>NHNU01000001.1:1768815-2088894 GCA_002785985.1 Microcyclosporella mali
CACCTACAACATCCCCCCCGCTATCCTCCTCTCCCTGCTCTACTTCCCGCTGTGCACGCGTCTGGACCTCTACAAGATCGCCTTTCTCATCACCATCGCCGTCCTCTCCACCATTCCCTGGGATAGCTACCTCATCCGCACAAATGTCTGGTCCTATCCTCCCAATGCCATCATCGGCCCCACAATCTACTCCATCCCCTTCGAGGAGGTCTTCTTCTTCGTCATCCAGACCTTCAATACCACCCTTCTCTACCTGATCGCCAGTAAACCCGTGCTCAAGGAGGTCTATCTGGTGCAAGAGGACAAGGCGCGCACCGGTCAGAAATGGAGGTATATCAAGATCGCTGGTCAACTGGTGCTAGGACTGCTCTTGAAAAATGGCATCGACTTTGTGCGCGCGGACAGCGAGAAGACATACCTCGGTCTGATCCTGGTATGGGCATTGCCCTTCCTTCTGCTGCTGTGGAGTCTGGCATACCAGTTTCTGGTGCGTCTGCCTTTGGCCTGCACCCTGTTTCCCATCGCATTGCCGACTGTATACCTGTGGATTGTGGATACCCTGGCACTGAAGCGCGGGACGTGGGTCATCGAGGCTGGCACCAAAACTGGTTGGGAGCTCTGGCCTGGTCTGGAGATCGAGGAAGCAATCTTCTTCCTGCTCACCAACATGCTTATTGTGTTTGGCCTGGTAGCATTTGACAACGCAATCGCTGTTCTCAATACCTTCCCTGCCCACTTCCCCAATGTTCCGAGCTTACCCTCGCCCCTGATGCTCGTCCGCGCTTTGCTCCTGCCCGCCATTGCTTATGACGATGACAGGATACTTGCGATCCAGCAATCTGTTGCTCGTCTCGAGAAGAAGTCGCGCAGCTTCTTCTTGGCTAGCAGCACTTTTCAGGGCCGGCTCAGGATCGATCTCATCGTCCTGTACTCTTTCTGCAGAGTGGCAGACGATCTGATTGACGACGCAACGTCTCCCGTCGAGGCTCGAAAATGGATCAGCAAGCTCAAGCAATATCTGGATCTATCGTACGGCTCGGGAGAGCAGACCAAGGATGGCAAGGTCATCCAGACCAAGAATGCAGACCGAGGTGCCGCCACGCTCTTCGTTGTGCAGAACTTCCCGCCAGAGACGCAGCTGACCCTCCTAATGCTGCCCACCCATCTCCTTGGCAAAGAACCTTTGTACGAGCTGTTGAAGGGATTTGAGATGGACCTCATCTTTTCAGGAAAGAAGGAGACCGGCTCGGGGCCTATCAAGACGGAACAGGATCTGGACATCTATAGCGCGCGCGTTGCCGGAACTGTCGCATTACTATGCATCCAGCTCGTACTGTATCATTACCCGGGGACTTCGGAAACGAAAGCTCGCCGACTAATGTCTGCCGGCCATGATATGGGCATGGCCCTGCAGTACACTAACATCGCCCGCGACCTCGCTGTCGATGCAGCTCTCGGCCGCTGCTACGTCCCTCCTAACTGGCTGAAGAAGGAGAAACTCACACCAGAATCCTTTCTCGCTGGCCTTACCAAATCCGATCATACAGACGACTTCTTCCATAAGAAAGTCGAGCTCATGCGGTCGAAACTCCTGGATCGTGCTTTCGCGCTTTACGGGGGCAGTGTCGCCGCGATCGAGGAACTGCCAAGGCCTGGGAGAGCGCCTATGCGCGTCGCGGTGGAGAGCTACATGCAGATTGCAAGAGAGCTGAGGCGGTCTGGGCATCAGATCAAGGCTGGTAGAGCTACAGTACCGAAGTGGAAGAGGATCGCAGTTGCATGGAGAATGTTGATTGGGCCGAAGAGGTAATGTACGTGAATGTCCTAATGTGTAGATATTGTTGCATTTGCATTTGCATCGAGAGGATTTGTACATTTTGTAGATACCCTATGCAGAGCAGGGACAAAGCAGTATCCTTGTTAGAATGCCATAAGAATAGAAGACGATGCGTGTCGTCTTTATATGCGTGTCGTCTCTATATGCGTGTCGTCTCTATATGCGTGTCGTCTCTATATGCGTGGCGTACTGGTCGATGCCCAAAGTCAGAAAGTTAGCGTCATGGACAGCTCCCTAGCGTGCCATGCGGGGACGGACATTCTTGCATGTGATAACCTGCCATCATTAATTCCACTCTCATCCTCGCAATGCCTTGCCATACACTCACCCACCCCGCCAGCCCCCGATGGCCGACAAGACACATCCGAGAAGGAAGACCGCCATAGTCATCGGCGCAGGCGTCGGCGGCGTCTCCACAGCCGCCCGCCTCGCCCACGCCGGCTTCGACGTGACCGTGATCGAGAAGAACGATTTCACCGGCGGCCGCTGCTCTCTCATCCACACCCCTACCGGCTACCGCTTCGACCAGGGCCCCTCTCTACTCCTCCTCCCCCACCTCTTCGAGCGCACCTTCCGCGACCTGGGCACGAGTCTGAGCGCCGAGGGCGTGCAATTGCTCAAATGCGAACCCAACTATAACATCCACTTTGGCGATGGCGCGAAATTCAAATTGTCGAGCGATCTGGCTGTCATGAAAGAGGAAGTGGAGAGATGGGAGGGGAAAGGCGGGTTTGAGCGATACTTGGCCTTTCTGGCGGAATCGCATCGGCATTATGAGTTGAGCGTCACGCATGTGCTGTTGAGGAATTTCGAGGGCTTGACCGCCATGTTTCGGCTGGAGTTTCTGCGGAATATCCTGGAGCTGCATCCGTTTGAGAGTATCTGGAGTCGGGCGAGTCGGTTCTTCTGGACGGAGAGGTTGAGGAGGGTGTTCACTTTTGGGAGCATGTATATGGGTATGAGTCCGTTTGATGCGCCGGGGACGTATAGTCTGCTGCAGTATACCGAGTTGGCTGAGGGGATCTGGTACCCTGTGGGAGGCTTCTGGCGAGTTGTGGAGGCTCTTGTTGCGGTGGGGAAGAGGAAAGGGGTAGAGTTTCGTCTCGGGACGGAGGTGAGGAAGATTGTTGTCAGTGCGGATGGAAGCAGAGCAGAGGGTGTGGAGCTCGTTAATGGGGAGATTTTGCGCGCGGATGTGGTTGTGAATAATTCGGATCTGGTCTATGCTTACAATACCCTCCTGCCTGGCTCTGCGTATGGGGAAGCGCTGGAGCAACGGCCGGGTTCTTGCTCGAGTATCTCGTTCTATTGGGGGCTATCGAAGCAGGTTCCGGAGCTATCGGCACACAACATCTTCCTGGCCGACGAGTATAAGGAGTCTTTCGACAGTATCTTCAAGAAGCATCTCATCCCAGACGAGCCGAGTTTCTACGTCAATGTCCCCAGTCGCGTGGACCCGACCGCTGCACCAGAGGGAAAGGACAGTGTGGTCGTCCTCGTTCCGGTGGGACATCTCATCGATGGCAAATCGAAATCACAATCACAATCATCATCACCATCACCGTCACGAACAAACGGGGACATCAAATCCGCTTCTCCACCGAATCAAACAGGTCTCGCACCTACAGAACACCAAAACTGGCCCGAAATGATCGCCCTCGCGCGCAAAACCATCCTCTCCACCATCTCCGCCCGCATCGGAGTCGATCTCACACCCCTGATCACGCACGAAGAGACCAACGATCCCACCACCTGGCTCACCAAATTCAACCTCAACAAAGGCGCCATCCTCGGCCTCTCGCACAGCTTCTTCAACGTCCTCTGCTTCCGCCCCTCGACTCGTGCCCGAAGACGCGGTCCGCTGGATTCGTGGCTGCGGAAAGCTGGGTTCGTGGGGACGGTGCTCGAGGTCATCGTCGATGCTTTCAGGAGTGAGGAAGGAAAGAATGTGAAGGGTTTGTACTTTGTCGGCGCGAGTTCGCATCCGGGGACGGGCGTGCCGATTGTGATGGCAGGTGGAGCGTTGGTTGCTGAGCAGGTCTGTGGGAATCTGGGCGTTGAGGTGCCGTGGAAGCGCGGAGAGCAGAGTGTGAAGGAGATGAAGGAGAAGGGTACGATGGATGTCGTGGATGCGCCGGTGAGTGTGGCGTATGGTGGTGCTCTGAGGTTGCTGCTGTATTGGTTGGTTGCGCTGTTGATGTTTGGGGTTGTGATGGGGTTCATGGCGCGGGTGGGTTCTGCGGCGGAGTTGTGATTCAAGTGGTGTCAGGTGAAGTGAAGTGACTTAAAATGTGATAGAGGAGGACGAATTCGAAGTCGTGCGATCTTGCTTGTGGCATAGAAGTGGTCTTCTTATACTTGTGATCTATCACTATCTCGCTGGCTGCTTAGCGCATCTCACCCTCTGCATGTCTGTCTACCTATCTACGAATCTCCCGCGTCCTGGTCGAGTAGGACCTCCCCTGGCGTTCTCGCCCTTTCACCTCTACCACTCTTCTCGAATCGTATAATGATTCTGACTGAACACTACATTCAGTCCCCTCAAGTCTGCAGACCTGCCTTGGCTGTAGTTTCTCTTTAGTCTTATGATCTTCATGACTCTGAACACTCACGTAAAGTCAGTCAAATAGACAGTCAATCAGCCAGTCAGGTAGACTCTTCGCCCTTGTTCAGGTAGCTTCGTCTTGCGAGTAAGCGATTTCCCTGATTGCTTGAAAGTACTGCATACATGTATATAACTTCCTCTGGGCACCTCTCTCAGGCTCATCTCTGATTCTGTCAAGTATAGATCTTCTTCTGAGAGTATAGCTACGTACATGTACTTTTCAATAAGCGTACGTATATACGAGCCTGGGAGCCTTCAGACTTGATAGTGCCTCAGGCAGACTTCTGCGGATGAAGCTTGTACGAGGTGAGTGCTTGCTTCGTTTTGCTTGTCAGATGTTCTCACTTTTGTCACAGTGCTGACATAAGCACTGGATCCTCCTCACGCTTCCGATGCCAAAAGTTCTGGCGACATCGCGGAAGCGGGAGATTTGTCGTATGAAATAGACTTCCACTAATGCGATGTGAACTAGAGCTGCAGATCTGCGATTAAGGTGAGCGATCTCAGGAAGTCTTGCGACCCGGACCGAGCAAAACACGTGTGGCATGTGCCTTCTCCTCCCGGCTGCTTGCGGAGATGTGGGCTGGAGGTTTGCGCTATGCGAAGCGAAGTGAAAGCTTTTTTGTTTTCCTTGATGCTTTGTGCTATCGTGTGTTTGCAGATAGTGCGGAAACGAGAGGAGGAGAACTCCTGATGTAGTCAATGCGACTTCAGCTGCACTTCATTCCTAGTCCATTCTCGGTGATGTATCACTTTGCTGAAGCGATGATCAACGTGATTGTCGTTAGTCGCTGGTTGTTGTGTCAATGATGTGATGCGATACGGAAAGAAGTCCGGCTCCTCGGCGTCATTTGTGGCTGGGACAGAAGCATGTCCAAAAGCTTGATCGGACTCGGGCCCGGTGGCCACGACCTTTTTGCCGTGGTGAAAATCCGTTTGATAAGACCGTTTTTGACCGACCGGACAAAGATTGTGTTCGTACGATTTTCGGAAAGAGAAAAGGAAATTTGCCGGTCAGCAGCACGCAGCTCCGCGGCAGAGTCATGCCGAATGCCCTATCATATGTGCTTCCCGCTATCTCAGTACTTTCGTCTGCCTTGCCGCGTGTGCTGAACAGCTTCCGGCGATGACGGAAGTCATGTCCAAACGGCTCGTGGCTTGAGGCTCGTGGCTTGATGATGTGTTCTTCAGTCTGTGATGCGGCTCCTGCTTACCAAGATTGCGCGGCCATGATGGTTGGTTTGACCAGGTCTGGCAAAGGCACTGATGATATGCCGATGGAGTTAGCCTTAGCCGATGTCGTTGGTGTGATGATGCTTGATGCCAAAAGGTGCGGTTTGGCTTGATTGAACAAGCATTTTTTAGGTTGCGCTCTAGCGTGATCCCAGATGAATCTCCTGACTTCACCATTTTGCAGCCATCCATCACCACCTCATCACCGATCAGTCAGTCAGCCCTCACGCCAGCCGACCGCAGTCACTCTTATGCGATAGGCTGCGATCCCCGCGCACCTGTGACACCTTGCTTGTCCACGGCATGGCACCAATGCGCCAGGACATCATTCCATCTCACCTGCTGCAGCTTCTTCCAAGCAAATTTGCCGTCTAGCTACATGCAGTGGCTACACAAATCACATACATACTGAAAATTATGGCTGACGGTATCCGCAACGCCGCTCGGTAGCCGGCGGATCGTAGGTGGGTACGTACCCAGGTAACTGCATTGGTTGTGAAGCTTTGACGGCTGCACGGCAAGCTTGTGATGAGATGAGCTGCTCGACGTCATGCATTCTTGGGCCATCGTTCCGCGCCTGTGCTCACGAGGACGTCAAAAAGTGTCGGTTGCCCTCCAAAAGACTTCTCTTGATTCTCCTCACTCCAGACATCCTTGGCAGCAGCATATCCCAAGAGTAGAAACTTCCCGGAACATCATCCAGGAGTATCACAATGGCCAACGACGCTCTTAACGTGAATGGTACGTTCTATTCGCACTGCGCTGTACTGCGACGAGGGACTACGCTGACCGAAACACAGGCGCCATCGTCAATGGCGCGACTGCCGACATTGCGCTCACCACCCACGGGTCTGACTGGTACTGGGCAGTATGCGCTGTCATGACCGTGGCCATGTTGGCCTTCATGGGCCTGTCGCTCACCAAGCCTCGCCACGACCGCATCTTCCACTACATCACCGCCGGTGTTGTCATGGTCGCAGCCATTGCCTACTTCTCCATGGCTTCTCACTTGGGATGGACTCCGATTGTGGTCGAATTCGAGCGCAGCGATTCCGTCGTTCGTGGATACACCCGTGAGATTTACTACGTTCGATACATCGACTGGTGAGCACTCAACCAAAATACCTGCCAAAGACGTACAAGCTGACAGGTCATAGGGTCATCACCACTCCTCTCCTCCTCCTCGACCTGCTCCTCACTGCCGGTATGCCTACACCAACTATCCTCTGGGCTATCTTGATCGACGAGGTTATGATTGTCACTGGTCTTGTTGGTGCTTTGGTCGCCTCGAGCTACAAGTGGGGATACTTCGTCTTTGGCTGCGTTGCACTTTTCTGGATCCTGTACATCTTGGTCTGGGAGGCTCGCATCAACGCCAACAGAATCAGCACCGAGGCTGGCCGTGCCTTCCTCATGTGCGGAACCTTGACTGCTTTCCTCTGGACTCTGTACCCAATTGCTTGGGGTGTCTCTGAGGGTGGTAATGTCATTGCCCCAGACAGCGAGGCCGTCTTCTACGGTATCCTCGACTTGCTCGCCAAGCCTGTCTTTGGTGCGCTGCTCATCTTTGGTCACCGCAACATCAGCCCGGCCTCGCTCGGCCTTGCCATCAAGGACTACGGCGACTCGGACGCTGTTGTTCACGAGAAGCACACCCCCGGCGCTGCTGGCGAAGTCAATGGCGCCTCTCACACCCCCGGCGCCACTAATGGTGTCACCAACGGTGTCAACAACGGTACCACCACCAACGGCACGCACACCACCGGTACCACTGCTACTCAAAGCCACACCAACACCACCCACACCGACCTCGTTTAAGTAGCCTGCAAAGCTGCAGCACGAGAGACAGATCGGATGAGAAGATTACTTGTGAAAGGAGCAGTTGGAGAATCAGTCTGCTTGGCGCTGTTCTTGTTTCACATGATATCCCTCTCTGCGATGCCTCATGAGTATGATGATGCTTATTGAGGATCTGACCACGACAATAATATTGCACCTAATGATGTACTCATAATCCACCAGCTTGCCCGTCTATCATCGTTCTCCATTTTTCCATTGCAAATATCGTGAATCTGCTCATCATTCCTGCCGTCACGACCGTGACCCGAAAAAGGCCATTGATGCAAAGCTCCGAAGATGCAGAGTGTACGTACATAGAGCTACAGGCGAACAGAATCGCCCAGCGTAATCCAACACGTCTTTGTGCGAGTCCTGTAAAGGAATATCGCCCTATTGACATTCAGCTCCCGGACCGTTGTCATATCCTGCGGCGTTGATAGAGTCTATTCCAGGATCGTGCAAACAAACGCCTTTGATTGTTGTGAGGCGATCCGAGGCGTCGACAGTGTCGAGGAGAAGATTTCAAGAACAGAGAGTATGAAGGGGCTGCAACTAGAGCTTTACATCAGGCCGTATTCCCCCTTCATGTGCTTCGATCTCGCTTGCATGCAAGTAGACCAGTGCCTTGTTCCCATGCCATCCAGGGATCTCAGCCAATGGACGACTAGACCGAGCGAAAACCTACTTGGGCATATTGCTCTTCCGATGCACTTGAAGATATCGGTATGTAGTCAGCCACGCTGCCCCCTCAACTGCAGCCATCGTTGCGTGCCCATGAATCGTGGTCGCAGATCCTCCAGGCGGAAAAGCTTGCAAGCCTTGGGGAGAATTCTTGTATGCGGGCCTGCGGTTGGAGGTGGCGTTTGCATATCTCGGCACAACCTCGTGGAAAGCCTTTCTACTGTATCGGCTGCCAGCCGAGCCTTTGCCGGGGTCTGCGACGTCGTGTCCAAGGTTCATGTGCTGCCATGACTCGTGGGATTCACCATCTCGGGCGCAACAATTCCTTGAAAGAGACAGTGCAGGTGAATCTGATGGGACAAGCTGGGCAACGTCACGTTAACCTTTTCCCCCGGAATTCTGGTATATTCGACGGTAATCAGCCATCCGCTGTCGTGATTGTGGAACAACCCCGGTCCATGGCAACTGTCGCCCACACCAGAGGCATTCTTGCATACGCACTGCTGCAGGAGAAGCACGTATGGTCATCTTTCATGTCTCCGGATTGAACTAGTTGAAGGCCGGCAATTGATGCTTGATCACACCCTGTTGGTCCTTCCAGAATCCATAGGTGAGTTGGCACGGGCACTACACCTCAGGGGCCACATGCAAGACAGATGACAACTCCACAACACCACGTGCTAGTTACGTTTTGCGTAAAGACTACTCCTCTCCGCCCCCGGCAAAAGCTCGCGAAGAGGAATGAATGAGGACGGATGATGGAAGTGGAGACGTGTATGGGCAAGTTCGTACGCTATCGAGGTTGATCAATGCCATGCTTGCGGTAGAAAGAACGGTTGGTCTGTCTTCTCTCCTCCACCTTCACTTTCGTGTCTTTCCGGGCTGTTACCTTCACTTAGGGCCTTGTATTCCTGCAGCATGTTTTAAGCTCGCCCTTGTCCTATCCTTTCTTCCTTGCTCCTGCTTACCATCGTGGCGTACCTACCCTCGTCTCATTCGACAACATCAAGCAGCAACACCACGTGCCCCTTTGACCTATGTCACGATAAGCAACTGCCAAGGCCTGCGATCGCACACATCTTCCTACGACTCCCAACGACCCTATATCGATTCGTCGACTGCGTCCCTCGAGCATAAGTCGAGCTGAGACGGGAGTGGTGGGAACTCTCACTCGTTCTTGACAACGACCTGGGAGTGTCGCAGGCTGCATCATGCTATCCTGAAAAGCATCTGACTTTGGATATACCGCAAGCATGGTCGCCCCATATTACCCTTTGATGGAGGTAGACGGTGGAGAGTATTATCCAGAACCCTACAGCGCTCCACATCTTGCGGACAGTCTGAGAAACGGTCTCATCCCATTGGGACTTCTCGCGACGCTGTCGGTGGCCAGCACGTTGGCTCTGATCATCTTCATCGTCAGCCGGATTCTCACATGGCGAAGGCATTACAGGACGTTTGTTGGCTATAACCAATATGTCATCCTGGTATTGAATCTCCTGATCGCTGGTAAGTGTTCGTTGCAGAAGACACATCACACGGATGGTGCTGAAAGCCACCTCCAGATCTACAACAAGCCTCCTCGTTCCTCATCTCTTGGCACTGGTATCGGAAAGATCAAATTTTAGCGCCTTCATCTGCATGCTTTGCGCAGGGCTGGCTCATACACTCGGGAGACGTCGCCAGCGGCTTCTTCGTGCTTGCGATCGCCATTCATACCTATTATACGGCGGTCTATGGGAGACGGCTTGGACACAAGACCTTCGCGTTCATTGTCATCGCAATCTGGTTGCTCGCCTATCTCTTGACTGTGGTCGGTGTCGGTCTATATGGTTACAAGTATTTCGTTCGAGCTGGTGCCTGGTGCTGGGTGTCATCCGCGTACGAGACGGATCGTCTGTGGTGTCACTATATCTGGGTCTTCATCGTCGAATTCGGGACAATCGCAATCTACCTGATGACCTTCTGGTCACTTCGACAGAAGACGAGGGCACTGCTTGTGGATGGAGAGGTCCCCGCGAACAGCCCTAACGCCTCGACCATTCGGGCAGTCAACCGCGTTACCATGCTCATGACACTCTACCCCTGTGTCTACGTCCTTCTGACCCTGCCGCTCTCCGCAGGCCGCATGTGGTCGATGAACCACAACGGTACCGCCACCAGCGACGTCTTCTCGGTCATAGCAGGATCCCTTCTGACATCGTGCGGATGGGTCGACTCCCTCCTCTACACTCTCACCCGCAAACGTCTGTTGCAAGACACAATGCCAGACCGTCAGAGCCATGGCGATTGGGAATCAGATACGCTCGGAAGCAAAGGTATCACGCACACGCGGACCGTCACGGTCGAGGCAGGCGCTCTGGTTGACTTTGAGATGATGGGCAAGCCCAGTGGTCAATGTAGAAGGGTGCTCAGTACGACGTTCGAGCGGCCGCCTTCGCCGACGGAATCAGTCGATCCTATCCTTTCCGACAAGGGAGTGCCTGGTTTCTACATGAGTGAGGTGAAGACCGAGATCACGGGAGGGGTGCGGGAGGTATCTGCTGATGAGAAGAGATATGAGCTGGATGGTTCTCCAATGACGAGCCATGATGGAAGCCGTCGTCCGAAGTATGCTGATGACTCCATGTAAACCATCTCTCGGGGAGTTTCTTTCGTTATTCGAGCTACCAGCTTCCAGTTCTCTGCAGGTGGTGAGACCAGGATCGACAGTACTAGGCATCACTGAGACATATCGGCAGTCGTCATCGTGTAAATAGTTTCCTTCATTCCTAATCACTTCACGATCCTTCACTGCCCCGGCTGAACACCTTTACATTTCCATCCCGCTGCATGAGATACAGCAGCTCTGCTTCTCTGACGTCGTGGTCAGGATGATCATAACATCTCCCACCCCTCGTAATTCTCAAGACCCCACTGACATCCCGTGCAGCGCCGGTATCGAGCTCCCGCACACTCATCACCAGACGAGAGCCGTGAGCTTGAGTAGTAATGAAAGCCGCTACCTCTGTCTCCATCGGCGTAGGTCGGATCTCAGTCTGCGGGACTGCAGCTGCTACGAGCGGCAAGTCCGCCGAGCAAGTGAGTATCGTAGCATGAACGCGACTCCGCAATTTCAGAATTGAATGGCTGAGATCGTAAGATGTCGTGGAAGTCGTAGCGAGCAGAACGTCAGGGTTGTCGAGGATCAGGACCACTTTCCCATCGCCACCCTCGATCGCTTCGAGAGTTTGCTTTTCGATCTCTGGAAGAGAGAGTGCGGACGAGAAGCAATCGACGAAAGTGAACTTTTGCTTGGATACATCAAGAGAGGTTGTGCGTTTGATCTCCGTTTTCCAGAAGTCTGCAGTGCGGAGCCAGCTGGCTAGTACTACCGTGATCCTCCCTGCGAGTGCTGGGGTTTCGTGAGCGAGGACTGTGGCTGCGAATCTTGCTGTGAGCCAATTGGTGCTGCATCCGAGAGTGCTGGTGAGGAGAATGGAGGAGAGCTCGGGCGGGAGAGACAGGTAGGTTTCCAGAGCCGGCGGTGGGGGTCGAGGAGACATTTTTCCGCGTGCGGGTCTGTTCTGTGCGAGCGCTGAGATGGTGTGGTGAAGTGAAGATCTTGCTCGATGGGGAGCAGGTGATTCCTGGGAGAGTTTGATATAGCTGCCTGAGGCCCTGGGACAATCTACATGCTCACATATTCCGAGTCGTTCCTGTAGCTACACCTTGACTGGAATCCCCAAATACTACTTCTTTCTTCCGCTCTCTGTTCTAGACGTTGATTTCATCACCATCGTCAATCATCTCGCATTGCCCATATCTAAAACGATGTCAATCTCAGGTTTTCAGGAGAAATGAGATCTGTTACACATAACGCCAGGATTTGTGATGATTTGCCACCAATCTGCTCGAAACATGGTTGCCGTGGCTGCATGAAATAAATGAAGACCTGGAACCGAGAGCGAAACCAGCTGGCTCTGCGAATTCTTCCGATCTGTGCGAGTGATTGTCAATGCATACTGACATATGCGTAGCGAGGAAGGTGTTGTCGAGATGCCCCGAGGCTGGACTGTACAGCCGTTGGGGCAATGTAATAATGCCTTGGCTGTACCGCCGGTCATGCGCATCCTTGCAATGGGAAGGTGATCAGAGGATGTCACTCCACGACCGAAATTCCATGTTAGTGTCGGCGCCTATGGTTCGAATATGGAGAATTCATGAAGAAATCTTCCGGAATGTTTCAGCATTTGCTTATATGCTTCGTTGAAAGCTCTTGCCATTCCCAGGCCCATCATCTTCACTTCAACCACCCTTTCACCCAAAGTCTACGATCTCAAATCGCCTGACATGTATCAAGAAGCAGCGCTTCTTTCAATTCTCTTGGCCATCGGCACGAATGCCCAGCAAGCTGGCACTTTGACTGCTGAGACACGTCCAAACCTTCCAATTTCTCAGTGTACGGCTTCGGGATGCACGACTCTCGACACCTCGATCGTTCTCGATGCGAACTGGAGATGGCTTCACACCACCTCGGGCTCATCAAATTGCTACACCGGCAATACGTGGGACACCTCCGTCTGTTCCTCCCCCACCGTTTGCGCTCAGAGCTGTGCTCTTGACGGAGCAGACTACAAAGGAGTTTACGGCATCACCTCTACAGGCGATGCCTTGTCATTGACCTTCAAAACTGGATCAAATGTCGGGAGTCGCACTTACCTCATGGATGCTGCTGGTACAGCGTACCAGACGTTCAACCTGAAGAACCAAGAATTCACGTTCGATGTCGATGTGTCGGCTCTGCCCTGCGGTGTCAATGGCGCCTTGTACTTCGTGGAGATGCCTGCGGATGGTGGGACCTCAACCCAAGCGAACAACAAAGCTGGTGCGAAGTACGGCACTGGCTACTGTGACTCGCAGTGCCCACAAGATGTCAAGTTCATCGACGGAGAGGTATGCTGCGTCCCCTTAGCCCTCGTTCGCAACCATACTGATCTTATCTAGGCAAACATTATCGATTGGACACCGTCCACTGGCGACCCCAACTCTGGCACTGGGTCCCATGGCGCATGCTGTGCTGAGATGGACATCTGGGAGGCCAACTCCATCTCGGCAGCGTACACACCTCATCCTTGCAATGGCGAAGGCCTCCAAGTCTGCGACACGACCGAGACGTGTGGCTCAGGAGACAATCGCTACAACGGCATCTGCGACAAAGATGGCTGCGACTTCAATTCCTACCGAATGGGCAACGAGTCCTTCTATGGTCCTTCCGGTGTAGTCAACACCAACTCCAAGTTTACAGTCGTCACGCAATTCATCACGTCTGACGGCACGGACACTGGCGACCTCAGCGAGATCCGCAGAATCTACATCCAAAATGGAAAAGTCATTCAGAACTCCGTTTCCGACGTCGCTGGCGTCGATGACTCGAACAGCATCACGACTGACTTCTGCACGGAACAGAAGACGGCTTTCGGGGATACCGACAGTTTCTCTGCACGAGGTGGTTTGGCTGCCATGGGTGATGCTTTCGAGAGGGGTATGGTCTTGGTGCTCAGCATCTGGGACGACTATGCTGCAAATATGCTGTGGCTTGACTCGACTTATCCCGTGGGTGGCACAAGCCCCGGCAACGCGAGAGGAACGTGTGATGCCGCGAGTGGCGTCCCTGCCACGGTTGAGGCCGCACATCCGGATGCGAAGGTGACTTGGTCGGCGATCAAGTACGGACCCCTGGGATCGACTTATGCGGCTGCTTAGGTCGATTGTCGCGAGCCACATGCTTGCAGGGTCGAGCATGTCGGGCGTGGGTGAACGAAAAGGTGTAAAAGTTGGTGCCATCACGTGCATCTCCTGCGCACTCTTTGAACTGTTCAGAAGTTGTACAATGCTTATCTCAACGCAATTGATCTTTATCAAGCCGCTTCACTCAAGACCACCCTTGCTCCCTACTTTGTGACTTATTATGAGCAGATATAAGTCCTCTAAAAGCTCGCAGCGGCAGTTCAAGTATACCTCCGATCGAGGAGAACACAGCCAATCTGTCACTCGAGAAGGACTCATACCATGGAATCTGATTATAGCACTAAAGTCCATTGTATCAAAAAACTCCATCAGACCTGCCGCAACCGCTCAATCCACTCTTATTAACTTCGTCGACCGACCACAAAAGCGCACAATTTGCCAGGCTTAGTGAACGAAAGACACTTTTCAGATATTAGTGTATTGTACTGACGGAACATATCCCAATATCGTTGAACTTTCTGTCGTGGCGTCAGATCGGCAAAATACCATCTGCAGAGGAGATAGCTAACGATACATCGAAATAATGGTGCCTCGTTGTTCATAGCGTTATCTTTCTACTCTCGATCAATTGTCTCTCTCAGTACTTGCACTTTGTCTTTCTTACGTATCTGGTCAGTTTCAGCAGCATGTTTCCGCACAGGCCCAAGTGACCATCTCACTCACTCGGGCAGCACAAGAATCACCCTCTTTTTCGCCCAATGTTCCCGCTCAGCATCGACCCACACATACTTCCCTTCCCTCAGGACGACATCTATCCTGGCATTGGTGGAGCCGGTGTAGTTGATGTGTATTCCGTCCTTGAGAGAGCCCCAGAAAGTCCCAATGGTTCGCATGCCCAAATCACCTTCGTTGAAGATGAGTTCCAGGCCTATGCCGGAGGTTTGCGTTGACACGATGCCTCTAACCTGGTCTGATCAGAATGTGTTGACGACTTCTGGTGGGTTTGCAACAAGCCAGTACCTCGATGGGGCCAGCGGGCCAAGAGAAATCCAAGTGCGAGCCTCCAAGAAATGAGGCCGTGTTCGACGCAAAGTTGGAGAACCGATTGCTTCCAGGGAGAGATGTGGAGACGGCATTCGCATCTTCTGAGGATTTGACTTCTTTGATATGGTATTGTCCGGCACTGGGCAAGTCAATGTGAAGATAGGACACTGCTCTCAACATTAGCCATAGTCGAGCGGAACGTTTGCTACACAAGCTTGAGCGTTGCATACCTTGAGCCATGGTATGCCCGCCAATTTGTGCCCTGCGATGCAGACACAACCATGCGACGTGGAGACTACGAGCGATTGTTTGCGAGCTATTGTGGAGCTCGACTTTCCGCCCGATGCCGTGCAGCCGTGTCGCCATGTAGCCGTCCACGCTGTTCCTCTTGCAGCGCAATGTTCTCCTCGAGTTTAGACGCCCTTCAAAGAATATACGAAGCCACATCCCCTGGACCGGATATCAAAATGCTACTCAAGCATATCCAGTGCTCGTCCGGTCGACGCCGCCATTGCATGGCTGTAACACTTTCTTTCGGCCGACTAGACCGGCGACCTGGATGGCTAACACTTCTTGCAGTAAGCCAGAGCGAAGCTATCCCAAGGATCACGTTCCCCCATCAATCGACACGTTGTATATTTCGAGTCCGTCTCCCGGAGCAGTGCTGTCGGCATCGAGAAGTCGAATCAGAACCTTCTTGGATCGTTCAGCCAATTCTCCTGATGAAGCAAAGGCTGTGTGATCAGACTTCGAAGGACCCAGGTGCAAAGCAGCCACGTCAGACTGGTCATCATGTCCCCGAGGTTCGAGGCGGTCTAGGTATAGCGACCTTTAGGGCAAGAGTATCGCAAGGGAAGAATCCATGTTGACAATGGAGCATGTTGTTTACGATGTGTTTGCAGAGTGTCCTTTATAAGTCATCGGCATCCACTAGACCTTCAAGTAGAGCCCTGTGGGCTATACTTACGAAGAATCGCACACGTAGAGCACTGACGCTAGACGGACCGTAAATTGTACTTTTCCCAGCATCAAAAAGTACGACTTGCCCGAAAATGGAAAACCCTTGTACTCGGACTTGCAGCTCCAACAGTGATCGACTTCGAGGCTGAAAGCAAAGAGATAGTCATGTGCCGGTGCGGATGACTTCAGCCCGAGAAGCCCTGGATGATTCGGGCAACCAAGCGGTCCAAACACAAAGTTTTCCAGCATCTAATGGCGTACAACATGTAAGGCCAATAACTGTGCTTTGGGTATCTCACGCATTCGTTCCGGGGAGCCACCCTTGTATGAGAATAGATGTTGCTGATCTCGTTGAAAATTCGCACTAGTTGTGAAAATGAACGAATCCATCATTAGCATCGTAGACTTGACTCACCTATTCAAGTTCTCGTTGGCACTTCAAACAAAAACGCCCCAGTACGACTCCAATGCCCGGTGGCGATCTCGTAGGCATTTGCTGCTTTCGAGCTCTGTTGAAGGGGCCTCATCGCCAGCCAAAAATTGGGGCGAAATCGTGTATGAATGATCTGGTTGGTCAGACATTACCATTACTACTCATATACACTATCTTCTGGATATCTTCCTCCAGAGACCACCTTTCTTTACCACATGCTCATTCTCCTCATCCACACCATGCCTTCCCACCACGTTCAAGAACACCTGATCCAGCGTGGCAGGGCCGACACTATAGTCCCTAATACCCATAGCTTCTTTGTTGGTCTCCATGACTCTGTACACGTGGCTCATGTTACTACCATCCAATAAATTGGCGGGTGCATCTGTAGGTCTCTTGATTGGCACAGAGAAGCGGATTTGACCCACGATCGATCTTTCAGTCTCAGCGATCAGGAAGGTGGATTGGACCCAAGAGTAAAGAGTTTGCATCTCCTCAGATGAAGATCGAGGGGCGTTGTGGTGTACGATCTGGATGTAGATGTTCTCGCCATGGCGCTCGTGAAGATCCGCGATGGTCCCGAGAGCAAGCATTTTTGATGCCATGATTCCTGCACGATCACAAAGAGCGTCCGCTTCTTCCATGCTGTGAGTCGTGATAAGGAGGCAGCGGTCGGCAGAGATTGCGCGAAGGGTCTCCCACAGAGCGCGCTTAGCTGAGGCATCCATGCCACTTGACGGTTCGTCAAGCAAAAGGATAGAAGGGTTCGCAACGAGAGCGATTCCGAGAGAAAGTTTTCTCTTGGTGCCACCGGAGAGCTTCTTGACGAGTTTGTTCTGGTGATCTTGGAGGCCAAGTTGGTGAATGATGGCTGAAATATTCTCTTTGGCTTCCTTTTTGGGCACGCCACGTGCTCTGGCGTAGAAGGTCAAGTGCTCGGAGAGTGTCATTGAATCGACAGCGTCAAACTGAGGGCAAACTCCAAGATGGTTCTTGGCAGCGACTGGAGTCTGCATGAGGCTATCGCCATTGATGTGGATTTCGTGGTGGGAAGCGCGATCTGGAGCAAGCTCGCCGCGGATAAGTGAGATCGTCGTGCTCTTACCAGCACCATTGGGCCCAAGCCTGTATAATGAGTCAGTAAAGCATGTCTGACAAGGGCGTGAGATGGTTGGCGCTTACAATGCGAACTTCTCGGAAGGCATAATACCAAAGCTAACGTTGTCGACAGCTCGATTATCCTTGAATGTTTTGGAGATGTGTTGCACACGGAGACCTTCGTTCTCGGCTGACAAGCGGTAACGCTCCTCAGTAACACCCGGAATAGCTTCGATCTCGTTCTCTTCGTCCTTGGGCTGTTGCTTCTGCGATCCAAGTCTGATACCGAAAGCCTCGAGGCTACGTCCCGATTCCCACCAAACGAGGAACAGGACAAACAGGAAGAATTGTACTATGAGGTAGAGGATAGGTCCGCCATATCTAATGTCGAAGGATGGATGTAAGCAAGTGTCCGAGACATGGAAGTTCCACTTTACTTACAGGTCGATGCGGCCTGGGTAGGCCGCAAGACTAGTCCCATTGCAAGCCAGTGCGTAGACGTTGGTTGCGACTAGCAGTGCTCTTAAAAGACTGACAGCAGGGCAGATGAGGGCGATGGTGAAGTAGAGGTAGTCCAGGTTTCTGTAGATGACTGTGAGGTCTGCCATGTCAACCGTAAGGAAACAGCCGACGAAGAACAACATGGCGATCACAGCCTGGATGATGCAAGTCATCGCGATAGCAGCCAGCTGCGAAGGTGCAAAGATGGAAACGATGTAGCTGTACGCGGTAGCTGCCATGCCATAGAGGAGGAAGACACTGTGACCACAGTAAGTGTTGAGCACGAGACAGAGCACGATCTGAGATGAAGGACTTACACAAACATGTAACCGATCCCATACCATGCATATCCATTGGCCACCCATATCACAGTGGTGAGACCTGCAATCAAGAGCAAGAAGCCAAAGTCGAACAGTGCATACGCAGTCCAGAGCGGGCCGGCCGAGAGTCCGTTGGAATAGTGCATTGCGCGGACTTTCTGCAATCGCTCCCGAGTCGGGTACAAGGCGAACAGTCCGGGAAAGAGACAAAAGCCCAGTACGGTGAAGACCGCAACCAAGCTTTCGAAGAAATCCGTAGGTGAGTATCCCTGTACAAAGTTCTGATAGCTCTTGACAATGGTAGTGTCGGTAAGCACCATGTCTAGCGCGCCTTGTTGTTGATATGCGTATGAGTAGTATCCGTTCCCGACCAACCAAGCAAACACAGGTGGACCGTCCGGGTCCACAAAGAAACCACCGTAGCCTCCAGAGACCTGGCTGTCGAATTGCTGCAGGGTAGCGACGTCAGTCGTAGATGATAGGGAGTCGCTGCCAGAATCATACGTTCCGTTGTCACAATGAACGTATGTGGAGGACCCATAATAGTTTGAAGAATAGTACGAGGAACAAAAGCCAGAGTAGTCCGGTAGCAATTCCTGCAGTCTGTCGGTTGTGATCTCGCTTTCAGGACCGAAGACCGTTTGGTAGAAGCTTTCGTCCGTAATGGCAAGCGGAGTTCCACTGTAGATTGTTTGGGGATCATAACATTGAAGTCCACTCGCGTCAACATTCAGTAAGAAACGAGTGACGAGACCGGCGACAACCAGAGGTACGAATAAGGCAGCAACATATGGCGTCCAATTATGTTTCAAGATCGTCAATCGTTTGCGGAACAGGGCACCAGTTTGCCCGAGAGCACTTGAACC
The DNA here is from genome assembly GCA_002785985.1 of Microcyclosporella mali. Lineage (NCBI taxonomy): Eukaryota > Fungi > Ascomycota > Dothideomycetes > Mycosphaerellales > Mycosphaerellaceae > Microcyclosporella > Microcyclosporella mali. The sequence goes on from NHNU01000001.1 coordinate 1,787,963, forward strand.
TTTGCCAGTGTGCAATGCCATTGCAGCGATGCGTGGACGCTCGACATCGCTACCGTCGCTGGACTGCTTCTCATTATCCTCTGGATCGACCTTGGTATGAATACTGGTGGGCTTCATATGTTCATCTGTTTGCATTTCGTCTGCCAGGCGCAGGAAGAGCTTCTCGATGCTCGGACCCTCCACTGCGAAATCGGCGACATCACGCTCTTCAAGCCTGGTAAGCAGCGGAGACAGAGTCTCGCCATTGGGGACGTGGAGGGTTGTGGAGTGTTCGTTCGAGCTGGCAGAAACATGGGGTCCAAGGTCACCAAGTCTCGAGACATCTGTCGGCGGCATCACAACTCTGAAACCGCCACCAAGTGAGCTTTTCAATGCCGATACGGTGCCTTCAGCTCGAAGCCTGCCTTTCGACATCAAGGCAATATGATCTGCTAAAGCTTCGCTTTCATCGAGGAAATGTGTGGTAAGCAGTAAGGTTCTGCTTCCACGCTCACGCAGAAGGATGTCCCAAATCTTGCGACGTGCCAGAGGGTCAATGCCAGAAGAGGCTTCGTCAATGCAGCAAACTTTGCTGCCTCCAGCCAGCATCATGGCGAGCTGCAGCTTCCTTTGCTGTCCGCCGGAGAGTGTCTTGGCTCTGGCGTGGGTCTTCCGTTTCAAGTCGCAACCATCAATGAGTCGAGTAACCTCTCGTTCGCAGTCTTTCCGAGACATGCTGGGATTCTTCAGTTGTTGGAAAAATCGAACATGTTCCTCGACTGTCATATCAGGATACATGACATTGCGCTGAGGACACAATCCGATGCCTCCAGATCCATCAATGGAGATGTCTCCTTCGGTGATGCTTTGTAAGCCTGCAATGCAGCTCATTGTAGTCGATTTACCACAGCCATTCATTCCGAGGAGAACGGTGATGCTGCCGGCGTATAGGTCAAGTGAAAGCTTGTTAACAGCCAGGGTTCTATCGCTCTTCTTCAGTGCGCCATTGTAGCGCTTCGTGAAATTTGTGATTCGCACGGCATTGCCATCCATCTCAGAGGTGGACTTCAGATGCCGTCCGCGGAAAGAAGAACCCCAAAGCCAGCGCTCTATTGCTATGGCGAGTATGGGGTACAGCACAATCTGGAAAACGAAGAAGCCCAGGAAGGTTGCGGGCGTAAGGGTCCAGACATGGATGTCGAGGAAAGCGCCCAGCTCGCCGGTAAGCTGTTTGTTTGGTTCCAGTGGTTGACTGAAGATCTCCGAAACGGCACCAGAGACCAGGAAGTAGACAAAACTGCAAGGCGGAAACAAGAGTCCGGTAGCCGTGGCCGCGGCATTGTTTGTCGACTTCTGTCCACTTTGCGAGAATTGAGCCACGATGGCAAAGGCGATGGCGGCAACAGTGGCACTGATGGCAGAAAGCTGCTGGCGCTGGAAAAGCGAACTCGCCAGGATCGAGAAGCTCGTCATAGCCAGGCCAGCCAGGAAGTACATCAGCACGAACCAGCCGGCGTTCGAGTGAGGGTAGATCACAGTGCCAACTACCGCACCGCACACGATCCACGCAGGCATATAGACGATGTCGAACGCCAGATGCGTCGCGAGCATTCGTGCCACAAGACTTTCATACCTCGACTTGTTTGGCATTTGTGCATCAATGAGCTGAAGCATGTTTTCCTCACGCTGCCGAACGACATGGCCGCTGAGATGATAGGCGATACCACACACAGCGAGGAACAGAACGAAGCCAACCGCCTGAGTGACAAGCAGACCAAAGAATTTGCTGTCTCTAAAATCGACCTCCGCTTGTGTCTGCCTGGTGAAAGGGAATTGTAGAATGGTGTCAGGGAGCCGAGCGCCATTGCTCCTCATCGAGATCAGGGAGTCAACCTCGTGCTGGAGAGGGATTGTGTACAGCTGTGGGGGGTTGTTGTCCTTCCTCACGTCCGCGCCTGAGATGACGCTATCTTGCCAGATGGTGTAGTTCCAGGCGTCCGGCAAGAGAGCGGCCTCGTTGGGAGAGTCTGGGCTGGAGTAGAAGTCGACAACACCAAAGCATGAAGTGACACCTTTGCTAGAGCTTGGACAAGTGGTCGTGATCTGGTCAGAGTTTTGTAGAATAATCACATCTCGTTTGCCATTCTTAGCAATGGTCGTCAACTGATCGATGACGTATCGCACGTCTTCGCCTCGAAACCCTCTGTCGACAATGGCAAACTTCGGACGCGTAGAGCCAACATAGTCGAACGCTTCTGGTAGCGAACGGACTGGACTCGGAGTGCCCACGCCATAGCCACCTCCGTTGTGAATCCAATGTTTGACCTCCGCGACGATGACAGTGAGGATGATCGGAAAGGCAATAGCTCTAATGAACGTGCTGAACCATCTGATACAAATCAGTAACTGTTTGAGCGGCTTCATGGGAATTGACAGACCTTCGACGGGCAATGAGAAGTAGATCTTTCTTGGTAAGGGTCCATGTTTGACTTGCAAATTCGGAGACTTTCATCGTGTCGAGAATGCCTCCATTCAGGGAATGAAAGTGAGAGGCCGAGTGCTGTGGGAACACGCGACGGTCGATGAAGCAGCAGCTCTGGCCAAGGTATATCAGACTTCTCAGAACGTGATTGTGGCTGTAAAAAGTGGGTGCCTGGCCATCATATAACTCAGCAATGCAGAAAACACGAAATACTCACTCAGGAGCGGAACTCAACAGCCTGACCTAGGGCTCAATGCGAAACAATTCCATTGTCGGGTGATTGTACGAAAGAGCAGGGCGCAGCGTCTGTAAGCGTATCGCTTGTGCTTGGTTAGTGCAGCCGGCAGGCGATCACTTCTCGCTATGAAACTGAAGTCTGAGAATATTCCTCAGAGCCGCACATAGCACTGCCGCGTGCTGTCATGTGTCCTGCCATCCGTCCACGGAAGGACACCGTGGTGGATGGGCGAGCATGCAGCGAATCTGGTGCGCCAGATCAGCATGTATCGATACGGACTCGTGGCGCATCTGATTCGTAGGACCGGCATTGTCTCCACGTCCCGGGGGCTCCAAGGAGGAGGCGCAGCGAATCCTTCGCTCGAATCAATGCACCAAGAAAGGCAAATTGGCAAATGAAGCTCGGCACACGTGGAGTACAACGGCACGCAGGATGGTATGCATATAGGATATCTTGCTTGGCGTTGGCAAGACAAAACGAAGCCAACCAAAAGTGACCATGGCATTGGTGAGGTGCTTAAGGTGGAGGACGAGGACGAGAACAACGAGCCCTTAGAGGACAGAGGGAAGAGGTTGGAAAGAAGTGAGCCTAAGTGAGGAGTCGAATGTGCCTCGGGATGCTTCCGGGGGCGGGCCGTCGACCACTTATCCACTAACGCGATCACAAGTCCTCTGCCCTTGTTCGTCCTGAATCTTTCCAAGCAACATAACACGCCAGATCCCCGGTCGTCACCCCTGTCTGCCATCAACAGGGAGGTTGTTCAGACTACAATGGTGCTGAGAGTAGGCCGGTGGGACATGTCATTGCCTGGGGCTCAGCACAACCCAGATGAATCCTCCCGTAGTGTCTAAGAAGTTCCTGTCGGACCCAATTCCATCCTAGACTTCAATTCACACCATCAACAGAAGAGGACAAGCTCTCTGCTAATCTGCTGCCTGGTCTGATAGCACTGTCCTGGGTCTATTCTGGAGGATCTTGGGTTGAATTGACGATTCGCCGCAGCATCAGCTGACTTGCTTGCAGCTTCGCCAGATAAAGATATCGCCTGCCTTGGCATGAAACAACCCATCGACTCGCGGGAGCAAAGGACATCCTACAGCTGATAGCTTCGATCATTGACGACTTCCCTGCAGCCCAAGACTACGGAGGAAAATTCCCTTATTACCATATCTTGCCCTAATCATGATGCCTCTGGCCGCCTTAGGGAATGTTGGCGCAGTTGCTTGCTGCATAAGTTTGAGTATTCATGCAATCATGGCTGAGAAAGCGCCTCAACAGGAGGGAGAGCGGCAAACAGATTACCACGCAATTGTGCTTTGTCTTGAAAGGAAGGAGAAGTCTGCAGCATTTGACCAGGGCTCAAGACAAGTCGTTTCAAGGCAGTTCTACTGATTGCTTCTTTTGCAAGCTATTGCCACCTCCAAGCCCTTAAATGCAGCTTTCCGCGTGCGAAATGGTCCAGTGAAGACGAGTGTCACAGAACTTGGGAAGTCATATCAACATGACAGGCTCAAGCGTTCACACATCAAACTGTACAGCACTGTCAGTGACCAGACTGCTGCTTCGGCAAAACCAAAGATCATCGGCATTTACGGCTTGCCAGGCTCCGGAAAGACTACAATCGTGAATGCACTCCGTAATCAGCTCCACGACCAGTCCAATTTCGACTACTTTGATGGCTCGACAACCTTGGCCGAGGCTGCCGGAGGTCTGGACGCATCCCAACGATCCCCGGCTCATGAGAAGCATCGTCTGAGACAAGCAGCCATCGAGCATATTTCCAAAACTTGCTCAGAAAAGCTGGTCACAGGCATTGTCACTGGTCATTTCATGTTCTGGGACGAGCAAAACGACACCAGCGATGTCGTTTGGACACAGGCAGATCAGAGCATGTACACACACATCATCTATGTGGAACAAGAAGAAACCTCTTCCAAGCTGCTGAGAGACAATAACCAGTCTAGAGCGAGAGGCGAAGCTACTCCCAAGCACTTAGAAAGGTGGCAGGAGCAAGAGATCTTCCAGCTCGGCAGTCTGTGCTGCAAGAACGACATCCTATTCAATGTGGTGCATGGCACGAATCTCTTTGACCAAGTCTTCAACCTGGTCTTAGACTTCGAACGTCACACCGAGGATTTGAACGCGCATTGCGTAGAAGGAGCACTGACTACTGCATTCGAGGACTCCAACATGGACAAGGCTGATCTTATACTGGTCATTGACGGCGATCGTACTCTTGCACCACAGGATGGATAGTGGCACGATGCTCTGCACGATGTATTCGCGACCTGAGCACTCCACAAAGTCCCTGTTCGATGACGCTGGATACTCCTACTTCTCCTTCCGTCAAGCAGCTCTCTTACATGAAAGCATGTCCCAGGAAAACGAAGACTTCGCCGAAGTATGCAGAAACATCGCCATGAGCATCAAGATTCGCCCGCAAGTTACGAGTCTACTCAGCAGTCTGCAAGACTTGGTTCAATTTGGAGCTGTGGTCGTCACTTGCGGCTTTAAACCAATCTGGGAAAGAGTCCTGAACGCAGCAGGTCTTCACGACCGCGTGAAAGTCCTGGAAAATGGCTTTTTGGGTCAAGGGCTATGTGATGACACCTGAAGCCAAAGGTGCCATCGTCAGCCAGCTTTAAAGTTCCGGTAAAGAAGTCTGGGGGTCTGGCGACTCTCCGCTGGATATTGGTATGTTGCACAAAGCACAGCGAGATTTTGTCACCGTTGGCGAAGAGCATAAGAGAAGCAAGACAATGGGCAAAGCTTCGGCTGAGGTCGTGAATGACATCAAGATACCACGAGTGCGTCAGGTCTGGCTTCCTGACACTGGGAGCCCGCGTCTGAGACACCCGACGTCTGCCTTCGGTGCTGTTCGAAGATATCGTAAAGGACATCCGTCAATTGAAAGTCATCATCGCATACAAGCACAACCCAAAGACATGCATGCTTCTCACCACACCAACCCGTGATGTTCTCAATGTTGGACGCTCTCTGCGAGAAGCCCCCAGTCGGAAAGGCTGGTACCTTGCGGTCGAGCACCTCAGCAGCCTCTTAGGACTTGAAGAAACAACTATCCCACACGTGCAGCCAGGCAAAACTGCAACAGGGCACCATGGCATCGAAGTAAAAGAGACTGCCATCGTTCCCCTCATGCACGGCGGCGAACCCATGGCTTTTGGAGTCAGTGACGCGCTGCCTTCGGCGCCGCTCATCCACGCCGAGAGGCCGTCCGAGATCACACCCCACCACCTCAAAGGCATTACGACCCTGATCCTCGTGGACTCAGTCATCAACACAGGCGGCTCAGTGAGGGACTTTGTGGAGCGGGTCCGCCAGCTGAAACTGTCTATTCGCGTCGTCGTCATGGCAAATGTTGTACAGGAAGGAGCCCTAGCGGACAATGGGTCGTTGAAGGAATTGGGCTAATCTGGAAAGCTGGATTTGCTGGCTTTGAGAACTTCCGAGAACAGTTTCAAAGGCAAGGGACCGATGGATACTGGACGTCGATTACTCAACACTATGTACATGGATTGAGACATGCAGCTGTAGGGCTGATGGTATGGGTGCGGTCGCTGTGATGGACCAACTCCCTGACCTTGGAATCGAAAATGTCTCTTGGACAGCTGAAGCCAACAAGATTCTTCCCACTTCATCATTATCCCATTGCCATGCTTCCATAAGCTTGCTCGCAGTCTGGGCGACTTGTAGGCCATTCAGTTCCCACAGATTTTGTCCTGGAGCAAACAGATAACGGCAGCAGGTTTCCAAGCCTTCGCAAAATCTTGATGTTTGTTACTGAAATTGTCGGCCAATAGATCACTGAGCACCTGCTACATCTGTCTCTGATGTTGACTCGTTGTGTATGTCTCCAGGGCGCGCGCATGTCCCTCAGCCTTATAACTACGTAACAATTAGTCGTGACCGAACCACTCATCTTCTAACAACTGTCCAACGGTCGGTTGATCCCGAGGATCTAGCTTCATAACTCTCAGGACAAACCTTTTGTCCTCTTCACTGATCTCTTGAGTGGTCGTACGAAAGAACGGTTTGAGGGACTCCGTTGACGTGTTCTCCATGATCCACATCAATACAATAAGCCGACCGTCGTCTACAATCACATCATAAGATTCGGGGAATGGCATGAAGCACTGGTGGTGTTTCATCAAGATCTTCGGGTCGTAAGCATCGTCCTCGGTTGGCACACCAGGACTGAATATGTGGAAGCCACCGCGGTATAAGAGGCTGATCAGCTACAAGAAGATATCAGTGTTCTGTGTGTTGCAAAGAGCGGAGCATAACGCACTGTAGTACCAAACGACCATACGTCCGTAGCTGTGCCCCATGGCATCTGTAAGTGTGCTTCGGGGCTTCTGGGGCTTCAAAGATTGCCGTACCAATTGCGTCGCCATCCTTTGCGCATCCGGAGTCTTCAGCTACTGTACTCTCAAAGTCTGCCAGCTGCGCATCGGTGATCTGCTTGTTGGCTGTATCGAAGTTTAGGAGAATGTTGCTAGGTTTGACATCTACGAATGTTAGCCCAGGATGCTATCAAAAAGTCAGTCCTCTTATGCATACCGGTATGCACAAAGCCATGATCATGTACAGCTCGAAGAGCTTCCAGGACACCTTTGCTGATGTGTTTGACTTCTGCTCGAGTGAGTTGTCTACTTTCGAGAGTGCGCAGTGCGTCTTGATCGAGATGCTTGAGAATAAGGATCAGATGGTCTGGTTCATCTTCCACTTCGTCTAGCAAAGGTCGAATATGAGGTGTACGGGCTTGGACGCGGAGAGGAACATCTCGCTCGTTGCGTATGCGCCAGTGGTCTGCATACTTCACGATGACTTTCTGGTTGTGCTGCAAGTCTCTGGAAACTGATTAGTCGGGCATGAGAGCAGGGCAAACGAATATGCAAGCCTACGTAGCCTGCCAAACAGAATGTTGTAGTTGTTTAGTCAGGCTATAGCAGCCAGCTCTTCCCTTGAGGGATTGCCTTATTTTCAACGCAAGAGGCATATCGGATTCTGAAGGGCTGCTTCGTAATGCATTCGCATAACGCGTCGCGCGTGCAGCCCTCTTATGATGCTTCGTAGCGCTGTGAGTCTCGGTCTGTGCACATAGCATCAAGTCGAAGGCATCGTAAATGTTGATGTTGATGTTTTGTTTACACAGTGAGAATGAACGCAGGTAGTTAGTATTCACCTGGACCTGCCGCTGACTCACCGAATGGCATCACCTCCGTGGTTGGCTGTCACACAAGGAGAAGGCTGTAAAGCAGCAGTAACACTCAGCGCATAAGAATAGAACCTTCCAAAGTGCTTCTATACAAGAGACGGAGTGGTTCGACGGCTCGTTGCTCGCTGGCGACCAGTCGTTCAGCCTCGAGACGCTCCTCTCTACCTCTCAGCCAGAGGTCTTGAGAAAGCCCCACTTCCCACAACCACACTCCCAACTCCACCCCAGACACCCGGCCCATCTTTATTCCAGGTCTGCAACAGCACATCGAACTTATCCCCAGGCGTCAAATCATCTACAAAGCCTTTCGTCCCTCTGACACCCTTGCCGCAGAGAAATCCACCTTTCTTGTTCTTGTACAAGATGGCATACCTATCCACCTCCCACTTCTCGTCCACCGCATCCCATGTCACCTCGAAGCCTTTGGGCAACGAGTAGACTTTCCCGTTCTTAGGTGCTGGCGCTGTGTCGCGGCGTGCTACGGCTGAGACAGTCTCTGTCCACGGACCGTGCTCGTTGTCGCCAAAGCGAGAGCGGGCTTGGAATTGCCAATGAGTTCCAGGGCTGGTGAGACTATTGTCTGAGCGGTTGACAGCGGCGAAGCCCACCTTCCAGTCCGAATCATCGGAAGTGCGCGAGCGAATATCATAACCTGCCGAGCCATAGACTGGATCGAAGGTGAAGGATACTCCATATGGGACGCCTTGAGCTTTGGGATTTGCAGGAGCTGGCAGCGGTCTGGCTGGAATATGTTGCGGGACGCTCAGAGGCTTCTTCCCGACGCCAAATTCTTTGTGTAGAGTGTGCGAGAAAGAAGACGCGACCTGGTACTCGCCGAGAGCATTGGGGTGGATTGTGTCGTACGTGCCCTTGCAGCGATCAGGGACATATCCATAACTCCTTTCGATTTCTGCTGTGACGATGCGCGACGTAGATTTGCTCTCGAGTGGCAGTTCCCAGTGAAGAAGAGAGTTGTACTTCTCAGTGAAGACAAACAAGTCCGTGTGGCTGCCCATATACGGGCGTTGCGGACAATTACCCACGACAAATTGGACATCCGGCTTCGCTGCTCTGGCATTCTTGACGAAAGTCAACATGTTCTTGAAGGTGTCTTCTGGTCCAGTGACACACCACGCCATGTCGTTGAAGCCAAGCCAGACGAGGAGTAGATCCGGTTGGTACTCTTTGACCTCTTTCTCGATCCAGTCTTTTGCTTGCCATACTGCACGTCCAGTTTGAGAGAAGTGGTTTGGCTTCCAGTCTTTTGACACATCTTTGGCGTAGCCACCCGCGAAGACTTCCGAAAATCATCAGCTTGGTCAAGACATATGATCGAAGGACTCTCACCGTCTCGATCTGGCTCTTCCGGCTCATCGGGTAGCCTCGGAGGCTTAGGAGGTTGTGCTTTAGGTGGTGGGACGGTACCAACTACAGGCCCTAAGTCATGCAGACTTCATTAGTCTTGTGCTACAATGAAGCTACATCAAGAGAGGAGCAGGAACTTACCAACACATTCCACTTTTGTCTTTGGCAACGAATCTCTCATCCACTCCCAAATGCGATATCTCCACGTATGATCGCCTTCCGTGCCGTGGGTCATCGAGTCGCCCACGATCATGACTTTGAGGTGGCTCTTTTTGGAAAAGATGGAAGTGCCATTGTCGCGAAGGTCGGAAGAGCCGCCGGAGCCTCCACCATCCTCTACTTGGTGCATGATTAAGTCTTGATATTCTTCTGAGTATAAGGTACAATAAGAGCGTAATTAGATCCAGCACGACTTCTGTGTCTGCTCTTTGCCAACGTGGATGTAATGTAAGTATTTCGTTCGAGCTGGCTAGCGTGACGTCACGGTTTTGTAGTCAGAGAAGTTTAATTATATGGCAAGACATTGAAGGTACCTAGGTACCTATATCTACCGTGCCGTGGTAGACCTCCAGTGCATCTTGCAGAGATTGGGATTCAGCGAAGACGAAGCGTATCTTCCCAAACCTATCTCACTCGCTATCAGGGGCAGTACGATAGCACAAGATGCGCGGCTGAGCTTTGCTTTCGACTACGAGGTATTTTGAGGGATATGAGGATATGAGGGTGCGGCAAGACCAGTACATGTTGGTTAAAAATTCTTCAAATATGTGTTGTGTTATCACCTATTTGTGGTCTGAGGCATCACTTTCCACTCGCCAACATCTTCTCCTCTCTCCAACTTGCGAACTCCTGTCTTCTTCACAACATGAACCTGTTTCACTACACAGCATACAGGGACTTTGCCCTGACAGGTGGGTAGCGTAGGCCTGGTGAAATCTACTCTGCAATGATCCAGCATCTACGAATGCCCCTACACCTCCACTAGCGATATCAGGTGAAAGTTCTTCCTCGCTCGAGGAAGTGCGTCGAAGAACGTAAGAGACCGCCACAATGGGCATTTCTTAGCCAGGAGAGGCTGGCCCTGACTTGCGATTCCTGACTCCTACCTCTTCTTTACTCATCACTTAAAGACTTGTTTAGAACTCCAAAAGCCATAGCCTTCAGCATATTCGACCAACAAGCACAGGACCAACAGTATTACAGTATCGTTTGGATACCGTCCTTTCATTGAGCACCTCATCCAGCCTTGAGCGACGTTGTACTCATTCTGCTCGCAGTCGCTTTTTACTTTCTCCCCCGCCAGACTCGTGCAACCCCTTGCTTCCTCCACTGCAACTGTGACACGCATCACCTGCCGTGCATCAATTGGCCTTGATCCACTCGATACAAGCGCGAGCTCTCGCTGCGCACGATCGAGACTCTCCCGGACATCTGGCTTCTGTTGACATCGGGAGGGACTTTCTTTACATTCCACTCCTCACGTCTACCCCATCCTTCCGGGAGAGCCATAACTATGTGATTAGGGAATGTGCGCGCTCTCGCGCGCTTTCGCCTCGAAACAACACCGTAAAGATTGTCTCGCAATGCCTTCTCCTGGACGAAGACTGGATCCTGAAAACTGGAGTCCTGTAAATCAGACCAGATTACGAGCCTCCCTGGGACCGCGAGAGGAGCGCATGCTATCACCGAGGATTGAGAGGGCACTGCGACCGAAGCCGTTGAATCTCCCAAGTCGTCTCCCTCCACCGTGTCCCAGGAAAGAGAGCCTTGAATATCCGTATGAGATCGCCCGCGAGCCGGAGATCGTCGATGTTTCGCCACCAGGAACATGGCCTCAACGACAATCAAACACAAGGAGCACCAAGTCACCCAGCATAGTGTCGCGACAGTCGGATATGTTGGGTATCATCGACTTCTACATGCGTGAGACAACACCCTCGCTGTGCAGTCCCGAGTCGGCTCCCCCGAAACCAGATCCTGCCATCAAACAATTCGACTTCGGACTGCCTGCAACATCGATGCTTTCCAAGCAGACTCCGGCGCAAGAAGCACAAGATACGCCACAGCCTCTCAGCCCGATCTCGCCACCGAGCAATACTGCTGTAAGACCAGCTGGTCCTGCCAAGGGATACAGTCTATTCCCTGTGGTCAAAGAATCAACGCCATCTCCCAGGTACATCTCCCGTCCTCCTGTACACCGTCTCAATTACTGACAATGCTCACAGACGTCCCACGATAAGACTGATCGACCAATCGACGCCCATGTCAACCCAACAGCCATCACCCACATACCGGCCGCGAAAGGAATCTCTCACCAGCAATCGCACCGACAACACAGCCTCACGAAAGCCAATTCCCCTTCGGATCTTCTCTTCAGACTCCACAGCCTCGAGTACATGTCGCTCCCGCACGGTTTCAGCTGCCAGCGCACTACCACCGAGATCTTATCGCTCCCCAGCTCAACAACCTCTTTCACAAGAATCCCGCTGGTCTGAAGAGAGCACCACCACCACCATCACGCGTGGTGGCCCCCGGACGTCTTTTGGTAGCATTCTGAGTCCCATCCAGCCGCAATTTTCCTTCTTCGAGGACGACGATGACGATGAAGATATGCCTCTGCACAGGAAGTTCGCGTGGAAGAAGAGTCTTTCGAGCTCGACGGGGAGTTATGAGAGTCGGCAGGAAGGGAAGCGAGGGTGGCGGGGGGTGATGCGGCTGTCGTTCTGCGGCTGTGCTGGAAGGAAGTGAGCTTTCTACGACGTATGATCCATTTACCTTTTTTTGCTATGAATTCATAACGATGGTATGAAGGAGACGAACGTTCTCGGGCGAGTCCCATTGAATTTGTTCAATGAGGCTCCAGTGAACGAAAACCATGATAAGTGAAACGAATTCTACCCATTATCATCCCTGTCTCATTATCCTGGCATGCTCACGGCATTCAAACCTCTTCCGATTACAGCCCCCTCCAATTTTCGACTTCACAACTCGCCCTCATAAGCGGCCTGTAGATCCACCATCCGCGCGCCCTGAGTGCCCGTGAATAGCTCGCTGCCCTCGAACGTCGACTCGTCGTCTGGGCGCTCTACGATCCTCTCCTTCAAAGGCGTTTTGAATGACACCGGCTTCATCGCAGTACGATTACCACTGACGACACCCAATGTCTGTCTTCGACCTACCGACGGCTGAGTAGTCTGCGCACTTCGTCCGCCGCCTGTGCTTGCGCGAGTCTTCACGGCAGTCGGGGCGAAGACTGACTTCCTAGGTCGTTGTCGCTTCGGCGTTGGCTCCTGCGAAGCCAAGGAGATATTGGTATCTTGCGTCTCCGTCTCCAGGCCTTCACCAGAGGTTGGTGTCGGTGGCGTTGGATTGTCGGGCTCAGCGATCGACTCTCTTGATCTGTGGGCTAGTTTTGCGTGGCCTTGAAGACCCATGGCAGCCATGAGATTTGCTCGCATGGCTTCGGCTTCAGAGATTTGCTGGTCCTTCTGGTCGCATTTCTTCTGGAGTTTCTCGACTCTCCGCTTCAGGTCGGTAATCTTGCTCTCTCTCGACTGGAGATGAGATTGATGTTGATGAAGCTCGGTCTGGAGGTGTTCGAAGTTCTGCTGCAAATCTGTCTTGCTTGCAAGCATCAGATCGTGTACCTGCTGAGTTGCTTCGATCTTTGCCATCAGATCTTGTTGAATAACCTCAATCTGCCGATTCAGAGCTGCGCGAAGCTCTTCGCGCTCAGATGCCGCATTGTCGAGTTGCTCTCGCAGAAGTGAAACTTCACGATGATTGCTCGCCAGATCACGACCAGCTGTCTCGAGCTCATTTTGAAGACGCGAATTGACTTCCTGCTTCTCATCACTGTTGCGCTTCGCAATATCGATATTGTTCTGCAACCCCCGGGCGTAAGTGTTGTGCGAAGCAATGCTCTCCTCGAGACGGTCGCATTGCGATCTCGCGTCCGCAAGGTCATTTCGTAATTCCGACAACTCCTTGGACTTGCTGGTAGAAGAGCGCGCAGCTGCACCAAGCTGCTCTTGCATGTCGTCAAGTTCCTCTTGCTTTCTCGCCACTGCCGAAGCACCATCGAGTTCAGCGATATGTCTCGCATGCTGCATTTCAGCCAGCCGTTTATGTCCTTCGGAGTGAGCGTCCCGTAGCTTTTGCTCAAGCTGTGCTATACGCTCTAGGAGGTCTGAGTTTTCATCCCGGCGCTCTTCCAACTCCCGCATGTCTTTCTCTCGTCCGTCCTCCAAGGTGCGGATCTGTATGCTCAGGTCGATATTGCGTGCCTCCATTTCAGCAAAAGCCTGAGAGAGAGCTTTGTTGCGCTCCTCGGCAATCTGTCGCTTCTCTCTTTCTTTCCTCAGAGGCTCTTCCACGTTCTCGCATCGTGCTTCCAAGCTCGCGCATGCTCTTGTGAAGAGGCGCGTGACAGCATCTTGCTCGACGTTGGCGCGAGCTTTGAAGTGAGTTCGCAGTGCTTCCCGCCAGTCAATGATATCGTCGACACCGTGGCCACCAGCTTCGGCTATGCGGACACACTCTGATGACATCTGTTTCTCGTGAAAGCAGTGAAGGTCTCCTCGTGCTGAGCCAGCGTGTAAGCTGAGCAGCAGTGTCATGCACTGAGGACTCATGGAAGAGCTATGACAAGCTCTGAGGAGAATATTGCAGATCTTGTGTGTAAGTTTTGAGCGCATGCGATGTAATGCCTTCTCACACCAGCCTGCGCATGTACCTCCGGATGACTTCCGAGATGAGTGCTTGAGGAGATCATGTAAGCCTTGAAGGCTTTGCACAAATGCCGCGTCGTTTAGTATTGCTCGGATCTCGTGACCAGTGATCTTTTGCTCTTCGATGATGTTCGCTGCTCCTTGGATAGTCCTTGTTACCGATTCGAGACCTGACAATAGTTCTGGACTGTCTGCTTGGATAGCAAGATCGACTGCGTTCTGCAATAGTACGCTAATTGGCGCTCTGGCGAGAACACAAGAGAACAACTGACTATCGTCAACCCCGGGACAGAGCGTGTGTGCAATTTGAACACTTCGTGGTTCCAGGAACGTAAGTTCAATGCCCTCGAGCATCGGGTGAGGTAGCGTATCAAGTTCACAAAGCTTGCCCAAGAAGCGCAGAGCAAGAGTTCTCGCACTTTCATCTTGCTTTTCGACGCATAACTTTTCTTGCAATTTCCGGATAGTAACGGTATTAGCAGTGCACCAAGTCTTCCTGAGGTCCGCAGGAATAGCAGTGACAACTTCGTTCACCAGGACTAGGCATCGAATCTTCTCGTGAGATGGCTCGCCACTGGCGCTCTTGTTCGTTGCCCAAAGCACAAGTGCCACGATCAATTGCATGCTTCTTCGAGCCTTCGTCCCGGTGAAGAACTGCTGCATAGCTTCTGACTTCCACCGCGAAGAGGTCGGCGTGCTCGCCAGGAAGTCCTGAGTATTGTATGAGCTTGCAGTAAGACGAAATTCGGGATCCATCGAACAGCAGACTACGTTCATTATGGACAGGCAGTAAAGGCTGACACAGTGATCTGGCGCCCCTGAGCTGTTTCGCAAAATCTCGATGAGCTGTTCTTCGAAGCGGACCAGCGTCTCGGAACTCAGGATGCCCAACAAAAGATTCCCTGTGCCGCTTAGAAGTAAATACACCGGCTCAATCGTGGCTGCAGCTGGACGCTTTGCTGCTTCTTCCACGAGCTGAACAAACAATGTCTGTACTTCCGCGGGCAAGGCGACAGTATCCGGCAGCGGTACTGATAGCAGAGCAATGCTAGCCTTCGCATACTTGGACTTCAAGTCGCCGGTCTTGGCTGCTTGGGAGACCACAGTGTGCAGGAGAGTTGGCTCTTGCTGGAGGAAGGCATCTCGACAGGCCGAATTGAAGGCAAACTTGGTGATGATGTCGAGCACATATGACCACTGCTGAAGTCCTTCTATGAGGCAAGCTGCTAGTGCATTGACTAGACACGGCTTCGCAGCAGCCCATTGGGAGATGTCGACGTCGGTGCATTGCGAGAGTGCGATGTCGCGGAGTGTTCTAAGTTGACTTGGATATGGCGACGATGTAATTCTGTCGACTTCCGCCACGAGCGCGTCATAGTTCGTGGTTGCCATAGTCGATGTGTGGTGTGAAGGCGGATGTCGTCGGTATTGCGCTTCTCTCTTGGTGCCATATTTGGGAATTGCTGGCTACTGCCTAGTTCGTGTTGTTTTTTGGTTGTCAAGTGCGACTTGATTACTAAGCCATCTACTTTCCCTCAACCACTTACTGTCTTTCTTCTTTTCCCGTCGATGTCGACGCTCTGATGCACATCGACCGGAATGTCTATGGCTGAAAAGCGAACGATTGGGCAAGAGGGCATTCTGGATTTCCGCTACAGGACATGACATCAGCCGAAAGAAGCCGGCAAGAATGCTATCATTCTCCTGCAGGCCCTCGAACGGTGAACAATCACATACTAGATGAAAGTGAGACCGCGGTCGTCGACTCTATGGACTGGATTTTGGATTTTGCCGACCCTGTTGGGTCGACGGCAGAAGGAGGTATACCATGTAGCTGTGCAACTTGCCGCTTCCTTGACTCGCAAGTCGAGTAGCTCGCCAAGGTATAGTCTGTCATCACAGCCTAGCCACAAGCACCATGATGAATAGCAGCACTTGAGGGCTGAAATGGCGTCTCGAAAAGTCGAGGGAGCATGCTGCGAAGGAGACTGTCATCTTAGCATACGAAGCTCCAAGGAGTCTCCCGTGAATGGCCACATCTCAGTCACAGCGGCGCATCACAGGCGGCTTGTGCAACGAACATCCCGGCCAGCAGCCGCCGAGGGCTGTGTTGGTGCCTGATGATGTCTCGAATGGCGCCCGAAACAAAGCGGTAGGATTCAACGAGGCGTGGTATAGTGAGACGGTGTTGGATGTATATATATGTAACGGAGCGAGGATGGGTGTTGTGACATAATGTATGCAGTGGCGATGCCTCTGTGGTGAGAGAATGTATGCAGGGAAGAGCGGAGGAGGATGAAGTCAAGTCACGCAAGGCAAGAACGAGACTTGGCCCGTGCGATGCTTGGCACGACGTTAACCGCCACTTTCCACTTCCCCTCCTCGCTCTCTTTCATCAGTCTTCCTCAACAACACTTCACATCATCACCACCACCACTCTCCACTCCACCACCACCGTAATATACCACCGACGACCAGCAACCCATTCCTTCAATCAACACCTCTTTCCCCACCGACCAAGTACAGACGCTGTTTATGTCCGCACAAATCGAGAACCTCAAGTCTTTCGGTAAGTCGCGCCCTCAGCCTCGCGATAAGCATGTCGCTAGTCATGTTTTGCCTCGAGTCTGCCTCGTAATCCGACCTCGAGTGCGGTGACGGCACGCTTGTCGAGCATAGCGAAGATCTACTGTAGCTTCGCGCACGCTTATCGCTGCCGTCGCCGAACGTGACACAGACCTTGCTAACGCGCATGTGACACAGACCCCTTCGCAGAGGCCGATGAGGACACCGGAGAGACCAAGCAGTCGCAGAACTACATTCACATCCGTATTCAGCGTGAGTTACATGCCGGCCAACCTTCACGGTCCTCACCATGTCATACTGACACGTCACTTGCCAATAGAACGCAATGGTCGCAAAACCTTGACCACGGTCCAAGGTCTCCCCAAGAAGTTCGACCAGAAGAAGATCCTCAA
Source organism: Microcyclosporella mali (assembly GCA_002785985.1). NCBI lineage: Eukaryota > Fungi > Ascomycota > Dothideomycetes > Mycosphaerellales > Mycosphaerellaceae > Microcyclosporella > Microcyclosporella mali. Next base: position 1,804,974 of record NHNU01000001.1, read on the forward strand.
AGTCATCAAGAAGAAGTTCGCTTGCAATGGCACCATTGTCAACGACTCGGAGATGGGCGAGGTGATTCAGTTGCAGGGTGATCAGCGCAAAGACGTCCAAGAATTCCTCATCGACAAGAAGGAAGGCCTCGAGCTCGACGCCAAGACCATCAAGGTCCACGGCTTCTAAAGGAGAGCACGCGACACCACCGCCGAGGAGAAAGGAGGAAGGCGCTTTCAAAACGACAAGAGCTCGGAAGGGCGGGCGTGCAAGGTCAGTCGGGCATATTCACAACATTCTCTTTGCAGGAATTTTGTGAATGCTTCGGCTGATCCGGCGTGCTCCATGATACGCGACTCTCTTTCTTCACCATTATCACGACTACGATGGCCACTTCGAACACGATTTGACGCTGTCATGAGATACGGCGGATGGGGCATGAGCGGACCTCTATGAGTCTTTTGGAGTCTTTCTTTGTGCGTTTGCACAGGTTCCGTGATTACGGCTGCTCTTACTTTGTCGTACACTCGGTAAGAGCAATGCACATTGGGACGGCACGTTTTCTAGGGCACGATAGCTTTACAATGCAATGGCATTGCTGTCCTCAAACATCTCACATCCTCAAAGTGAGCCAAGTGAACGTTCACGAAAAGTTTTCCGGAAGAGCTTGCATCACCTGAGCAGAGTTTGACCCCTATGCAGATCCTTTACAGCCGTCGGGTCTCTCGTACAAATTCCTGACAATCCGGGTATCGCTGAAACGCAGATATAACACAGCCCTGACCCGCCACATATATCTCACCACTAATATTCAGGACCGGCTCGCCTTGATCCAGCCTCCTGCTCTTTTACCCTGTTCCTACACGAGCTTTCGTCTAGGCAGCCTTTGGTGCTGTCCCCTGGTTCATTTGCTTCCGTTGCATCATCATCAGCTTCTCCCTAGCCTTTGCCTGATCCTCCAGTTTCTGCAATCCCATCTCTTCCACCATGCCCTGGATATGCCACTCGCCCTCTTTGCCAAGCTTGATGAACTTCTGCAGCACCACATACTCTGTCAAGTCTTTCGCTTGCATGAGCCTGTATTTCTCAAGGAACTCATCTTCGACTTCGTTGCCCTCTGCGTCTACCACTGTGTCTCGGAGTGCGACACGCCCGGTATGAGGGTCGCGGTGCCGGCGTTTGGCGACTTTGAGGAGCGATTGTCGCGTGCGCAGGCGAATCACGGCTTGGAGGATGCCGGTGGGGCCTTCGGTTGTGCTGCTCTGGCCTCGGCGGAAGTAGATGGGTTTGAAGTTCTCGGAGTAGGTGCCCTTGCGTCCGGCAGCATGGATGTAGGGGAAATAGGAGATGACTCTAGGTGAGGAGAGGTGTTTGTGGAGAGTCCATTGGAGGGACTCGTTGGCCGAGCGTTGGCCTATGCGATTACGCAAATTGGAGAGCATGCCCGAGGAGACTTGGCCCTCGAGGGTGTGCAGGTTACCTGTCGCGAGGGCGGTGTACATTTTCTCATAGATCTCTGTGGCTATCGCTACTGTTTTCGCTCTTTCGTCTGGGACTTTGTACCAAAAGCGTGCCATCAGAGGGCTCCAGAGGTATGTTTTGACGTGTTGCCAGAGACGTGCTCTTTCGAGCTTGACGCGGTCGCGGAGATGGGTGGTTGGAGATGGGAGCAAGGGTGCGGAGGTCGGAGGGACGAATGTTTCCTGGAGGCCCAATACGTCGAGGTAGGAGCCGTCGCGTTGCATTTCGGCCATCTGCTTCTGGCGGGACAGGGCGACTGAGCCTTGCGGGGGACTCTTGATGCTCGCCTGTCGGCTGGGAGAGACCTTTCCTCGTGCAGCATGTTGTCGGGAGGAGGAGAAAGGTTGTCGTCGGTGGTGATGAACATTGTGGCGGTTTGGCGGGGAGTCATGATGCCGCGTTTGGAGGGCACATGGTGGTAATGACTGATGGGTACGGTGAGGCGCGTGGAGGAGGGAGATGCAGAGGCGCTTAGACATTGCAAAGGTGATGAGGAGGTGCAGTGGTGGAAATGGTATAGGAAAGTTCGATGGATATTATCAATGGATGCAAGCTAGCTTCGGTTTCGGACCCGCGGGCTTTGTACAAGCTTTCGTACGTCCCCTCGCTCCACGGCTTCGAAAGTCTGAACGCTCATTACTTATCCTCCCAAAATACGACAGTTTTATTCTTGGACTATACGATAAATATTAGGTGAATAGAGCTAGGAACTTCCTGTAAAATTGGACAAAGCACGAATATCATACCTATCGGATTTTTGTAGCTTTGAACAGTATAGAAAGTAGAAAGAGTCATTACCTTCCTAGCGCTCTTAATACGGCTAAGAAATGCGTATCTAATAAGGACACCCTCGCTCCTTTATATCATTATTACCTTCCTAAACAAGCGACGAGCTTTAAAACTTAGGACATCACTCTTAAAGTCGTCTAGAAGCGACCGCGAATATCGCGATCTGTCTGTAATCAAATAGCATAAGTTTTATCGTTATGAAATCGTCGTGTTCTAGTAGGATTTGCCTAAGCGTTCAGACTTTCGAAGCCGCGCAGGTGATAGTGATCACCAAACAAGGTAGAGTGAACTTTATCGGTGGTCATCAGCATGCGCATCAGTAGTCGCCTGGAATTTTCGGCCCAACCCTAAAGTGCAATGGAAAAGTGTGAGACGCCAAACAGTAACAGCCCTAACCCTGAGGAGGTGGGAGAATTGCGCGTGAATACGTCGTGGTATGTTTCCTTTTGATATCATGAATTGTGCTGTATGGCTTTGAGCTCTGGGCTGCCGTTCAGCTTCCTTGGGTCACCATGCTCCATCATATGTGAATGTAGCTGTGCCACCTCGGGCACGATCAAGCTCTCGATCTCTACAGACAGCTCGTCCGACTCATCGTTTCTTATACTGTCTGAAGTGCGTGCCGTGATGCTCTTGGTCCTTTGAGCTGGTGGCACGCGGATCCATTTCTCACCACCACCTGCAGACACGAATAAGACCTCGAACTTGCGGGTATTCAATAAGTTACCTATGACGAGATGGTGAGCGTACTTTTCCAGCGCGTAACGAGCCTTAGTGGCGAGGAGATTGGGATCCGTTTCGAGCTTGAAGGAAATAATCATGGCTTTGGGGGCCCAAGAGTCGACAAGTGACTTGAGGAATTTCGGGACTGGGTCGAGGTCAATGACGAGTTTCTTGCCGTCCATGTGTGCGGCTGGTGCTTTCCCGTGTTTTTCCTCTTCTGTTAGGTCCCCTCTGAGGGTATTGAATTCCTCTCCGGATTGAATCTTATGCTCGACCATTCTCTCCGCCGGTACGAAGAAGTCTGAAACTGCGGCTGCGAGGTAGAAGAGACCATTGGCGCCGAGTGGTTGCATGAGCATTGCCAGTCCACGAAGATGCCAGAGATATTCGTTGACGGTCGTGAATGGCAGGAGCAGTAATGTATTTTCTTTCTTCGCCTTTCGGTAGCTCTTCAATACAGAAGCCATTTGTTGTTGGTAATCGTTCTGCACTACGACTGGGCCATCTTCTGAACCAGTCATGTAGTCCAGGAAACAGTTGGTGGAGTGCGAGTAGTGTCTCGAATATGGCAAGAGTGAGAATTGTCTGTGCAGGAAGATGACCGCGTAACTGTTCTCTAGGAAGTATTCCGCACTGGTTGCTCCACGAGTTCCAGCAGAAAAATTGTCGATAAAGCGCACAGTCTGATTCTCGAGTGGCACCGTGGTTCCGCCAGAAGTCACCAGCGCGACCCGCCGTCCCTGTGCCGCATGCTGATCGATGAAGGCACGTGCTAGTTGGGTATGACGGTCCAGGCTGCCTGGCTGCGGGTTGTTCTCGAAGTATTCCATGGCACCCGCGACATGCTTTGTCTGAGGTTGGCCGTTTGGCCGTTGAACAGTGCTGTCAGCCATGACTGACTGCGGCAACGTAACTTCTATTGGCAGAATTCCCGACCGACAACAGGCAATCTGGAGAAAGTAACGAGGGTGCTGTACAAGGTAAGGTCAGTAAGCCTCGCGGATGGAAGCTGTTCGGGGTGAATGTGGTCAATCTGGTTCCATGTGATGCTGCAGCGGGCGGAGTGTATGTAGCTGGTCAGAAAGTGGTTCCATGTGTCCGAAGAAAGACGAAACAATGGGGAAAGGAGGATTGTCAGCGACTTGGGAGGTATCAACAATACACTGCACAAAACATACTGCTCAAAATCGTGCACCACCGAGGACTTCCCACCAGACGTCACCGATGGAGAACGCTGGCCTGAGGCATCAGTATCCATGCAACACCACCTTTGACTCTTCAGGACATCACTCTCCAATACCATCCTTCAGTCTAAGACATTGGGTCAATACAGCAATGGCCATGGACATACCCCTCCGCTGGGAGCAGTCAGCTCGACCCTGCCACTCCACAGCATCCGACAGATTACCCAACGAAGTCGTCACATGTCTACAGAATGCGAGATTTGTGAATACATGGAACATTTCTCCAGACAAGACTAATCATTAATGATTGTGTAGCTTCACCTCGCCACGTGCACAAACAACCAACCTCACGTCTCTCTCATGAACTACACCTACATTCCCTCACACTCCTTCCCCTCTTCGAGCCGATTACCTTCAGGGCCCCTCATCCTCATGACCTCGAATCCCACCTCCAAGAAGACCGAAAATCTGCTCGCGAATCCAAATGTCTCATTACTCGTCCACGACTGGGTCTCATCTCGACCTCCGAACACCCTTTCTGGCGACCGTGAACGCTCACCTGCCCGGAACGGCCCACGAAGTTCGCTCGCTGCTATGTTGATGCAAATGAACAGCACTGCGGTCTCTAGTATATCGGCTACCATCAATGGCGAGGCTTACGTTCTCCCTGCGGGTACGGAAGAGGCCAAGTGGTGTAAAGAGCAGCATCTGGCGAATAACACCTTTGCGGAGTCGGAGGGCGCGGCAGGAGTCAGGAATGCGGAGCAAGTCTTTGGGACAAGTCCTTCAGCAACTCGCGGGGACGATGGCGGAAAAGCGAGCTACATTGATGACGAGGAGGTGAGGGTTGTGGTGGTGAAGATCAAGGATGGTCGGATATCGGATTGGAAGGGTGGAGTCAAGGATTGGGTGATCACAGGAAGGGAAGATGATGTGCCGGCTACTGCAGGTGGAGGCGCGGTGACGGTAAATGGCACTGCGCCTGTACCTACTGCAATGCCGGATGGACAGAGTCTTTTGCAATGAAATGATGCGGGAAATTTTTGGCGTTTGGGATGTCACACAGCATGGTGGGGATGAGATACGATCAGAATCAAAAAGAGTATGTATTATTCACGATTCATCAATTAAAAGTTATACTCGTGGGCTGAAGTCCCATCAAGTTCGCTGGCTCAAGAACAGCACGTGCCTGCTGATGAACGTCCACTGCGGTCTTGCATTTCCTAGCTTGATGTGTCAACGGCATCATGCTGTCAATGCTTCATCGATAGTCCATCATGTGCAGCGTGGTTTCTTCCATCGATCGCAATCGCCAAATCTTCATCAAGGCCTATTGCGCTGGCGAGTAGCTTCAAGCTGTGTTAAGGAGTGCGATGAAGCAGCTGGAAGCTTCAGCATACTCCATAGGTTGTTCCTGTGACATTTGGAACGTCAATTGAGACATGTAGATCAGGGTGGGGCGATCGTAGCGGAAAGACAACAGCCATTGATTCTGCCTGGGGCATCAATAAAATCCACTAGAGCGCAAGGAGGACAAGCGTCATGCCAAGACGCCTCACTCCAGCGCACTTTCCGAAAGTTCTGCCAGAGGGAGATCTCGAACTTCCTATTCTGCAAGTCCCGTCGACAACACAACCACCGCAATCATGGGTAGAGGACCAAAGAAGCACCAAAAGCGTCTGTCAGCGCCATCGCACTGGCTGCTTGACAAGCTCAGCGGTGCCTATGCTCCCAAGGCCTCGCCAGGTCCGCACAAGCTGCGCGACTGCATGCCGCTCATCGTCTTCATCCGCAACCGGTACGCCTACAATATCCCCTCGAGAAGTCGAAGAAGGAGACTGGGGAAGAATTACGGACTTTAAGAAGCTGGGACGTCTGTAGAATGGGACTGACATGATTTCTTCACAGCCTGAAGTATGCGCTCAACTCGCGCGAGACCAAGGCCATTGTCATGCAGCGCCTGATCAAGGTCGATGGCAAGGTCCGCACCGACCCTACCTACCCAGCCGGCTTCATGGACGTCATCGGCATCGAGAAGACTGGCGAGAACTTCCGCCTTGTTTACGACACCAAGGGCCGCTTCACCGTTCACCGCATCACCGGCGAAGAGGCGGAATACAAGCTTGGCAAGGTCAAGCGTGTCCAGCTGGGCAAGGGAGGCATTCCATTCTTGGTTACGCATGACGCACGCACGTAAGTGGAAACACCCATGTGCCGCGTCTATCAGACGTTGGACCAAGATTTGGTTAGAAATATGTGCTGAGACACAAGATTATAGTATCCGATACCCCGATCCAGCCGTCCGGGTCAACGATACCGTCAAGATCAACCTTTCCACCGGTGAGTACAGCGAGTAGCAGTATTGCATGCACTTCGTGACTGACTTCCGCTCAGGCAAGATCGACGACTTCATCCGCTTCGACACTGGTGTGATCGCCATGGCCACTGGAGGTCGTAACATGGGTCGCGTTGGTGTCATCACCCACCGTGAGCGCCACGATGGAGGCTTCAACATTGTTCACATCAAGGACGCCATCGACAACGAGTTCGCTACTCGTGAGTCCAACGTCTTCGTCATTGGCAGCGAGAAGCCATGGATTTCCCTGCCAAAGGGCAAGGGTGTCAAGCTCAGCATCGCCGAGGAGAGAGATAGGAGACGCGCCTACGCTTTGGCCAGTCACTAAATGTCTGCTGTTTGTACTTGAGGAAACAGGCGGCGGCGTTTTGGTCAAGGCATTTGCGGTTCCGAATGGGAGACTGCTCTGTACGTTGCATGATATCAGGAGGAGAGGCACCTCCATAGCGACGAATCGAAAAGCAGTTCCAACACCCCATCTTATTATCCTCACGGAAATTTTCCTCGTTAACTGCGTATATCGAGGAACAGCGTTCCCACGTGTACTTCGCATTGAGATTGCGGCTCAGCACGCTTTAAATAGCTTTACCGCCACGACCAGCACGATAATGCGCTTCTAGATATTTCATCTGATGCCGTTCCTCGCATGAGTTGTGCAATGAGGTATTTCGCCTGCCGACTAGGCGCATCTAAACGCTGAACGTTGCTACATTGAGGCAAGATGAGCAGGAGATACCTAAGGCTGCCATCGCTTGACCGTTGTGGCGGAGCATCTGAGCATCGGTAAATTACCATTGAAGCCCCCGTCCGGGCGCTTTTCAATGTTATCATGCATTTCTTCGTGCCCATCGGGCAATGGCATGGCTCTGAAGCTGGAGGCGCCCCCCGTTGCGTATCCGGGACCGGTGATAGAGTCAGAAAGCCAGATCCGAATCCTGGAACTTCAACCTGGGCAGTCCAGTGACTGCATCGAGTGCAAACTGCAGATCCTGGACTTGGAAAAGAAGGGAAGTCTGAGCGAGCCGTATGAAGCACTGAGTTATACCTGGGGCGCTTGGACCGAGCACGACTGGATCACCCTAGATGGCCAGCAATTTCCCGTTACGCAGAACTTATGGAGCGCTCTGCGACGACTACGAAGGACTAGCAACGTGAGGAGATTGTGGATCGACCAAATATGTGTGGACCAAAAGGGTCTCTTGGAGCGGAACCATCAGGTCCGCCTCATGGGAAGGGTGTACAGCCGAGCACGTCAAGTTGTTGTTTGGCTCGGCGACTTGCATGATGAAGCCATTGAATCCTACAGGAAAATGTCCCTTCCCTCAGATGCTCTGGTAGCTTTGCAAAGGCAAGAACTCGTTTTCCTAGAGGATCCGAAGCTCAAGCATAAGCGTTCGGTTCTCCGAGGTGCTGTTCAGAATACGCAGCCAAAATGGTCGGAGCGAGTCTGGGTAAGCTTCCGCGTCGCAGATCTGGAAATGTTCACTGACAAGCATTGCAGGTTGTCCAAGAAGTAGCCAAGGCGACGACGGAACCTGTGTTTACATTCGGATGCTTCGAAGTGTCCTTTGATGAACTGCAAAGGCTTCAGCGTCAGTCGGATCAAGCCATTGCTGAGCCTGTCAGATCTTTTCGTGCAACTGGACAAAGCCTGGTCTCGATGAGAAAGACTATCTCACGGACCGTGTCCTCGGACAAACGCGACAAAGTCTACGCCGTACTCGACCTCATCCTACCAGCGGAGAAGAGGTTGATCGAAATTGACTATAGCCGCTCGGTACCGAGGGTCTTCGCAGAGGCGACATTTGCATCTATCAAAGTCAATGCGGACTTTGGTCTCCTCAACTTCGTGAACAACGATCAGGACCGCCTGCCGGGCATACCTTCGTGGTGCTTTGATTTCACTTCGCCACATTATGGCGCCAGCTTGAGACCGAGGATACGCAAAGGAGATAATGCCAAGCCTTGGACCAGGCGGAAGCGACATATCGATTCTGCATTGACGTTCAATGCGGGAGAGAACACATTGAGCTTCAAAGGTCTACGCTTCGAGACCATCACAACAACTTTCAACGCACATGTCTACTGGGTTAACGGTATGGCAGGCTCACCACAGGCATATAGAGACCGTGCGCTGTACCCGATCAATTGGGAGTTAACCTCCGAAATACCCTACACTCTGTCGTCTCATGTTAAACCTGGTTGCGATGCCCTCTCAAAGGTCATACAAAGAATCGAAGGCACTCGCAGATTCTTCGAGCGAGGCATAGCCTCTATCCCCGTGCCAGACATCTGCGACGTCTGGTTCGCTTGCGTGCAATCACGAGTTCGATGCGGGACTTTCCAGAGAGAGTTCTGTCATGAATGGCTGCAGTATTTGGTGTCCGTCTCGCCGGATAGGCCTGTGCTGTTTGTAACCGAGTCGGGGTTCGTTGGCATGGGTCAGGGAGGTTTGATACCGGGCGATCAGATTGTGCTGCCTTATGGTGGTGATGCGCCTGCTGTTCTCAGGGACATGGGGAATGGTCTGTGGAAGTTCTGTGGGCTTGCGTACGTCAATGGCGTGATGGATGGGGAATTGATGACTGCTGCACCAGCTCTAGAGCTGGAAGAGATGGAATTTCGACTGGTGTGAGCATGAGCGACTTGAGTTGTACGTTCGATGAGCGGATGTCGTCGGATATTATACCCTCCTTGATTCCTGGCAGTGTACCTAGCGGGATCTACCTGCATGTAAGGTTCACATTTGCCGATTTCTTTCAGATCGAAGAGCCGCGGGACTGCCGTGTTTTCCACGACTTGAACATCATCTTTTGGATAACGAAGTAACAAATTGTTGGTGGTATATGTGTTATCTTAGTACTGTTCTTATCTTGTACTCTCAATGCACATCGAACCCCGTAAGTTCCCCGCAATGAGGCGTCCCGGACGTCTGGGGAAGCGTTGTGGGTGCTGGTCGACTAAAAGCTGCAGTCTAGTCTCCTTCTACTGTCCTTCTACCGGCAAAGCTCTTGTCTCTTCCATCAAGAATTCATTCATCATTCTGCACACAGAAAGATTGCAATGGCGTCTTGTCGCATTGAGAGGAAGCGAGCCCATGACAGAGAAGCTCAAAGAGCTAGTCGAGCAAAGACAAAGGCATACATTGCCCATCTGGAGAAGACAGTCCAGGATCTTACAGAAGGTAGCGGCAACAGTCGAGCGGAGTACTTGGCCAAGCATGCCTCGCAACAAGCACAAGAAATCGATGGCCTGCAGAATCTCATCAGCAAGATCCGAAGCCTCGTCCAAGACAGTAGCAAGAATGGCCTGAAGCAGGAGCCCGCCACTGCCGAAGCTCAGGATGACGCCTCCGTAGCAGAAAACTTACCATTCGTCTCTCCAGACTCCTCAGGCGGGGACCAATGGGACTGCACAAGACCGTCGATGGAGACAGCTCCAGTCAGTCAGATTGTCTCCGCTGCGCGAAATCTCAAGGTCCTTGGCGTTAGCATCATGTGTGACGGTGCCGACGACACGTCCTATTTCAAGCGTCTCAATGAGGCCATTACCAAAGTCGAGCAAACACCCGACGATCTCTCGCGCCAGGAGGAAGACGAAGATATCCTCATTCGAGCTATCACGTCCGGTTGGGACGCTGCTGAGCAAGTCCATCATTTCGATATCGTTTGGCGCTTCCTGAGAGCCCACGACGAAGGCCTTTGGTACCGCAGCGGTGCACTCGAACGCCTCGTCCACTTTTGGCAGATGCGTAACACAATGCTGAATAAGATCCGACCAAAAAATCAGCCCCGCCGCCGGACTCCTTCGTTTATGGCTCCGACGATCGCACAACGAGCTCATCCAGAGAGACCGCCCGTCGTCGACTACTTCGGCTGGCCTGCAGTCCGCAATCAACTCCTCGCCCGTGGAATTGAAGGTTGCTCAGGAAAATCCTCCATAGCTTTCGCTGAAAGCTTCCATTTCGTCTGGCCTTACGAGCTTCGAGACGCATACAAGCACAATCGAACCACAGGAATGTTCTCCCTCAGCGAAGCTTTTCTGGATAGCTTCAATGACATATCGAACTTCAGAATGGCGCATCATGATCTGATCCCGCATTATTGCCATCCGAATCTTGCGCCTGACACGGACAGCGAGTCCGATGTTTCTGATGAGGTGCTGGAGAATACTTTGCCGTTAACGATAGCAGACGATTCGGCTTCGACCGCACATTGGTGTTTCAATACGTTGCAGATGCCGCTTCCTCCTGGGCCTTTTCCTTCGGACCCATGGTCAATCCTGGCACAGGAAGTGGGATTGACCAATTGGTCTGCATCATGAGAGATCTCGCAATCTGGCTTGGACTCGATGTTGTCGCTTCGGAGACACGAGTGGGAAGGATTGAATTCAGTCATACTCTACGCGAATACTGAGCGCGTCCGCTATCATAGGTTTCATCACGGCTGCGCCCAAGCGAGCTCACTCAAGTTCTGCCACAGCTGCTTCTCGTCCATGGTTCCAAGTATCTCCGATATATCCAGTAGACCCTCTTGCAATTCGGCCTCGCCACCGTGATCCTCGAGCGAAAATAGACCCACACACTGGATTCACAACACCACAAGATTACAGTTCCCGTTGCCGGGCTCTGTGGGCATTCTGACTTCATACGTCTGGATCTTAGAGTGCATATCAACTGTCAACAGGAGCACTACATGTGATCTAGTGGGCAATCGCAGCAGTACGACTGCCACTTAGAGTTGTGCTGCAAAGGCGAAGGCACGTGACAGTACCGTGATGCTACACTCGAAAGGAACCCGTCTTCGAAGACTGATCATCAGTTTTGATTTGCGAGGGTTTGTCCGGTTCAGCTGGTTCGGGACGCAGAGCTCATACTATCTGCATCATGGTGCATTGCCATGATCTCAAGTCCCAACCAGTAAGTCGGCGTCACAACTACTGGTGAGCTGTCTCCGCTCTACACAGCCCCAAAAGCTTTCCACGCAACGCTCCAACACCCCACAATCGAGCTTAGCCCAGTGAACAGAATTAGGGATCCGTATCTGGTCCCATAAGCCCAGCGCTCTGAGCTCTGCACGGCGCCTGCATTCAGAAGCTCAACACCGGCAACACCACTGATGACATATCCGATCCCACGCGCTCCATTGAACATGCCAACAAGCATCCCCGTGTTGAGCGCTTCATTGCTCTCAGCAGCTTCTTTCTCGAAGTCTTTGATCCAGCCTCCCCATGTTGAGGAGTAGCCACCGGAGAAGAAGCCAAAGCAGATGGCAAAGAGTATGAGGACTGCGGGGATGTGGTTGGATCCCAAGCCCCAAAGCAGCAGAGCGCAGACGCAGGATCCGCCGGCTGAGATGAAAGTGTTTGTGGAGCTGCCGATGCCGGCTTTGTCGCTCAACAGACCAAATCCGAGGCAGGAGATGATGCCGGGTGCGTTGAATAGGGTGATCATGAGGGAGCTCGAGAAGGAGGAAAGGTGAAGGATGTCTCGAGCGTAAGAGGAGAGATATGTCTGCGGTATGCCGTAGCCGCTACTGAAGACCATGTTGGCAATGGAGTAGATGTAGAATGTACGGTGTCTCAAGAAGGTCCATGGTATCTTCTGACCTCCACGGCGAGTTTCAGTCCGGGTTCTGGGTATAAAGTACAAACCAAGACCACCAGTGAACAGAACGATGGCAGCCCAGATCCGCAGGGTCCAGCGAAAGCCAACGCGTTGCAGCAGCGCCGTCAGCATGATCGGACACACTGAGCCGACAATGTTCTTGCTGGAATAGATCGCTCCATACGCCGTTGCTCGACCAGCTTTGAAATGTTCATCCAGATACAGAGTTGTCGGACTGTATATCATAGCATTACCCAGAGCAGACAGTACGCCTTGGAGCAGAACGAGTTGCCACAAGGTTGTGCTCCAAGAGGATATCATGAAGGACAACGCGGAAATACCGGTACCGATCACAGCGACAGTCCTTCGATGTCGAGCCCAAGATCCGCGATCCAAGGCTGTGAACAGAACCGGCATAGAAAGGTACATGACTCCATTCATGGTCGTCCCAATGACTCCGGAGGCACTACCGGCGCCTTTGATGAGGTTGTTGTGTGAGTATGCGTCCTGGAAGATTCCGAAAGTCATTGCTACACCCCAGATGGGGAGCTGCAGTATGGAGCAACCAAGCAACGCATACCATGCTTGTCGGCGGTCAGCTCTTGGTGGTGGCGTCTGCTGCCCTTGGCTCTGAATGTCGTCCAACTCCATATTGGCAATCTTGACGTCTGTGCAGGGAAAAATCGTCTATGCGCATTGCTCGATCCTTTTGTTATCAATGAATGCCGGTGTTCTCGCCGGGTCAGAAAAGCATCGTTGCGGGATTCCTGCCGATCGCTCACTACGGGCAAAGGATCGTCGGTGCTCCACATGTCTTCGTACAAAAAAGTCGTTTTTCCAAAGCAAGCGCAAAGATATTGCTGACGTGCTGATGTCACTTTGGTATTGATGAGAAATCATCAACGCCCACGAGAGGGTGCAGAGATGGACGGCAGTAAGCTCCATACTCAGATCATCAGACCACGGTCGTCAGCGGGTCATGAACAGTCGGAATTCAATCTGGCCCTGACATGTGCCGAGGACTCGTGAAGAATTCTTTAAACATTACTCAATGCCGCATGTCCGCGGGAGGCATTCTATCAATGTTACAAGTCCTGTGGTGCTGCGGCGGAGCTCAGCAGTGGAGCCCTTTCCGCATCAATCTTTTCCTCAGGCGGTCTAGTCGAGAAGTCAGCACGCCCTGCAAACAGGCGCCAAATTGACTTACATCGTAAATCCGACCAAAGCTAGAATGTACCCGACACCCACGAATGTGATGATCCACTCGAATATGCCAGCAACACGCATGTGGTCTGTCATCATGCAGGCGAAAAAGACGACGCTTAGTCCGACCTCAACAATGACTATGGAAGAGCACGCCACGCAGCTGAAGAAAGTTAGCACAATTCCTCTTGTCCAAGACCTTGCAACACTCACTAAGGTCTGTGCTTGACCAGATCTTCTGAGCGCGTATATGGATTCTGCAGATACAGCGAGATAACGCAGAGAGCACTGACAGCTAGTCCGACAAAAGTGCAAAACAGCAACTTGGCGTGTGTCGGCCGATGGTCGTACGTATCGAACAGCGAGAGTAAGATCAGACTGATACCGGCGACATGTGCCCCTAGGACACCGAGAATCGAGACGGCTTTCTTGTAGTTCGGATCCTTGATGTTTCTGGCGTACATTCGCTCGTCATAACGGGCGAAATGAACGGCAATGAAGGTCGCAGCATAGCTGATGCCCGTGACGAATGATCCGGTCGCGAACAGTGGTTGCAGTCTGAAGGCGCCAATGTCAGAGATGAAGCTGTAAAGGTGTCAATATGCTATTCGAAGGACTGCACCGTATGTACTTACGCGACATATGGATTGCTCTGATCAGGATAGACAGGTCTTCCGTCGGCAAGCCATACTACGAGGAGCGGGAACAGTGTACAGAACCACGCCGTCCCAGAGACAATAGGCAAAACCCAGAGTCGTCTCCACCACTCCATATCGAAGGTTTGGGTTGTCGACTGCTTCAGGTGTGCTGCGCTTGAAATCTTTTTAGAGCCTTGACCGGACGTTACCAACCTTGGACAACCGCTTGCAAAGATGCCATTGCCATGGCTGATAGCCCCTTCATCGAGAAGATGACATACATGCAGGTATGACGTGGCGTGCTATCTGTTGTTGTGGCGACCCACTTTGACTTCGTCGACGCCGAAGACTCCCGCATGGATGAAGTGGCGTGCTGAAGTGTACGCTGAACGCATGCCGTGTGTATCTGATTCTGCTACATGCTTCACGAAACGACGAAACATCAAGGAGATTTAGCATAACTCTCATACCATGCTCTCATCGCGAGACAATGTTTGGCACGGCACAGTATCCCTTCGAGTGCAAGCACAAACCATGTCCAATTGAAGCAGTGCAATGTTTGTATACAGGCCAGCAATGATCTTGCGAAGAACCGATGCATGTGACTACACGATTACACTGCGTGCAAGCATGTGCATTGGAGTGAAGGTGGATTTGATAATACACGCAGAAGGTCTCACTTTACATAGGTACTTTCACTTGACCTGCCAAGACGCACATGAAAGAGCAGAAGCCAATCAGCAGCAGTCGCGCTTGCTTTAGCTCGTTCCTTTGCTTCACACCTCCCTCACTGTTTTCAACTCGCAAGCACAATCGTCACTCATTCACTCATTCACTCGGATGCGCCCACACACACATATTCATGTCCTTTCAGCATCTCTCCCTCCTTCAACACCATCGCTACTCAGCAACATCGTCCACTCGCAGTAACAGCCATGTTCATCTGCACCCAACCACCTCAAGAGGGGCAATTCGAGCCCTCGCTCGAGGCGCTCGGCTTCAAGCACGAGAATGGCCAATTCGTCAGCATCGACCCGCCACACGCTCACTTCCAGTATCATGATTCTGACAGTCAGTCTTTCAACGACCGCCGTAAAGAAGCAATGCATGAGGCGATTCGCAAGACTGTCGCACAAGAGCTCAACAAATTCGGCATCCAAGAGCTCTTCCTCCATGGAGCGCACGGCAGCAGCGTGTCGCAGCAGCGCCCGAACGGACCGCACGTGAGCCTGCTGGCAACCAAGGTGAGTGAGCTTCGCAAGAAGAAAGACATCGTGATTGTGGTCGGCGAAGCGGGCAACGGCACGCAGGACGCAGGCATCTGGGCGTATCGTGTTGTGGCGAGGCAGGGCGGTATGGAGGATGGCTCGGCAGTTGGCATGGCGGCGCGCATTGCAGCGTATGGACAGGCAGCTAGGCTCGATGATCCGGCGGACGAGTTCGAGCGAGTCGTCGTCGGTACGCAAAACATGAGTCTGGCAGATATCGGAGACAAGAACGTGAGTAGCCCATCCCTCAACTGCCAATCAGAGCATACTGATCTTCTGCAGACCGACGACTTCCCAGGAGTCGTCATCCTCAACCCTGGCCAGCTGCTCTACTCGTACATCGAGAACAAGCCGATGACGTTGCCAACATGGCTTCACCGCACGCGTCCAAGCGTTCTAGATAAAGCCTACGAGATCGACGAGAAGCACAACTCCATCTCTGGTAAGTTTCATATCGTGGCGCCCGACACATCTGACTGACTGACTGACTTCCTCACTCCGTCCTGGCAGGCCACGCGGACAAAGACAAGCACATCCGGACCTGCTTCGAGCACGTTCTCCCACACCTCATCCGCGACGACGCTCACGTCTACCTTGCCGTGGCCGGCGATAGTGCTAAGGACACCATCGACTACCTGGACCATCTCTTTCTCAATAAGAGTGAGACTGGGCTGGCGGCACAGTTGGAGGCTGTCGCGATCATCCAAGGAAACGAGAACCCCGAGGACGTCGTCTCCGAGAAGCTGAAGATCTTCCTTGCGGCCAACGGCAAGAAATGGATCGACTGCCCGATTCTGCCGTACGGTAGACTCGTGCAGACGCCGGGAACCGGCAAGATCGTCGACCTTCACGACTACCCTTTCGTCGAGCCGAGTGATAGTATTGACTTGTCTGAGGCCGAAGGAGGTGTGTCTCTGAGCAAGGACACCGAAGACGCCTCTGATTACGGCGAGACTTCCAGCGATGTCGACGTTAAGAACGAAGCTTATAAGGGTGCGTATCTTGACTACCCCCAAACTCTCAATCTTGGCCCCAGCACTGACATGGAGATACAGAATACGCCAAGATCGAAGTCCTCTGCCCAACATTCAGCGCCGGCAATTGCAACGGGATTGACGAAACCGTCTTTCCCAGCGTCATGTCTGACGTCCTCGAATTCTTCTGGGAGAAAAAAGAGAAATCTGAGGACATGGGTGCTGTGCGCGAGCTCAAGAAGCAGGACAACCTGCAACCAAAGCAGGCTCCTGCGGCTTGATCGTCTCTACACTTCTGCGCGCGACTGCATGTCCGCTTCTTTACGTTCGACCGCTCGAGCGAGCGTCCTCAGGATTTGAGCAGGAGTCGCTGGCTTACAGTGGCAAAAAGGGCAATGGCAGGGTTGACTAGTCCAGAATGGGTCGATTCAAGCTCTTGCTTGCCCGACTACGCAAGATCTAGAACCGCATCGTAGGCATAACAAGCTTGCATCATGACACCAGAACCTCAGAAACAGAAAATTCGTTCAGACTCATCTCTTTCATTCCTCTCATTATTCAGTCCCAATGCCGCCTGATGACCGGTCTAGCAGGGTCCCAAGGCCCATGAATCTCGTTCTTGTATCTTTGTAATCCGATCAACCACCAACTCGTCATGCCCAAGATTAGGGCTGTGATGATGCCTCCCAGAACAACGCCTAAAAACCCCATGCCCCATCCCCCTCCGGTAATGACCATGGCCAGTCCGCCGCTCGCCAACACGACCAGTAGGATGGTAAGCCATAGATGTCCCGTCCAACTCTGATGTCTCAAATGCCGTCGAAACACTGGGAAAAGGCCAAATACCTCGATGCTGAAGAGTGTAAGGCTGAACACATGGGTCGTGGACGGGAGACGGGAAGCGAGAACGGTGGAAGCCATCAGAGCTGCGTTTGTGGAGAGGGAAGCCGGAAACTTCGCTGAAGGACCGGCACCGTAGTCGAAGGTGAAGATATTGAGGATGAGGAGCCAGGAGGCCAGAGCCCAGATGCTGTCGTCGGAGGTGGTGAGGGTGAGGGATTTGAGAATGGGCGAAAGACCTAGGAGGGAAGAGTAGATGAGGACTGCGGACTTGAGAGTCTGGAGGCGGGAACGTGCGCGAGGGGAGAGGAGGGAGTTCTCTTTGGTTAGAGGTGGTGTGACTGGGGTGGTTTCTTGGGGTGTTATGGGAATGCTGGGGGCGCCTATGCCGCTGTTTCCGCCGCCGATGGAAGAGGCTGCGCTGGGGTTGCGAGAGTGGCCGCGGGAGGGAGCAGCGGATGAGACGTCTTTGGAGGGTATCCGGAAATCCATATCTTCCAGACTTCTCCTCTCCCCGTCCTCTTGTCCATCAATCCCCAAGCCCATGCCCTCTCTTCCGTCTTCGTCTCGACCATCATCCCTCTGTTCGCCGCTACTCCACAGATCTCTGAACACCCAGCCTGCCCCTGTACACAGACTCGCCACGCCGACCACCGTTTTCGGCTGCACCCTCCCCATGAAAATCCCACAGAAACAACACACAAAAATCACCACGGAACACACATGCTGCACGATAATCGTCGAGTCCGCGACTAAGGGCCAGAATTCATATGGTCTGAGTCGCGGATTGCGCTGCAGATGATCCAGAAACGTCTCCTCGTCTGTGTAGTTGTCGGGGTAAGATTGCTTGACCCAGAGGAGCTTTTTCCATTGGCTTGGGTTGGAGGACGACGCGTTCTTGGCGCGACGGCGGCGGGAGGAGCTGCGGCCGCGGCGCTTCTTGGAGTGGGTAGAGGCTGTCACGGTGTCGCGGCGGGACAGGGAGTGCGAGGTGCGGCGCGGTGGGGAGTAGGCATCTTCGGGGTGGAGGTAGCCGGCGGATTCGCGGCGGGTCGTGGAGTGGAGGCTACTGGCGCGGGAGGAATAAGTTGTCGAAGGCGCCGTGGATGTCGTTGCTGTGTATGACTGAGGCATTAGAGCCTGCGCAATGGAAGGGTTATCTCGTCATGGCCAGGTGGAAGAATGAAAGGTCGTCCGCAAATGGAGGTGACGTGAGGAGCTAGGGGAGCCGATGAATTTCGCGCCCGAAGTCAAATGATATGCACATGCATGCATCCTCCCTTCTTCCCAGACCTGCCTCCATTCTACGTCAGTATCAAAACAGAATCCTTCCTGTCTACAAGTGAAGTTCGTGCGTTGTATCCTAACGCCACACTGGACTTCATGAAAAGGTTGACCTGGATGCAATCATCCTATCGGTCGTACAGTACATGCCGCAGCCTCCATCAACTCCACGGTACTTCACGTTCCATATACACTCAGAATCAAAGAGCGCACCTCTAAGTAAAACGTTCGTGTGAGACAGCGAGGACCCTCCGCGTGGCATCATCGCTTTCGGAGGACCAGGAATGTGGCTTGCAGGAGGGTCACAAGTTGAGTGTGTAGTCAGACGTCTGTGCCTTCGCTCTGACATACAACCAAACATTTTGGTGAAGAGACTCTTTCATGGAGAATGAGCAGGCTCATTACGCCCACTGTGTCCTTGCGATATTGTCCAGTACCATTCCGATCAATAGCTGACCCTCGCCAGCCGACTTGGATGTATGTTACTCGACTGATTCGCCTCCTCTCCCGTTTGCTGCTCAGCCTCCTGCACAACACCCTTCTTATCCTTGCCCTTTCCATCACCCTCCTTCTTGGTTTTGGCTCTCTCCTTTCGCTCCAGCTCCGCCCTCCGCTGCCGCTGCTCCTCCAACCTCACATTCTTCACCTTCAACTTCTCCTTTCTTGCGTCACTCTTCCCACCCCCACCAGCCGTCAATTCGACATTGATCTTCCTTGCATCCTTGCCCAACCTCTTCGCGTCCACCTTGTTCCCATCCTCCACTTCGCCCGTGTCATTCTTTTTGGTGGGATCGAATATCGTGTGGTGATAAAGCTTCAGACACGTCTTCATGCGATCGTAGTTCTCGAATTCGAGGAAAGCGCAGCCTTTGCTCTTTTTCGTTTTGGGGTCTGTAAGGTGGCGCAGTGTGAACGGTTCGAGTTTCTTGAAGTGCGCGCGCAGGGTCTCGGTAGTGGTTTTGAAAGAGAGATTGCCTATGAAGAGAATGAAGCGAGATTTGGTAGGTTTGTCTCTCGCTGCTTCTGCCGGCTTCTCGTCGCCGGTGGCTTCTGGGTTTACGGTTGATTTGGGGTTTGTCTTCTTTCGCTTCTTCTTGGGACGCGTCGTGGCTTCGGTGAAAGCTTCATCTTGGTCTTTTGTATGCGCATCGTCGACCTCGATGTCTGCCGACTTGCGCTTCTTTGACTTCTTCATCGTGACTGTGGCTTCCCGCTCTACGTCTTCTACCGGTTGTGCTTCTGCTTCATCCTGATCGACTGTTTCGTCGTGCTTTCTCTTCTTGCCCTTCTTCTTGCGCTCGGCGTCTCTCTGTGCTTTCTTGTCCTTTCTGGACAGTGGCTCTTCTTGCGACATGTTAACATATATTGGTGATGTGAATCATGCCACGATCTCAGAAATTCTCAGAGAGCAGGATGCGGCTCTCGGAGCTCGGCTGAGACGGACCGCACCGCGGCCAAGTATCGGGTCCGATCTTGACAATGGACCTTCCTCATTCGTCAGCGGTAGCGACGCCTTTTCTGCATCTTGCCCATGTAATAATTGCTGTATCGCCTCACATGATTACTACGCACTGAGGCGTGAGATTGGCCACGGGCCCGAATCGTCTGTGATCGCCCCGTTGCCGCCTCTTGCTGACTGCAGCTTGCAATCACAATCCTCGCAATGCGCTCATGAGATGCAGTTGGGACTTAGACTCTGCTCGCTACTCCATTGTTGCTGAACTGTACATTATCTCTCTTTCTGCACTTTCATCCGCTTGACAAGTCAGCATAATTCCCACAGCCTCCGAAATGGCTCCCTCGGCGGATCCAACCAAGGATCCCGTCTCAATAGAAGCATCAGATGAGACTACGCCATTGTTGAGCGCCCCAGAAACGACCGTATCATCCCTTGTCAATGCCGTTGGCCATCGACCAATCGCACCAGCCAGAGCTGAAGACGAAAAGTCGCCCATGCAATACACCCAGATTCTTCTCCTCTGCTACGCCTCCCTCGCCGAACCGGTAGCTTACTTCTCCATTTTTCCGTTCGTCAATCCAAAGGCTGGAAGGCATCCCGTTGTCTTAGACATATGCTAACATTCTATACCTCTGCTTAGATTCATCAATGAAGCTATTGCCCGGAACGGAGGCCTCACCGAGGAGAACGTCGGCTTCTGGGCCGGTCTGATCGAGTCACTATTCTCGCTTGTTCAAATGCTCCTCATGGTACCCTACGGTCGTGCCGCCGATCGATTGGGGAGAAAGCCTATTCTTGTCTGGAGTCTGACTGGAATCAGTATTGCTACTGCTCTCTTTGGTCTCAGCCAAACACTATGGCAGATGATCTTCTTCCGTGCTCTCGCTGGCGTTTTTGCGGGGAGTGTGGTTACTGTGAGAGTCATGATCAGTGAGAATACAGACAAGTGGACGCAGGGAAGAGCGTTTAGTTGGTATATGTTCACAAGGAATTTGGGCATTTTCATTGGCCCTTTGATTGGTATGTCAACGAAATCCTCTCGACACGGCATTGATCTCGAAATTAATCAAGCTTACTATCAGGTGGCGGCTTGGCCAATCCGGCAGATCAATTCCCAGGCACTTTCGGGGGTGTCAAGTTCTTCGTGGACAATCCTTATGCCCTTTCGACCTTTTTCGCCGGTTTCATCGTGCTGAGCAGTGCCTGCACAAGTCTGTTCTTCCTGAAAGAGGTACACCCGTCACATCCACCCCAGCTTCACCCACACCGTCACTAACACTGTCAGACACTCAACCGCAAACAGTCCAGCTCCTCCAAATCAGAGCCTCCGATGTCGACCATGGAGATTCTCAAGTCTCCCGGCGTGCCCATCACACTCTGGGTCTACGGCCACGTCGCTCTCCTCGCTCTCGCCTATACAGCCGTCTCTCCCACGTTTCTCTTCACCAGCATTGAGAAGGGTGGCTTCAGCTTCTCGCCCAAGTTCATCTCATATTTCTTCGCTTTGGCGGGAGCGAGTCAGGCTCTGTGGATGCTCGCGGCCTTTCCGTTCTTGCAAAGAACCCTCGGTACTGGTGTCGTCCTTCGAGTCTGCTGTATCGTCTGGCCATTCATGATGGCCATGTACCCGATCTTCAACGAGCTCCTCCGGCATGGCATGACCACCGCATTCTGGGCCATTGCAACGCCAGCTCTGGTAATCGCAAGTGGCGTTAGCATGTCTTTTGGTGAGTACTTTCTGCTCCCTTTCAATCTCCATCTCTATCCACCAACACCTCCTCCTCCACTGTGCCGCATTCCGCTTTCCCACCCGACTAACATCACCCAGCCTGCGTCCAACTCTGCCTCAACGACGTCTCGCCCTCTTCGCAAGTACTCGGCACTCTCAACGCCCTCGGCCTCACTCTCAACAGCGGCATCCGCGCAATCACACCCGCCGCTTCCACCAGTATCTTCGCCTTGGGCATCAAGACGCAATGGGCAGACGGCCACTTAGTCTGGTTCTTCCTCGTAGCCATAGCAGTCGGGCTGATTGTTGCTGTGTGGCTCTTACCCAAGGAGGTGATGGGACGACCAGAAGACAAGGATGCGAACGCTAGGAACAAATCTACCGCGGAGGACGAGGTGGGGGTGGAAGAGGAGGCTGCATGAGGAGGAGGCGAACGTGGCATAGACATACTTAGGTTCTTTTTATGATGAAGCGTGTGATGAATGGGCATGAGGGAATCTGATAAATGCGAAGTCTGGCCCGAAACAAAACCATGGCCCATGTCCCATTTCCTTTTCATGAAATGCAATTCATCGTGACCCATTTCGTTGCACATGAGTCAAACTACTATTCGATACATTCAAACCCGGCAACCATCAAATTTGACCCAATGTTCATGATCTCCTAGGCTTTCAGGCGTTCCGTTTCTTCGACTTTCAGGTGACCACCCCAATGTTTCCCACCAAATAATGGAGCCACAGAAAATGAAGAACAAAAAAAGAGAAAAAGGGGAAAAGTAAAACCCTCCTTGAAAATAAGAATGCTTTTTCAAGAATCCGAAACCTGTTTCGATGATTATCCCTCGAAATTGCTCGGTGGCCGCTTTCGTAATACTCGTGATGTCTTCTTTTTTTTCTCTTATTTGGCCTGTCTTCCAAGTGCTCGTTACTGTTGCCCGTCCAGGCAGCTGAAGTCGTTATTGCTGCAATGCTGCTGTGGCAGCGCGCCAAATGCAGGCCGGAGGCGCCTCGGGCGCAGGCGGCAGCAGAGCTGTGGGATTCCTCTTGTACTCGAGCACGTTCTCGATCGCAACGTCGATGTCTGAGTCGTCGATGATGGCGCCGAAGCTTTCCGGGATAAGCATCAGCGGGAACCCCATTTTGATGAAGGGGGAAGTGGAGCAAGGGAGAGGACATACCGTAGACATTGCACTTTCGACGCGAGCATTTGCTTCAACAATGCGAAATCATTAACGTCCAACATGCCCGTTCGCCGGTCCCGCATGATCTTGATCCAGGCCTTGACGGGCGGCAGTTCGGTCTCGGTGATCTGTAGCCTTGAGCTCAGATCGAGCAGACGGACGAGGTCTTCTCTCCTCAGATCAGCAGGAAATTGACTTGGGTATCGTGAGCTTGGGTTGCTCATGATCTGACTGAGTGGAGGCGCGGTGGCCATGAGGCTATGACCGGATATGTGCTGATTTTCGCCGTCATCGGGAACCTCCATGGGTGCGCCGGGCATGGAGCCGTCCGCATTGGCTTGGTAATTGTGGGCTCGGACGTGGAGGTATTGCATGTGGGACATGCAAGGTCTTTCGAGACTGTGAGTTGGTTTCCTTTAGTCAAGAGGAAGTCAAAGATGTTGGGTGCACGTACGTCAGGACGAAGTCAAGGCCGAGTTCGTCGTAATCTATGGAGGGTGGCGACGGTTGAGCGAGCAGTCCCATGGGGATCGGCGTTTCTGTGTGCGAGGAGGAGACTTGTGACGGTGAGTTGTACTGAGGTGAGAAATGTTCCATTTTGACATCTGATGCGTCCATCAGTGCTTCATCGGAAGCGAATCCTCTGGTCTCGTACTGCTCCCAGATACTTGGCGTTCTGATTAGAGGTTCTTGCTTTGACGACACTGGAGCTGCGACACCAGGGTATCCATCGAAACCCGAGAAGCTGTTGTTTCTGGTTGCATCGAACGTTGCGGACATGGTGTCGTATCCTGATTCCGTCGACGAGGAGGATGGCTGCATAGCTCCCCGCAGCCTCTGGTTTTCTTCGTGGAGTCTGTCGTTCTCGCTTCGGAGATGGTCCCTTTCTTGGAGTGCTCGATCTCGAACCTGGAAAGCCTTGTCTCTCTCGCGGGAAGCGCCAGCATATAGCTCTTTGAGCCGCATCACTTCCACTTCCAGGTCCTTAGTGTACTGCTCCTTGCGCTCACGATGCGTTCTGTCTGGTGTCAGCAGCAGGCTAGCACTCGAACGTCACCATGGAAACCTACCTCTGAGCCTGTCGATTTCGCTCGAGCTTCTCGGATGGCGCAGGTCTGCTGTCCCGCTTCGGCCCTGGCTTCTTCTTCCGTTGTGGCAAGGAAGCCATGGGCAAGGTGGGATTGAGCTCCATGTCGCCATAGCTGCTGCTAGCTGGCCGTGTGTCAGCGAATGGGAATGCAAGAGCACATGGACAAGAGGTTACGAGATGCCGGAAGAACGCTATGTCAATAGTAGGTGTGATCGCCCATACACGTGGTGAGACGATCGCCTGCAGTGTAGTGTAGTATAGTGTACTGTATGTACTCACCAGAGGCACTGCTGTCTAACGTGAGCGGACGTTGGAAGTTCATGTTGGTACCGAGCTTGGGCAGGATAGGTACGGAATGGGAAGTTGATGTCGGTGCGCCGCCTTCATGGTGACCTGTCGGTGGTTTTATGTTACTGTCATCTGCCTTGGTGTCTGGCGGTACGGCGCCTGCCGATGTGCTAGACATGCCTGCTGAGAGAGCGTGCAGGAATGTTGATCACAAACCACTGTCGCCGGCCGGATTAGTGGGTGGTGGATGGAGATGCACGTCATGCGTGGTGGTGGAGATGGGTGTATGGGGAGTCGCAGCAGCTCCTAGATTGCTGAGCTGGAGTAGTATAGAGGATGGAGGAGTATGGGGATTCCCGCCAGCCTCGACCTGGAGCGACGAGCCCTTGGAGCATTCTCTGCCTGTCGGTGGTGAACGAGGGTCCAAGCCTCAGATGCTGCAGTGTCGAAGACGGGTAGGATCTGCGCCGCCTCGACTCGTCGTGCAACAACCAGGCCCGAGGCTCGCGCTACTGCAGCCGTGCAGCTCTGCCGGAGGCGGTCATCGTCACCGTCCCCACGCCAGTAGCTAGACAAACCTCGAGTCATAAAATGCTGCAAACGCCCATGGACTTGCCCAACTACCATAGTACATGCCAGTCAGTCGTCACAGATATACACACTTCCCCACCACCTTTCGCAAGCTACTCACTCACACTGGGCGTCTCGACCCAGCAGCAATGGGAAATGCACTGCAACTTCATGCATGAGCAACGGCGGCAACGGGGCACGGGAAAGGATGTATCCAAAAAAACCCGGTAAGGCCAAACTCTGTCCTCCATTTATGTCGACTGCATCCCTTCCGTCGGTCCTCTGCCAACCAACCTCGCTTGCACGTCAAACCTTGCCGCAACCACCACCTTCCAACCCCAGGATTGCAGAGGACCAGAGAGCTTCGCATTCGAGAAAGACCGCATATAAACTGGTGCAAGTCGAAATTGGGATCGACCGAATCCCAAGAACATTCACGAGCCTCCAGGAGCGACAAGAGGAGCGGTGGGCCGATCAATGTTGCATTCTCTGCTTGCTTTGCAGACCGACCCTTGTCCACGATATTGATCGACTACCGCATGGTGTCGAATTCGGCGCTTCCGTTGAGACAGCAGCATCGCATGGAAGAAGCCAGATGAGGTGCCTGACGCCTGCGTAATCCCGACTTTTGTATTTCTCAATCCGGGCACACCAACATCAGCACTCCAGGTTCTTCATATCGATGTGACACGGAGGAAGCATCGTCTTTCGATATGCCAACAGAACATGAGGAGAAGACTCCGACGTGGAGTCGTTGCAGCTTCTACGCTGTAGTCGCAGCTTTTGATGCTGTGTAACCATCCACAGCAGCGCCATCGACGTGGCTCAAATCCCGGATAGCAGTCCAGACTCGCATATTCGACCTGTCCAGACTCGTGAGCTGCGATGCGGATGCGCTGCGCCACGCCACAAAAGCTGATACTACTAGCCGCGCGCAGCCACTTATCTCGTGCTCGCTCTGTGCTCGTCCGTCAGACCTGCAGCAGCGCCGCTGACATGGCACTTCCTGTGTGTAACACTGCTGCGTTGTCAACGGTCTTGTTATATGATGGGATGGGGACCTCGACCAAATCGCCGATAGAGTTTTCCTCAGTGTTGCACCTCGTTTCGAATAATTGATTGGGGCCTTGCCGCATTTCCGCTATCGTCTGCTATTGGTTCTCGGATTTGGCTGCTGCGGTATGCACGCCTGTCGCTCAGAGGAATGCAAAACATCGTCATATCATGCCATTGCTTTGACAAGTCGCTGATTGACGGTTCATGCGAAACCGTGCGCAAGGCGTCTCAATATTGGCTACCCAGTCTGTCAAATTCTTGAGAGAAGTGGAGCAGGCGAGGTCAAAGTCGAGAGGGCTTGAGTCCGACGTCGTACGCAGGACGCAAGGGCCCACCAGGAACGCCAAGGCGTCTGCGATTTCTCCAGAATGCTGGTTTTCAGAAGAAATCACAGGAAAGCGTGAGTGAAGAGTGAAACATTGCCTGATTGATCGTGCACCCGGATATGTACAGTCATTATCACAACCGACACCATTATCCAGCTCAGGAGTCATCGTCTATCTTTGACATGGTCTTTCTGCTGCTCCGATGCTGGAGTATCTATGGAAAAAGCAAATAAGAAAAAGACCGGTTTGCGTTGCCCAGAGAGAAATACGTATACATCATGATCACGATTTTGGAATTAGACCATTACTGAATATACACCGTGGCTGTCCATTACTATTTCCTTCATCCCTTCCTATCATCTATTGTTAAACTCATCATTCGATGCATATTTACAGGAAGAGAGCAGCAACGGCGCCAACCAGACCGAGGAAAGCACCGCCGGCCATCTTGGAGGCAGCGCCAGTGTAGGCGACTGGAGAGGTGGACGATGGGACGGAGCCGGTACCGCTGGCTGGGACGGTCACGTTGCCGTAGCCGTATGGCTTGACTGGAGTGCCAGAGGGGTGAGATTCAGTCACGAAACCGGTGGAGCACTCGTGGCAGGCAGGCGCGGTCGTGACTGGGTAGGCTGGCACGGTGACCGATCCGGTGGAAGACCAGACTGGAGACGGGCTCGATTCAGGAGAGCCTGGGACTGTGCCGGTGGAGTAGACTGGGACGGTGACCGAGGACGGAATTGGCGCGACCGGGACCGAGCTGGTTGAGACGACTGGATAGGATGGGACAGTGGCGGACTCGGTCGATGCGGTCGAATCAGTGCAGGTGGTCGATTCGACGATGGTCACAACAGATGAGGTGGTGACTGGGTAGGCCGGGACAGTAACGGAGCTCTCTGGGGTGGTGACTGGGTAGGCTGGGACGCTGGTAGACTCGATCTCCTCAGTGCAAGTGGTAGATGCGGTCGAGGTGACGAGAGTCAGGGAGCCGCTGATGGTAGTGCAGACAATGCCGTCTGGGTACTGGTGGGCCGGGTCTACGAAGGTGGAAGTCAGCTGTCCAGCTTTGACTTGATTTCATCGCTCGATATAACACTTACTGCAGGCGAAGGTAGTGGAGGAGGCTGGCGCAGAGGTCGTCTCAACACCGTAGCCCGGAGCCACAGGTGCAGAGGTGGTGCCATACGAGTCGAGCGAGGCGACAGCAGCGCCGGCAAAAGCGGCGACGGCAGCGAATTGGGTCTTCATCGTGAAAGAATTAATGTAAACTTGGTTTTCGTTTTGAAAAGAGTGTGGGTGTAGTTGGGCAGAAATGCAACAACGACGACGACGACGACGATGACTTGCTGAAAGGAATGACTGTGACGGGAGACGCTGCGTGAATGGAGAGAATGGAAGAAGCAGAAGGTTCACAGTGCGAGGTCGAGTGTTTAATAGCCATGTGAATCTGACAGGGTAATCATTAGTGATGTCTCTACGTGCACCCACACGAACGAACGAACGAACGGCGCTGTGTAGTTTCACCAGGCGCGCGAGTGCCATCGGTGCAGCAGGGGTCATGTTGACATGGATGCTGCACGCCTTCACTGTACCGCCCATGTGGTCTTTTGCTGTGTACCGCCCATGTGGTCTTTTGCTGGAGTCTTCGCTCTCCAGAGATGGATCGAATCGTCAAAGGAGCAATTACGGTGAGAGTGAGTGTGGATGCGGTACGGGGCCCGTCATTACACCGACCCAAGCATTCGAGGGTCCCCTGCGACACGAAGCCTCCGACTTACATCCCAGCCAATCGCAATGTCACTGCTGCACCTGATCCATGCGACAATGCAATCCACGGTGTTTTTTCAGGAGGTTTGTCGCTTTGTTGGTTCGCGTCGGCTCTTAGTCATTGCTGTTGTTGTTGTTGTTGATGCTTGCGGCGGTGAAGAGTTGACGTCTGTGATGGCAATTTTTAGATTTAATGCCGATGGCTAACCTTTCATATCAACATGACAGCACTATCGTTGATCAGTGCTTGTGAATACGTTGTGTATCTTCAACGACTGCAAGACAGCAACGACTTCTTCCCGACGATGCTTTGAAACTTGGCTGGACCCGCTTGATGACATGGGCAAGGCAATCTGCGCGGACACCCATCGTTGGCCGCCGAGTCCCGGGCCAAGATGAATGTATTGCAACACCGTGGTAGATCCAGGTGCAAAGCATCAATGCTCTCACATATGAGATGACTTTTTCGCCGGAGAAAACCATCATCTGCAAGGAGACTCGCGTTGCAGAGCTTGCGCAATGTTGGCTGACCCTGGAACGCCTCAACGGCTTACCGTGACCACGATCTCCAAACACGTGTCCAACCAGAAGATTCGCGACATCAGCAAGCCAAGATCAACAGCCAATTTCGTCCGCCCAGGAAATGACCCCCAAGACATGCCTGGATGCATTGACAAAGACGATTTCCAGCGGAAGCTGTTTAGACCTCCGGCAGGAGATGAAGAGTGATTCCGGACGAACAACAACATTACTCTCCTCCCTTCTCCTATCCTTTCTTTCGAAAGACCAGACATCCGATCTCTGCACTTTTCTTCGCATCCCCAGAACCTCACTCCCGGCAAGAAACGCTGTGTGCGCACTTCTCCTCGTCAGATCCTCCTTAACCTCTGTGTCAAACACGTCAACAACAAAGCCTTCTCCGGTCTCATCTTGGAAACATACATCTACTGAAGCTCGTCTCGTTGCACTAGCAAGACATTCCACAGTGTAAAAGGTGGGGGGCCGCTGTAGGAAGTCTTGCCGTCCTTCGCCTTGCGCGCTCCTCGTCCTACATGACGTGGCGTTCGGGAATATACCGTGGTCTCGGAGGCACGAATCAGGAACGCTGCGGTCATCGCAGACAGCTCAGGCGCTGCGTGTCACAATTGCGAGTGGACGTCACAGATCGATGATGGTCTTGCCATGAGCTTCGAGCTTGGCGGCATCCTTGGGATAAATTTCTGTAATGGGTCAGTGCCTCCGACACCTCGAACGATGTTGAAATGTCGTCGTAGATTGGACAATGCTGGTTCCGGACGAGCTGAGAATTCAGAGCGCTGGATTCTGTTGCCCGCAATTGCTGTTTCTCGCGTTTAAGACATATCGCATGACCTAAAACATGCCTCTTGTGTATGCTGATTTCGTGTGGTCTCACCATGTGACTTTGAGTATTTGCATCGTCAGGTACGATTGGCAATGTTCCTCGACAGCGCTACACGTAGCGGAGCATGTTGCGCTATCTGCCCTGCATACTTCGCAGTACTGATGGCCTAATGTGTGATTCTCCACGAACAAAGCGTTGCAGATTCCACAACTTCTGCTCTTATGCCATCATCTTATCGCTCCCGGCTTTTTCGGATGCCGGTTACGTCGTCGATAGAGGCGGAATCAGATGTCGCAGTGTTTACTGATAACGTCCAGTATGCCCCATACCATGCTCTTGCTGTACATACTCATACACCGTGTCCATATCCTTATCCTTATCCATGTTCATGCCCATCGCCAATACATAGCCAACTCCTCACCAACTAGCCTTCTTGACACCAGGTAAACGTCCTGCCAGCGCATTCATTCGAAATTGAAACTATCCACCCAGATCAGCACGACCCTTAGCATCAAAGACCACAATCTGCAACTCTCACCCTGGCCATCCTAAAGTCCGAGAGAACACCCTTTCCCCTCCCACCCATCATACACCGCGTCTTCACCTGCGTCGACCGCGTATAGCAATGCATCTGACTGAGCTGTAGCTGTGCTTGAGCGCGTGTGCGCTGCGGCAGGGAGGTGTTGCGGATGATGTAGCGGAGTGCTTGTCGTTCGGGTTCGTTCTGATAGAAGATTTTGCGCTTGGTGTGGTCGCGGATGATTTTGTTGTTGATGAAGCAGGAGAGATCGAGCGTTTTCGCGCGGAATTGGGACATACTGGCGGTGGTCTGGGTGGTGGGACGAGAGGTGATGGAGTGTTTGAGAAGTCGACTGGGAATAGATTGGGAGCTGGAGTGTCAGGTGATTGTGGCGGGAGGGAACATTCGTAGGGACGAGATATTCGCTTGTGGTGGCTCTAAATATACTTTCCTCCAATGCTTCAACATCACATCTTCTTGCACGGAACCTAATGGCATCACGACTGCGCACAGCCTCTCAGGTTCTTCAACAATACCGTCGAGCTCATATGATCAGCCTTTCTTCATCAAAATGAGCCACATCTTCGCCTCAGAAGATATCGCAACCCTAGTCGCCAACTTCTCGCCCCTGTCCTTCGGCCACGACCGGCCATTACTCTTGCCGGCTCACTCAAACGATGCACTGATAAGCATCGAGAAGGCATGCCAGCATTTGCAGAATACATACGAACAAAGCCAATCCAGGATCTCGAAAACATCCCTCACACCACTCCTGGGCATTTCTCAAACTCATGTGGATCTGCTTCTCAAGCGCGTGGATTTCTGTTATGTCGAAAGTACACATCACAGCGCCTTGGTATCAAGGCGAGAAATCGATCAAATTTATGACGAGCTGCTGGAGACTGCCGAGTCGTGTCCAGAGCTTAGATCTTTGGCATTACAGAAGGGTATCGATTTCGCATCTTTCATACAGTGGCTAGAGGCTGAGAAGGGCACTGGCACTTGGCGACTCATTTCGAAGGCGAATAAGTGCCATGCTTGCGCAGATTGGATCATAAGGCGGATTCAGGACGAGATGAAAACTGCCATCGAATCTGCTGGGGCTGATATTTGTCCTTTTGCTGGAGGCAGCTGGGATCGATACCCCGCGGTCGTATTTCAAGAGCTCCTGAATGAGCTCGCACAAGAAATTGGAGGAGAAGTCCGCTTCCAAGATGATTGCTTAGTCTTCGTGCCGCCGAATTATTCTGCCGTGGTGAGCCAGAAGGCCCAGGAGCAGCGACTCCAACTAGTCAGGTCACTGACACAACAGCTTATCGAGGATGAGTACTGCTTAGTCGAAACGGACACCGAAGTATTCTCAGAAGTTTTAGCAGATGTACTGAAGCAGCATAAGGTGGCACATCCGCATGGCGACAATGTCTTGGTGCTAGATGTCTCAAGAGATAATCAATCAGTCCTGACCAAGCCCGTCAGGTCTGTCAAGGCGCAATTGTTGATTCTCGACGAAAGTCTGCAAAGGACACTCGATCAGCTGAAACGGAGCATTGCAAATGAAGCTGAGCGACTATGGAACAGCGACGACCGAACGGCACAACTGAGATCTTTCACACAAGGCATTCAACGTGGCGAAGCTATCCTACAGTCGCAAAGTGAACTCCAAGGCTTCATCTTGCGTAGCGAGTACTCCAAAGAACTTCTCCCTTGCATCAGCGACCGCATCGACAAGCTAGTACAACAGGAGAACGAGAAATTTTCTCAACTAGTCGAAGCCAGACTATTAATCCCACTGCAATTGTACAGCTCAGACATCGAGACCATCAAGGATACAACTTTAAGGCAACACCTGGAAGATTCTATATTTGAACATTTCCGCAACGATGTGATCCCAGGCATAGTGAAAGCCACCCGAGAGCAGCAGTTACTGCGAGATGCAGCTCGAGAGCGACAAGTCAACAAGCTCCGCGAGGCAGCCGCAGAATCCAAATCGCTACCGGCTCTGCAGTCTTCTGCGAACAAATTTTGCAAGAAAGTCAATATCATTACTCCGTCTGAGGAAGCGATGACGAAAGGCAAGCAGAGGATTCTGCAGTCGGCTGTCAAATCCATAAAGCAACTCAAACGTCCTTCGGATGTTCTACAGAATTTGATTTGGATCTTGCTTGCCAAGGAGAGCAGTGGCTTATTTATGAGCTCCGGGAAGGATACGAGCAGGATGATCAAGCAGTATGAAGTCGTGGGAGATGCTGACCTTGCGCAAAGGCTGGTTGCTTGGCGGGATGTGCTGAAAAAGGGAGAGGAAAGGAAAGAGGATCTTGAGGCAATGAAGAAGCTTGCTGAGGACGCTGTGGGGGATATCTGTTCTCGTTGATTGCATTTGCATGTGACACTTCATCTGCACGGCTGATGACTACACTGAAAGCAGGAGCATATGTGTTTGCTCGTGCCTGCAGAGTCTCGATTCCTCTGACATCACCAACAACGACTACCACATCTACTGCGTATGCACTATCGCACTCATTACATCAACCAGTGTTTCACCAAAACGGCTTACCAAACAGCACAGCCTGCACTGGTGTGTTGCATCCGCAGTCACCGAACTGACACCATACTGACATGGTCCAGCCACACCCATAATCTGCAACAGTCGACCACTGACGACAAACACTTTCAACCCACCGGCATCGGTACGCAAAATGTCCCGCGAGACGCCCCGTCTCGCATTGACCGAACGCGGCGAGCGCATATACTCCACACTCGATGGAAAACATTCCTTCGTCGAGACTTTAGAGCTGAAGGTCCAGCGTCTGGAGCACGAGAAAGCCCGTCTGGAGTGGGAGAAAGCTAGAGCTGATGGCGGATGGCGCTCGTTCATTCATTTTCTACACTCTGGAGGCCCGACCAGTATCAGCTACGATCCAAAGGTACTTGCTTTTTGTGTGTTTCTGAAACGGTGATGTTGTTCGATGCTGACGTTGCTAAGAAGGGGTGCAAGCTCACGAGGGGGGAGGCTGTTGAGGAGGAGGCTGGTGTGAAGAAGGAGCCTGGCATCAAAAAGGAGGCCGATGAAGACGCATGAGTACGTGCTTGCGCGGGTTACCTTGTCCCACGTGGGCTCGCACAAGGCGCACAGTCCTCAGGGACGATACGCTCTGCAGAAGCGTGGTCTAGCCTGACCAACGCAGCTATCATTCGTTTGAAGCAACATGGCCATCATTGGGCATGGTCTGGCGCTATCCTGGTATGTCTATATACGTGGATAGCGACAGGTTGAATTCCGGCGGTGACATGCCGTAACACTTGCTTCCCCGAAGGGCGGGACTATCACGTAACAACCGCATTGCAGCATCAGCATTACCACCTGCAGGCTCTGTAGCGGCTCTATTGATTCTCCATATTAGATTGCAGAGAAAGGGTCACGTTCACAAAAGCACGAATGCCAGCACACTCTCAGAAGGACATTTCATTTCGCACTTACCCAGCAAGCATTCGTCTCTTCCCAGCTGCCTCCTTTTCCATATCGTCGAAAAGCGCCAGTTCTGGTCCTATCTAAAAGGTCTCCCACAAGACGTATCCCGGCCTGTCTGACTTGAGCCCTCAGAAAGTGGCTTCTCGCTCCCGCGTTGCGTTTGCATATCACAAGGTGCTATTCCCCTCGGCGCAATCCACACGTGTCAATCAGAAACCTCGTTCCTGTAAGCTGTGCACGTCACCTATACGGCTTCTAGCTTACACGCCGCGTTTGACATATGACAAACGACATTCGATGGGCAGGCCAACAGACTTAGAAAGTGGACATGCTCTGTTGATCTTGCTGCGTGTATTCGAATATGTACTCAACAGGTTCCAGCACTCGTCATCCACGCACTTTCCTCACCTCTCGCCTACACACTCTCTCGTGAAGTGAGCAATACATATCGCTCCTGAACACCTAAACTTCCCTGTCGGTACGAAGCTTGCATTGGTGAGTGACAGCCTCCTTGTGCTATCTAGACACGTATTGACTTCTTGCAGGTGATCAAAAAGGTACATCCTCCACACACGCACACCACTTCTCACCACCGCCAGACACTTGAGACATACACACACAGACACAGACGTAGACGCAGACACAGCCAACCATGTCGAGCAACTTCACAGCACATTCCTATGCTCCCACCTTACGTTGAGATGAATCAGTTCCTGGAGAGAATCATGCAATCAGCCTTGTTAGCTGCTTCTGCTGAAGACCTCGCGCCCCGACAATAAGGGATCCTCGCTCTGCGCATCTACATCGCCAGCATCGAGACGACGATCCTGACGCTTTTGATGAGTGATGTCACTGCGCTCCTCGGGAAGGTGGGCTTGGACGTGGTCATGGACAAAGCGCTCGTTGAGAGTGGAGGGGACCAGGATGGTAGGAGGGATGTGGCAGGGCATGCTGGAGGGAATGTTGAGGGAGGTCAGAATAATTGTAAGTTGATGCAAGTTTCGAGGGGCTTTTTCAAGAGGGCGAGACAGGCGGTGGATGCGATTCAAAGTGCTGTGGAAGAGGTAAGTTCAATTTTCCAATAAATCCTCTCTGATTGAGATACACTTGCATTAATAATTAAACGCTCTGTACTCAAAGCGTCCATTGTATCAGGGTACATGATCTTGGTAGAGTCGTGAGCAATACGGGATAGGTCATAAGTACAAAAGTGCAAAAGCGCCTCATAACGCCATACCGCAGGCAAGCAGTACTGTTCCTTCTCCATAATGTTCGCGCATGAATTCATGTCTGATCATATGACTGCTCTAGACTCTCGTCTGAGCTGGGGGTGGGTATGAAGGAGGCTGGTAGGTGCCAGGTTGCGCGGCCGAGCCACCATAGTATTCGGCGTTCTGACCATACGACTGCGTATTGTTATTGTTGCCGTACTGCTGGGTATTGCTGTAAGGTGGCGCAGTGGTGCTGTTGTTGGCATTGTACGCGTTGCTATTGTATCCTTGCTGCATCGGTGGTTGCTGCGTGGCGCCACCGTACTTGGAGCTCGGTGCGGCCCAGCCAGTTCCGTAGAAGGGTTTGTTGCCCATCTTTCTCCTGCGTCGCGAGGAGATGCAGCTGTGTTGTATATGTCAGTGTCTGTCTGTGACAGTGCTGTTTTGAGGTCCAAGGTGAAAACTGACGCGAAGAGGAGCACGATTACGAGTGCGGCGGCGAGGATCAGTCCGAGCAAGAGCCATCTTCCCCAAGATCCCCATGTGCTATAGCGGTTGCGGTAGCCATAGCCAGTGCCGTAATATTGTCTTGGTTCAAGGACAACCATGTTGTCTAGTTCGCTGTTGGAAAGGGTGAAGTATCAGAATTGCTTCAGCTCCAAGTGTAGTTCAATAGTGGTGGTAGTTGCGCCAGCGGTTTGCATGGATGTTCGCGAAGGAGGGTGATGGAATTCTGAATGGTTCTGGCCCAGGTCAAGTAATGTACTATTGCGGCCAAGAGACGAAGTTGCTGGCATGTGACGTACACAGTCGCGATGGTCGCGTTGCGATGACGATGGAACGTTCCTTGGCGAGATTGGCAAGATTGGCGATGATTTGGTTGGTAGCTCAGGAAACCAGGTTTCGGATGGCTGCCGGGAAGTTGTCGCTCCTCTTAGTTTTGGGCTCGTGTTTTTCATGCAGAATGGTCGATGGCATTTTTTGTTGGCAGCGGATGGTGAAAGCTGCTCTGTGCAAGCTAAGGCTGTGGCAGTGGCAAGCTGGGAAGAGCTGATCGGAGTTGGAGGTGAATAGCGACTGACATTGACTAGCGTGTGATGATATACAGCCAATCAGCGTGAAGGTGTACTTCTCGTCATTCAATGAGCCCTCCAAATTTCCATGGGGCGACCAGTCTGGGCGCAATGCTGCATGGAATGACGTTCAATTGGCTGAAAGACGCTAGACGCTAGACTTCGTTCATTCAACCTGTCAGTTTTCCTGGTTCCGGGCCCTACAACTCTCGAGGTCTTTATCTCTTTTCACCCGACCTCAGCGCAAGTTGATACCTGCATTCCAACAGACAATAGCGCAAGTACTGATTAGATTTTGCCAAGAGGAAGTCCGAAGTGATTGCAGACTCCTCGCCTGCATAGACAGCAAATACTTTCCAGCAATCTCTATCAGCATGGAGTCGCAAGATGCCAGCAAAGCGGCAGTGTTTGTTGGGACATCGACTGGCTGGTCCTATGACCGCAATATCTTCATTGCCATTCCTTATCAAGGCTGCAGTTCGAGTGGCAGCGACACGCTACGAACACCAGCATCGTGAGTGAAGAGGTGGGTGGACGGCATGCCACTTTTTGCCACATGGCCAGCCTGATCATCCAAGCGGCGTCCAGGCTGGCGATGGCTGCTGACAGCCTTGCTGGAGGAGAGCTCCAAAGTCTTTGAGCCCCGCTGTAATCGGGCTGTGGCGCACCCTCGTGCATGTGTACATGTTGTACATGTACATATGTTTTCCTTGATGCCTCAGGCTCAAATCGGCGTCCGGACCGGCCGCTCTAGCGTGGCTAAGATCGAACATCATCGCAGAGATGACACCCAACCTTCGGAGAGAAGCTGCATCTTTCGCATGAAACATATGGACATGTCACGGATGCCACAATCTATACAGCAACGGCAACACTTCGCAAGGCGGACCGAGTCCACCGAGACCTCTCCGCACGCCATCTTGGTAGCATGCGGCTCAAGTAGAGTTTGCAAGGCCGATGACGACTGGTAAAAGCAAATTTAGTGGCGGCGCTGACGACAATCCATCTCGTACCCAAGACTACTTTCCCACATGTACCCCAGCTTACGACCTCACAGCTCGCGATTCTCTAGATGCTTTCTGGCGTAATCAATGCATCGTCTACGATCTCCAAATCCGCAACGAGTGGCGCCAGCTCCACGACAGATCACTACATGGATGCTGCCGTCAGCCTCGATCGTCAGCACACCCGATTCCATCAGCCTCTCATGAGGAAGCGGGTAGGCTAGAGCCGCGCCTTCTCACCTTTCTCTGTCGCCGATCCATCCTCATCGGCGTCCGACCACACAACTCACACCATAACTGTTTAAGCTTGCGCGGTACCGTATCTACCACGGGATGCTCCTCCCGCGAGCTGTGTGCTCTACCACAGCTGCATCACACTAGCGACCGCCGAACCGCGTGAGAAGTCGGAAGTCAAAATGCGCTCGGTATGTATGCTGGTGAAGCTGAGTCTGTTGCTCCTCCCACCACTTCTCCTCCCCTTGTGCTGCTGCTTTCACTGAAGAAAGCAAGCTCGAGGTTTGAGGTTCACCTTCCTCGTGTGCGTCTCATTCCTTCTGTTGCGTTGAAGCAAGCATTCTTTGTCGCCAGATAGTCCTCAGATCTTCCTATCATCGACAACATCATCATCATCATCCTCAATATATCCCGCCTACGTGTTCCTCGGTCATCTTCTCAGCGCAAAATAGTCCTACCTGCATCAATACCTGCCAACATCCCTCAGACCGAGCATCACGATCACGACGACGACAACGGTTTCCTGAAAACCCTACCTCACCGATCAGATAGCTTCTGAGGCTCGCCGTCCATCCTCCTACCGCACCGCATCGACCGACTGGTCTTCTGAGCCTTTGAGCTACATCCCGCACGAACCGATACCACCCACCAGACGAGCTCCAACTTCAAAAGCAAACCCAGCGGCAAGAATAGGAACCATCAACCCTCAACGAGCCGGCACAATGAACATCAACGTTCCCTCTATCAGCGGCATTCACATACCGGGCCTCACTCGCAAGGCCAACCACAAGAATGAGCTTCGCTTACCCTTCATCGGCTTTCTGCCCAATAAGCCTCGAAACCACTTCATTGCAGGCGTTGGCGAGTTCATTGGCACCTTCCTGTTCTTGTTCTTTGCCTTTTCTGCGACACAGGTAGCCAATGCGGCCGCGGCCGGTACTGGCACAGCAGGAGGTTCCCTCACACAGGTGCCCAATGCTAGTATACTGCTGTACATCAGTCTAGCCTTTGGCTTCAGTCTGGCTGTCAATGCCTGGGTCTTCTTCAGGATCAGTGGAGGTATGTCACCATGTGGAAAGGATATCAGAGTAGGATTGAACCGCTGATTCCCCTCTTTCAGGGTTGTTCAACCCGGCAGTCACACTCGGTATGGCCCTCATCGGAGCTGTGACATGGGCACGAGCAGGCATCATCTTTATCGCCCAGATTCTCGGTAGCATAGCAGCCTCTGGTGTGGTCTCGGCGGTCTTCCCAGGTCCTATGGCTGTCACAACCACTCTCTCAAGCGGCACGTCTATTGCTCGCGGTCTCTGTACGTTTACTCGTCCCAACCCATCTTACATTCAGACTCACTGATACTTCTCAGTCATCGAGATGTTCCTTACCGCCGAACTCGTCTTCACCATCTTCATGCTCGCCGCTGAGAAGCATAAAGGAACTTTCATCGCCCCGATCGGGATTGGTCTTGCGCTCTTCATCGCCGAGCTTTCAGGCGTTTTCTTCACCGGCGGCTCCCTCAACCCAGCCCGCTCCTTCGGCCCCTGCGTCGTGCTGGGCCACTTCCCAGGTTACCACTGGATCTACTGGCTAGGCCCAGCTCTTGGTGCCCTCGTCGCCGTTGCCTTTTATCGCTTCGTCAAGACGCTCGAGTACGAGACCGCCAACCCCGGCCAGGATTTCAATGAGCACGAAGCCGAAACTTTCGAATTCGACGAGGAGAATGCGGCTACCGGCAGAGATGTCGCGAGACCCAACGTCGCGGCTGTCACCACGCCATTGGCCACACCTATGATTAGTCGTCAGGGCAGCCAGCTTCCGGGAGTATCAGGCAGGCCTGAGTTTGATGGGACTGGTATTGAGAAGATTGATGAGGAGAATTTCCGTAGTGGGCCGGCGATTGAGGAGGGAAGGCCCAGGGCGTCATCGTGAGGGTTGTTGCTACCGCGAGTGAGCTCTTCTTTCTTCCCTGCGGGTTTTAGCCTCGGCGTTTGGGCATGGAAGTTGATACCCCAAGACTATGACAACCTAGTACGATACCATGTTAATCATTCTTGACCATCTTCATACTCCCTTGGCGGTATGTCGCATGTACATATATCGCTGGTGCGTTGCTCCGAGCACGGACTTGTATACGTCATCATGGCGGCCTTAAGCATACACGAGCCACTTCACCCTCTCCCTTCCTCGATCTTCCTACCAGTACTCCCATCTAAAATGTGTTCTGGTGATCGAAATCCGTGAGACTCCTGCATCAGAGACGCCTCATAACCCGTCTGTACCAGTCATGGCTGCAGGTTTGCGCTGCTCAAGAGTGACAGGGTATGACTTGTTGAGGCCGCCCAGCAGGCAATGCGACTGCAGCAAGGCTGTCGAATAGCACCTGAGTGGCGGTATGCTGGAGTTGCTCAGCCTCGACCGGGCCACTTTGCGCCGCCTTGCTCTGGACTTGAGCCCGCATGCTCGCGTTTCAGCTGGACTCGACCATTTTGGTAATCTATGGTTATAAGGACTTTTCCGCATTGCAAACATTCCCGCCTAGACACAACTGCGAGAGACATCGCAAAATCGCTAACGAGTCAGCTCCGGGAGCAGCACTCTGACGAGTAGAGTGTGGCTCGTGGTAGAGCATACGGTACATTCGGAGAGCAGCGGAAGAAATCACGAAGCTTTTCATCACAAAAGAAGTCGTTCGCGGCAATCTTCACGAGGCATAATGGCGCTAGGATACCAGTATACAGCGTTACCAAGTCGTAATAGCTTTCGACTGCTGCATATGGAACCTGCCAGCAGCTTCGATGAAGAGCTGACGATGTCAATCACGGTGACTGGATTCGCTGAAGATACACGATACAACAGCACGCCTTACGCTGCACTCAGTTACGACTGGGGCGGTCCTGAAAGAACAAAAACAATATGGATCGATGGTTACGCCTTCAATATATTGCAACGTCTCGACAATGCCCTTAGGCGCATCCGCGAGTCTGGCGCCCATCTTACATTATGGGTCGACGCCATCTGCATCAATCAGTGCGATGCTGAGGAAAGGTCATACCAAGTTGCACAAATGCTCGCCATCTACAAGAATGCATACCTGAATATTGTTTACTTTGACGAGGAGTCTCTTGAAGCAACAGCCGCCATTCTCAGCTCATCTCGAGATCGCAGAATACTAGCACCGTCCGGGGATCTTACCCAAGCCAGTTTCTTTAAACGCTGCTGGGTGATACAAGTTATTATCCTTGCGCAACAAGTCGAATCTCAAATTGGGAACAGGATACTGAGTCATTTGGTCGCCAACACGAGAGGGATTTCTCCAGCGAATGCAGATGAGCAAGTTGCTAGTCTCGTTGACTTCATGAAGACTGTCGGGCTGGACCCTCGAGTCGCTTTCAGGGGCTCAAGCACAGCATTGGATTCTGGTTACGCTTCCGAAATCAAGCATTCGTCTTTGCTCGGTGGTATGGCGGCTTACCCTTGAAATCTGACTTGTGACATCTTCATTGACACATGGGCAGGCGACGACACTTTGAGTATCAGTACAGACGACCGCCACTCAGGTCTCTCTCGCAGTACAAAAGAACAATTGGTCGACGCTTTTGTGTACAGAATGAGCGCTGGGCTGGAAATGAGCCTCGATTTGAGCAGCCAAGCTTCTGTGCAGGCGGCACAGCTCCAAGCAGCACTGCGTGACTACGCTGTTCTACTTCGCGAGTCAAGTACCAATTCTGTTGAACGTGCGGCGGCAACTTTTGTAAAGAATAACGGGCTTGCGATTGCACAGAATCTCGAAGAACGAATGACTTGTTCGGAAAGCAAGGTCGATTCCGAAGTGATCGACCGTGTCAGTCTACTTTGGGGCACTCCTCGCCATGTTGAGTATGATCAAGACGATGCGGGTACAGCAGGACTGTCGGAGGTTGACTTCCAGAATGATGTCCTGCCTCCAGAAATACATGCTGCACAAGAATTCCTCATTCAGAGTTCGGAGTTCCACTGGCTCTTAGAGATTGTGCGGAGACTTCACTCGTACGAGCCGACGCAGCTTCAAACCGATATGCGTGTTCGTGCTTCTTTAGCATCGCACCTGTCTACGGCTGCTAGACGTGTGCCAGGTCTGGGTACACACACTTCTGGTCGAGACGTCCTTGTTCGTCTCAACATCGAATGGTGTCCACGAGATCTCCTTCTGGCACAGCACGGACGACTTGACATTGACTTCGGGTCTATCATCACGATATGCGGTCAGGGTTGGCATTCCCAAGCATTGCAATGTCGGGATTACATACAATGGCGCTGGAGCAGCAGCGCCGCTGAAGTTCTGAATGTGTTGAATGTTGCTGTTCCCCTTATACAAAAAACCCACGACTCAACGCTTCCTGGCGGGGCATCGATCAGCTTTTCGTTTGACAAGATGTGCACCTTGGTTGAGCTTCGCGGCAATCTAACATCTGTTCTTGAACTCGCCGAAGTTCTGACTTGGTTGGGCTGCGCAGTTCGTGCCGCGACTTTGCCTGACAGTGTCATGCATTGCGAACCGATCGTCAGAAAATCGGCTGACGATCAAGGCCCGCTCACACTGGACATAACGTACGACTGTAGTCCAATCCTGGCCAATGAGTTGGAGGATTGCTGGAGTGGCATCTTCCAAAACCCCGTGGTAGCTTATGGCTACTCAATTGCAGCTCGCCCCAATGGGGCCAAGGGCCTGGAGATCCCTATCGGAATGATGGCTACTCTGGGTCTCGCTCGCCGGGCCGTTGTGTTCGGGTCCAATCTGATTCTGAAAGGCATATCCACAGCTTTCGCTGCTGTCGCTACGGAGGGGACCTACACCGCTTGGCACTTCTTGAAGCACCAGAACGGCGAGAGGATGACCTACAATGATGCCGCTGCGTCTGCCGGAGAGAATATCGGCTTTGCTGCTCTAGAAACTGGGCGTCACTTCCTCGCTTGGACCCCCACTGCCACAACCACGACCGGGACAAAGTACTCTCAATGGACATTCAACCTCAGTGAAAGTGATCCTTCGAGAGCTGGGCTATGTGCGCTATCAGGTATCTCAATTGGCGTGAGCAAGATTGTCGGGTTTAATGCGTCCTTCACCGTTCTCAGAAAAGACACCCTCTCGTTGAAGTGCGATCGGCCCTACGAGCTTCAGTTGAGCCATGCAAGACAAATCAATGTTCTTCTCTATGGCACCAACGACCGGCGAGGGTGGCTCGTCCCCGGCGATTGTGCACTCATTCACATCTGCCGTGCATGGCTCAGCTCAGAAGCTGCTTTGGATGCCGACATACCACCGGACACACTGGATAAGTTCCAACACGTACGGGCTGAAGACGGTCCTCGAGGAGCATTGACGGCATTGAAGGCGCCGAATAATCGAGAACTACCTCTGATCCGACACATGCCTGCCTCTACTACCAAGACCATCGTTGACAGCGATCCAATCGACACCAAAATCACACAGGAGACCACCGAAAGTGTATGGAGGTACGTATCTATGATCTTCTAATTACGCTATGAAGCGCGCTACACGCGCAAAGAGGGTAGCGACTTCTCGAGAGCATTCTTGAGATGGACAGCGCTTCTGTCCACCGTGTGGCATAGACATTGTTTGCAGGATGACAGCCTCTGGCCCCTCAGCTTCCTCGGCCTCAGCTATACCGTTCAGCCATAAGTATGGTCTTGTCGCTGACGGGATGTTCTCAAGATATGCTACTTGGCAGCTTACATGGCAGGATGGCACAGCGTTGCTATGAATCCGCAGACTTTCTTCGGAAGGCCATTGAACCTCGCTGACATGTTTGGTAGATTTGAAGAACTGGTGGAGCTGCAGTGGTTTATTCTGGAGCAAATCCATGACCATATGGTGGAAGTCAACAAGAGGCCGCCAGAGATCAGATGGCCAAGAGGCAAGAGCATCCTCGAAGGCTATGAATTTCTGGATGTAGTGTCCGGGAGGAATCACATGCAAGCAAGGATGGTGGAGCTGCCATCCAGCGCGGGCAGTTGGGTAAAATTCACCCAACAAGCTAACGTGGTGCCTCTACTAGCCGAAACCTTTGGCGATATCATCGTACCAGTACCGGCACCCCATGGTATGGTTCTCAAGGTATCGTTGATTCTAACAAGCTAATGTAGCACAGATTGCAGACGATTCTCACCTGTCCCAAAAGATCGCCATCTTCTCGCAGCGCCATTGTCCATCATCAAAAGCATTTCTTCGAATTGGCGAAGCCAACGACGGGAACAGTGCCACCAGCTTGCGGAGGGGGTCT
Source organism: Microcyclosporella mali (assembly GCA_002785985.1). Lineage (NCBI taxonomy): Eukaryota > Fungi > Ascomycota > Dothideomycetes > Mycosphaerellales > Mycosphaerellaceae > Microcyclosporella > Microcyclosporella mali. The sequence goes on from NHNU01000001.1 coordinate 1,847,956, forward strand.
TCTGGTGCCACGAAGAACATTCTTACGAGCAATGTAGCTGCAAAGTCTCGGGAGAATGCTCCCAGACAGTTTCTGTCCTGCGCGCAATTGCGAAGGACAATGACAAGAGCGTTACCTCGAACAAGGCGGATATATTCAAGACGCATCCGCTTGGTGCCGTGATTTTCGGACACAACGTCCTTGTCAAAGGAGCTGTGAAGAGACATCGAAGCCATGTCAGCCTTGGGCATCGGCAAATACGGCCACGACTGGCCGATAGTGGTTATGGGGGATCTCCTGGGTCGTCCCTTGCTTCATCGTCTTCTGGTTCAGCTGGTGCTGACTCTGGACCTCAGAGCTGAAGATATCGCAGTCCGGAGACCTCGCAGACTTGTCTGTGTCCGACATACGCACGAGGGAGCATCGTCAGGGTGCTTTCGCACATATGGTGATGGAGTAAAGACTTGGAGGGCTTACGACCCATGCATAATGTCTGAGCACGACGCTACGTGTAGTCCAGGTGAGCTTCAGACGACCGGACAAGGATTGGACGCATACAAGCAAGGAAAGGCGGGAGGAGTTACAGTGTGAGCTGAGACAACTGCGCATTTCCTTGGCTGTCTGCGAAATGCGTCGACGAATTACAGGTCATTCAAGCTGATGCCTCGCGACACTTAACCTGGTCTAGTCCGAGACCAACACGAAGGGTGATGTTCACAGTCTAGAGAACCAACCTGGAGGCCACACAAGGATGTACAAGAGCTGAAAAACTGTATCACCAGAAAAGGTAGGAAAGTGTTGCTAACAATCAAGACCGGCCTTGCTCACGCAACAATTTATTGAACACGCCCAGAGCCTCTACACGCTCACCGGCGATATCCCTGTGCCACATCCAGTCCATCCGCCAGCAGATGTTCTCTTTGAATGCTTCGGCATCATCATCCACTCCAGGAAGCCGTAACGCACACAGCTCGCCAGCCTCCCGGCTTGTCTTGCACACCATTTGAGACCTTGGCCGCCTGATCTTGTCATAAGCCTGAAAGGCGAGAGGGATCTTCTCGAGGCTATCCACCTCATCGAACAAGCTGGACAACACATACGCGTCTTCGATCGCCTGTCCTGCACCCTGACCTTGGAACGGTGTGGATGCATGTGCGGCATCACCCATCATCACAACTCGCCCCTGGCAGTAAGTTGGGGCACGAGGGTGGTCCCACATCGACCATGCAGCCACGTCGATCTCGGGAGCCTTGAGTAAGCCAATGATCTTTTGAGCGTGGGATCCCCAGTGGGAGAACTCTTTGGCAAGCTTCTCCCAATCAGCTTTCTGAACCCAGGGACCCGCCCACGACTTGTATGAGCTGTTGATCACCACCACATTCATGGTCCGCCCGAAGTCGATCGGGTAGGTCATGATGGAGCCGCCATGGCCGACCCAGATGAATGAGTTCTGAGCGTAGCGTACGCCTATTGCAGCTGTTGCATGCTCCATCGGAACGAGTCCTTCTGCTGGTCAGCGCGGTCAACAGCGACTATTTGGATGGCTCTGCTTACCTCGATATGCCACACTGCCTGTGAAAACAGCGTTGAGCGCCGGATGGTCCCCGCCGAGCAAGTGCTGCCGTACCACACTGTGCACACCGTCTGCGCCGATCACGCAGTCCGCTGTGGCCGTCGTGCCGTCTTTGAATTGCAATTCGACCGGACCATCGCCATCCTTTATCCCAACAAGTCGCTTTCCGAAGTGTGCAATACCGGGGGGAATCAATTTCACGAACTGGTCCAGGAATTTGGCTCGATGGACGGTCGTCTGACCTGTCTCATTATATGGATCTGCAATGAGTTCGGCCTCTCGTGAATCTCCAGTTCCATAACGATATTCGAAGAAGAGGTTCTTGAGTTCGGGCCATCCGTTGTGCGTGGCCTCTTTCAGGTATGCCTCAGCTGTCTCTGGACCGATCAATTCGAGAGCTCTTTGTGCATTGGGACCGAAGGCGACTCCTGCGCCGATTTCTGAAAATTTATGAGCTGCTTCGTATACCTGCACACTCAGATGAGGTCGTTTCAGTAAGCCGATAGCAACGCAAAGTCCTCCCATGCCGCCACCAACCACTGCCACGTTGATCTTTTTCTCGTTAATTGACATGATTGCAAGTCTTTTTCAGTCGATTCCGATGATGTCTGTAGCTCATGAGAGCGGCCAATATCGCTACATCTGCTTTATATTGTCTTGCATGCCTTGCAATCAAGGCGTGCGATCGCTTCCAGAGGCATCATAGCTGCTCGGGATTGTGCTGAAGCCGAGACGGCGAAGCTGCTGTTACGCTTTGAAGGTTGACGCACCATTGGACGCTCGCCAAACCATATACGTCAAATACGTCTTCCATCAACTTCCCAACTCGATGCACGAGGGGACGCTCATCCTCGTGTAGTCTCACCATAATCAAGCTGGTGACTTCGATACAATACTTTGGTCCGAGGTCATCTGCCGACGTCATGACTTGGAGCTTGACCTGCTGTGCAACGCTGACCAAAGCAACATCCAGCAGCGACATAGACAGAGTGTTCGCGCCATGAAGATATAGACCAGCTTTGGACTCAACACAATCTCGCCCATATCCGTCTCACCACGATAGCTGCGAGCATTGCCACCATGACTTCGGCCAGTTTACAGCTCGTATGTGCATGGTGCTTCCCTTATCGACCTTCGCTAACTAATACTTGCCAGACTCTCCGCCAGCTCGTCACGGCAAACCACATTTTGCATCATCATGGCGCTGTTGACGGCTTTGGACATGTATCTGTGCGACACCCCGAAAAACCAAACGTCTACATCATGTGCGGATATATGCCACCGGCGTTGGTCGAGTCGCCAGAAGACCTGATCGAGTACTATGTCGACGGGAGCGATCACGTCGATCCAGGCGCCAAGAAGGGATACTCTGAACGCTTCATTCACGGCGAGATCTTCAAGCGGTATCCCGGTGTCAACTGCGTCGTTCACTCGCATGCCGAGTCTGTCCTTCCATACGCCGTCACTACAGCACCATTGCTGCCGATGTACCACATGAGTGGCTTCCTAGGAGGAGCAGTGCCTGTCTGGGACGCGGCTCCTTTATACTCGGAGACTTATCAGCAAGACATGCTCGTCAACAACGAGATGCTAGGTGCCTCCCTGGCAGAGAAGTTCTCGCCGGAGGCTACGTCGATCCCGGACAGAACCGTTGTGCTGATGAAAAGACATGGGTATACGACCTGGGGCGAAAACATACCGACTGCAGTGTATCGAACGATCTATACTCTGATCAATGCGGGTGTTCAGACTAATGCTACGATTGTGCAGGCGGCTGCCGGAGAGGGTGGGAAAGTGGAGGGCTTGTCTGAGCGGCATTGCGCGGATTGCAAGAAGATGACTGAAGCGACGCAGGACAAGTCTTGGAGGCTCTGGAGCAGAGAGGTGGAATCTTTGCCGTTGTATGTAAATAGAGCGTAGTTCATATTGGTTAGTAGGAACGTGTGGAGTTGATTGTGTAGGTCTTTCGATGGTTCCTCGTGGTTTTCGCTACTCTCTCACCACCAACCACCCAACCTCCAGTCCTTCATCAGTCGCTGTCAATCTGTCCAGGTTGTAAGATGTTGTCCAATGGACTCTCGCTCGACCGATGACGTTTCACGGACAAATCGCAGAGTGGAGTTCTTCTACGCAACACAGCTCGTGGACTCGGCACTTTTCCAGGACCGAACGCCAGTGTGAGCTGCAACATCTAGTTCATGGCCAACCTTGACGGAGATTTTTAGCAATCACACCAGCTAGTCACCTGTTTCTGATTATCCGAACAGCGAGATGTATGTTCCTTGCGATCGACCGGCACCACAGCAGAGCGACACCTGATGTCATGGATTAGCTTCCGTTCAGATATAGTGTCTCTGTCCTCTACATCGTCCTCTCCATTCCTTGAAAGATCAACAACTTCTCGCCTGCCTATTCCCTTCAGCGATGTCACAACTCATACAGAATGTCGCCTTGGCTCTGGGAACGATCATCTTGCTCATCCTCGGCTGGCTCTACACAGACTACCGAGCCTGGATCGAGTTCGGAACGGGTGGCACGCCTCCAAACATCCAAGGATACATGAAGATCACCAAGTTTCGCATCCTTCGCTCTGTATCTGGAGACGACCTGAAAGATTCCTCTCCGCTCTCCTCGTCCGGACCCTCGTACCTGCAAATCGACCTCCCGCAGCGATCAGGACCACCGCCGAGAGTTGTCTCCCGTACATTGCCACAGCGACAGCAGCCCGCACCTCTCGATTCAGCTGCCCATGAGCGATTACATCACCTGCCGAAGAAGTACGCCGAGTCGTGGAAAGATCTTCTCGACATCAGGAAATCCATCACAGAGGGTTTGACGACCGATGCAATCTACGGCAAGCCCGACCGAACTTGTGGCGCACACGACTCTGTCCTGGGGCATGAAATCGCCCATGTGCACCCGCAAGATAACTCGCTGCATGTCTGGCTGACGCAGCCTGATGCGAGAAAGGTCGTCGGTGCGGGCTGGGGCGAGCGGTTCCCTTTGGCTTCGTTGGGAATGGTCGATCCTGGTTGGACGTTTGTCTATGCTCCGCGCGATCTTGATGAGGTCTCAGTCGTGGAGGAGATTGTGAAAGCTGGTATTGGACACTTGACTGGGAGACTTATCTGATGTGGAACTGGGCCTTTGTCTGTGGTCGATGGCAGCCTTGGGTTCGCATGTCGTAGCGATCTTCTTTGCGTTTCCTATAGGGTATAGTTCCATGATAACCTTCGCTGAACAAGTGTCTCTTATATACTGAGTCTGGTCAAACATTCCTTTACTGAGATGTCGTTCTGCTCAGTATCTGAGAGGTTTGTGTATGCCACGACTTGTGACCATATCGTGCTCATGATGCCGTGCAGGCAGATGGGGTCCCCTCAGACCGATATACGGTCTTGAGCTCGAGCAAGGCCTGATCGACTCAGCTCACGCGCCCCTCCAAGAACGCAGTACCCTTAGGTCAGAATTCCTCATTGGTGACGTTGTGACGTCTCCGGAACGTGTCGCTCATCTATATGGCAAGATGAATGTCATCAACGATTCTGCTCCCAGCCATCTCTTCTTCTGGCACGTACAGGTCCAAGTCTGCAAACGTCATGACTCGTTCCAGTCGACCGGATCAGCTCGTTACCGGAAGGATGACTGGAAACTTGATGCCTGCTGATTGTCCCCATTCTCAGACCAGGAACAACAGGCTGGCAGCATGACGTGGTGAGAGTGCAGAGGCTGTAGGATGAAGTGGGCGTAATGAAAAGCTTACGGAACGATGGATGTCGAGAGCATCTTTTCCGTTCCTGATGAACAGGCCAGATCGGCGTGGTAGGAGCCGAATGTGAGGACATTGTTGTTTCATATAGAGCGCTTGTGAGCAGATCTGCTACTTCTGTCTGTTTCTTGCGAATCACTTTGCCGATGCTGGAGACGTGATTTGGCGATTGAGATTTCCTGACCAAGACTTATGGTGGGCTAGGTTTAGAAGGTGTTCACCGCATCACAGTCTCGACAGGACTATGAAGCGTTGCTGTTTTCAAGAGACGCTGCAGCAAGCGATGTTGAAAGAGCCAAAGCCCTACGCAGTCCAATGTTCATGTTATACACAAAATCTCCAAGAAAGTGACAAAATTACAAGATTAATTGTATCTGTACATTTCTCCATGCGCATCCAGTGCAATGCATTTTCGTAATCCGCCAACTGTGCATCCAGCACGAAACTCCCACCCTTCTGCAATGACATCTATCCGGCAATCAGAACCCAGAGCAAGAAGAACACCATCAACACCCCAAACATCTTCGCGACAAGCCACCTGTTACCCTGCACCCTTGACCAATACTTCATCAATTCCCTCTGTGCACCGTCTACGTTGTCAACGACGTCATCAGTATTGGCGTCGATTCGTTGAATCTGCTCAGCCTGCTCAGAGACCATTTGTGCAAGTTGGCCGAAAATGCCGCCAAGCTCGGAAATGGTGCGTTCAATGGCTTCAATGGCTTCGCCACGTTGTTGTATATAGGCATTGGAGGAGGAGCCTTCTTCCATGAGCTGGAGTTGTTGTTGCGAGGAGGCGCCGCCAGCATATAAAGCGCCCGAGGAGGCGGATGAAGGATCCAGGGAGAGGACGTCTTGAGAGGCCATTTGTCCTGGCTTCGGACTTCTCCCCCGCGAAGGTGTCTGATAAAGTGGCGAGTCCGTCCTTCCGACCTCCAGCGCGGCGTTCTGCGGGTGACTCTGTTCTCTCACGCTGCTAACAAAGTTGTCTTGTCGTGCCCGTCCCGCCTGGATATTCTTCGTTCTGACCTCCAAAACCTCTTTGAAGTTCGCTCCGACGTCTGCGAGTCGCCCTTGTAGTAGCACCACCACGTTCTTATTATGTTCTCCTTCTTCTTTCGACGCACTGCTGCCCTGGCCGGTCGCACGTTGCATCTGCTGTAACTGTCCAATCTGCTGATTCAGACCTGCCAGATCTTGTTTAATGACATATGTCAACTCTGCAATCTCAACAGGCCTGTCGTCGAATAGCGTTTTCCTTTTCGCCAGCTCGCCTAATCTTTGCAATTTGCCCATTGTCGCAGAGATACCCCTTCCAATCCCGGCCGCATTGCGCGCAAACTCACTGCGCTGTTTTCGCGTCGGCGCAGCATTTTGCTGGTCTTTGGCGTTGAGGAGCGGCTGCTGTTGCCCTGTCTTGCGCTGACGGGCGAGGGATTTCTGGGCCTGCGCGAGGATGGAGCGGAACTCGGGCGTGCGGTCTTGGATCGAGGAGTGAGGTGTCGCCATGGTGAGCATTATGCGGCGACTGTGTGTGGTATGATATGAGAGGCCGGGCAGCGGTATAGGCTATGAATGCGTCCAGTCGTGATCTGAGTGTCGTGGCCCGAAGGAGACCAGCTGGCCACCGAAAGTCGTCGCCCGCTCTTTCTCCTCACTCACAGTCCAAGAGCAGTCGCGTTACGTGTATGGAAAGTGCTAGGCAGAATGCGTGCGTGTTCGTAGCGTGTGAGAAGCCGTGACAACAAGGACAAGTGAATGATTCTATTCTTGAGAAGTCCGGAAGGCGAAGTCGAGTTGTTGGACCCATGCCAGCACGTGTTGTCGACGCCAACAAAGAAAGGCCGAGGTACATGAAATATTCATTGCTTCAATCAATACGCATTAAACGCTACGAAATGCCACGCTTTTGCTTTTCCTGCGTGCTTGAACACAGCAACAACAATTGACGATGCTATACCCATAACTCCAAAGCTCTCCGGAGTCACCCAAAGAAGGATCTGAACAACTTGGCTGGTCAATTTCTGGGACAGTCTGCAGAAGTCTTCCGACCTGGAGACCGTCTCGAGCGAGGATGGCGGCAGTACCACAAGAGGACGCCAAAGCATCTGCACGAGAAAGGTGGCCTACGGTCATCCTTTGCTACCAAACCCACTCCTCTTCTCTGACCACCGCCTCATGAATTCCTTCGAGATCCCCGCCACATCCTTGTTAGCAGCCTTACCCTCGGCAGACGTAGAGAAAGGTCTGAGAAGCTCTCGTTCTTTGCTCTGATCGCTCTTACTCGATTGACTTGATGAGGTTCGAGTTTGATCGTCGCCGAAATGGACGCTTCGATTCGTGGTGGCCCCGATCCGTACTTGCTCGTTGCTCGCAGCCGCACCTCGACTAAAGTATAACTGCATATCTGGAGGCATCGAGAGGACTTTCTGTACACTAATCCAGAGCTGGTGGCATTCGTCCTCGGTCATCGTCTGGAGAGGGTGTTCCTGGAGAAGACATTAGTAAGAAAGACGGTGCAATGGTTATTCAGCACAGCATCTGATGACTGTGCATCGACGACATCCTCACCTGTTCGAAATCCTCCCTCTGCATCCTCATCTTCAACTGCACAATCTCATGAGCCCCAAAGACAGCCCTATCTCCAACGATGAACATCTTCCCATCAGGCGCACACAGCCCAGGAAGATTCATCATCATGACCTTCATCTTCCCAACCCAAAAAGACTGCCCATCTCCCATCTGTTGTCCCGCATTCAAAGTACTCTGGATTCCCCTCCCATACTTTCTCGCGAAAAGTCCACCCATCCTCTCAACAGCCTGCTGACCACTGCTAACATGCGGAGCATAACCCTGACTCTCTAACAATTGCATCCGCAGGTACCACGCCGCAGATCGATTGTCTTTGCGAGAGCACCTTGTCTCAACAATATGGTCGACTTGGTACCGATTCTGTTTGATCTCATTGAGGATCCCGTCCGCTGTGGTTGTTGACAGTCCGCCTTTCGATGAGCTACTTTCGCCGTCCATTACTGGGTCGATGACGATGCAGTGCGCTGTTACCGGGTCTGCAACGATGTATTGCCATGTCGTCGAGTAACGATGGTATAAATAGTGTATCCGGGGCTCCAGAATCACATCTTGGCTCGTCATAGTAGCCATAACGCTGAATCGTCGACGTCTCCAAATTGACTGACCGCTAATGTTTCCAGCTAATTTTTCCAAGTCCAGAGAAACTGGAGGCAGGTTAATGCGACAATAAAGACGCTGTGCTGAAAGGGCTGAGCGCCTCCCCGCGTACGTAAGTCATTGTTAAGTGGCTGTACGCATAGCTGCGCCTCACGTGCCTGAATCCCTTGCATTGCCGGTGGATAAAGTCGCCGTCTCCCAGGGTATATGCGCCTCGGCCCAAACCTCAATTGACAACATCCAACCAGGTGCTGCAGTTGAGTTCAGGACATCCTGTCGAAAAAACGCCCGACAGGCCAAAGATCTGCCCATCGAAATATAGCCCCCTACTCAGAGTCGCTAAATTATACTGTTGCGGACTCTGCTGTCTTGTTCATCTAGTGCTAAGGGAAGTGAGATCGATTTATGTTGACACGCCTCTCGTGGCTGAGGGGGTGTCCTCTCATCGTGAACGAGCCGCACATTGTCACAATGTTTGCGCGAACACATTGTTGCCAGCATCATGACCGCCATTTGTATGATATGCTGATAGAATATCCGCTGTTGATGATTGTTGCGGAGGAAGAGTACGAACCCCTGGAAGTAAGCAGCATTGATTGTATAGAACCATGCAGCCATGTGGTTGGCGGAAGTAAGATTCCTACTACCTCTGGTCCAAGTTTTTTTATAAGCAGCCTATATAATTGTAAAATAGAGCAATAGTTCCAACCAATCACAGAGGCGCTTTGAACTCCAGCACATTGTGCCGTCTTTAGAAGAGCTCGGCGGTTCTGTGATTTGGTCAAAGATAACCAACCGAAGATGTGATGCTTCGGCAACTATCGAGAGGGGAGTTTCTTTCCTGCTGGTTAACTCCGGCAAGTTCTTTTGTCTTTTTACCTTTTGGTTTGGTCTGGTGTGGTGTGGTGGGAGAGGGAGGGAGTGGTTGTTGTTTTGCTGTTCAGGCTCGTGGTGGCTGAGTGGTTGTTTAGGGCGTCTGCTTTCAAGTCTGCGTAAGCTGCGCAGTAGGAGCGTGGGTGACCATGTGCTGTCTCGCATCGTCCCGCATGATGACTGTACGCGCTACCTCCTAGTCCGCCCATCAACTTTCACGTCAACTTTCACGTCGCGACATGTCCATCTTCCTCCCTCAACACTTCATCTTCATAGATTCCATAGTTGGAAACACATTGTTGAATCGACCATGTTCCCCAGATCTTTCACTTGTTCCGCATCAAGATGTCTATATCGATGTCAAGAAGACGTACAATCAACGCAATCGAACATGCCCCATTCGCTTCTGCAGAGGTGACCACATCGCGTTACCGGTGCTTCGCCTGGGCTGAATAGAGCACAGTGTGGGTACACCAACTTCAAGAATCCCTGCGGCGGATCCTTGAAGCCTGTCCCGGCTGAGGTAGGGATCTTTCCAAGTACATACTTTTCTCCTCCGTCGCGTGCTCCCCTCCCATTTTCTGCTTCTGCATTTGCTTTTGCCGCTTCTGCTGACACATCTGGCACCTGCTCCTGATCCTGCAATATGGCGTTCCGAACGTCCCATTTAGGACTCTCATGTCTCTCACTCATGGCAATCGGACGGAGGGCGATGGCGTACAACGGAGGCGTTGCGATTCGTTTTCCCAACACAACTTGTCCGGACGGGACCTTCTACATCGGCACTTCCTTGGTCGCGAACTGCTGTACGGATGGCACATATGGAGCACCTGGAGGATCATCTTATTGCTGCCCTTCCGAAAGTACGGCTGTCTTATCGTAGACAGAAAGTACTCTGCTGACCTAGTCTCAACAGGTGACTGCATGACCACTGTCGAGAACTTGATACAATGTGCCAACAGCTCCTGGACGTATTTCCCATCACCAGACAACGCAGCGATTGGCTTTTGTTGCCTCCCGGACTGGTTGGGCTATGTTCAGTCCGACTCGAGCGGCCAGCACCTAGGTGTCGCGTGCGCGGCGCCCGGGTATAATCTCACAACCAACCAGACGGCAGTGCCCAGTATCAAACTCGCTGCACAGACTACTATCACCGTTGGTCCCAGCGCTACGTCTTCCACAAGTTTGATGACTTCTGCCACGCTGGCGGATACTGATACCACCATAATCGCATCATCTATCTCAACAGCTCCAAGCACGCCATCCTCTGCTACATCGGATGGTCTGTCATCGGGCGCCCAAGCTGGCATCGGCGTGGGGGTCAGTGTCGGTGTCATTGGACTCGCGGCCGCCATAGGAACGTGGATCCTAATCAGGCGAAAACGAGCAGCCAGAGTAGCGCCACAAACAGTAGTCGGATCCGTTGCCGGGCCTCCGCCTCCAACAGAATCAATGCTCAAAGATGACAATCCGTCTCCGCCGGTCGAAAGCGGCGGTCAGACTTACAGCGAGATGGCTGCCACCTCATTATCAGAATTAAGCAACGAGAGCCGAATGCATGAGCTACCTGGAGACTGGCAAAGATTGAAATAAGTCGATACAGCGTGCCCCTACTCATTTCCCTATTCATGTCCCTATTCAACATCAAAGCACCGTTCCATTCTTGAAGCCAGGACCATTCTTGCTCTGTCATGGTGGACTCCACAGCAATATCAAGACTCGGCTTGAATGATGGCAGGACGCCGATATCGTGGAAGGTGTCGGCGAAAGTGCAGAGAAGACTTACTTTGTGCTTCGCAACATGTCTGTCTCAAGTCAATGGATTGATCCTGTTTCTGGATGTTCATTCATAAGAAGAGATCTTCCGAGCCGTGAGCCATGCGTAGTGGCGTCGTGCACCCTATCATGCTCGAGGGCTGCGGGTTCACAGATAAGCTCAAACAGCCCAGGAGGACAGGTAGTGACATGCGACGTCTTGTACTCATCTGAGCTATTGCAGATGGGCGATATATCAGTGAGCACTGGAGTTGACATGGTGAGTGTGGACAAGCGAAGTCGACTGGATCTTGAGCGGTACAGGATTATAGATTGCTGGGTGTCAGATGTTGCGAAGCGCAATTCAGGCAGCGGCGGAGGTAGATGAGCGAGCATTGAGGCGCGCTAGCGCAAGTTTCTTGACTGTGAGTTGAATGAGACATCAAGGAAGATGCGACGTTCTTCAACGCCTGACAGGAACCGGCGAGGTACTTTATCACACGACTCTGACACAGTGCCTGTAATTGCCTGGACTGATGCGACGACCTGCCAGAGCTGTTCACTGGTTGCTGATATCTGCCAGGTTGTCATTCGCCCTCTTCACCAGCATCCCGGTCGTTATTACCATCCTCGTCATCCATTTCATTTTCACCTTAGTCCCCGTCCTTGTCCTCGCCATCGGCATCAGCATCGACGACGTTTCCCCTCTTCGGACGTCCCGTTCCATCATTCGCCAGCTCATTCGCCGATTTCCTAAGCTGTATCCTCCTTAACCACTCCTCCGTCACTGGCTCCTCAAATTCCAACACCATCTCAATCGTCTTCGTTTCGAATCTCGGTAGCTTCCTCGGCGGCTCGTCCTCCACCGTCCCAGCCCTCAATTCCACGTCACCATTCTCCATCACCTCATCCAAAGTGGCGCCTTGCACAGAAAGCAACAATTTCCTCTTCCCAACCAGGACTCCAATGTCGTCCATCCGGCTCACCGGTCCTCCGTATTCTAACAGCGTCATCACATTCCGATGCTCCCCAATTCTGATCGCTTCTGCGAGCGCTGTCGGACCGTCACAGTACTCGCCCATCCCACGATGAACATCTGCGCCGTGATCGATCCAGAATCTCGTCCACCCCGGGTCGTCGCGACTTATAGCTCCGCCCGCGAGTGGCGTGACATAATGCTCGCTGGCGTCGTGAGAGTTTGGATCAGCTTTCCAGTTCCTCAGGAGTTCGATTGCACAGTCTTTGGCTATGGGATCGTAGCAGCGGCGGATAGCGTGGTTGAGGATCTGGCGGAAAGCATCGGAGTCTTGATCGATGGTGGTGCAGGTGAAGAGCAAGTCGAGGATCCTGCGGAGATCGTCGGACTTACCTCTGTTGCAGCAGATTCCTATGGCGAGTTTGAAATGATGGAGGGCTTCGTCGCTGGCTTCAGATCGGATGTAAGTGTTGGTGGTTGGATCTTTCAGCAGGCCGCGATCGAGTGCTAATTGCAGACAGGCCTGGTTTGTTTTGTCGTTCTTGAGAGACATAACCATGGCATCCAGACCAACGAGACGTTGTTCTTTGCTCGCTTCCGCTGCGATCGGGTACTCGCCGTGATCTATAACGAACCGCATCATTTCTTCTGAAGCAGTCAAAGCCGCTTCACCAATCGCATCGCCTTCGATAATCCGCTCACCGTCCTTAGCCTTCCCTAGAATCATCTTCGCCAGTTCAACCTTCCCGCTCCTAATCGCACACCTCATCGTCGATCTAAAACTTATCCCAGCCTCTATACTCGCCCCTCTCTCAAGCAACCATTCCACCATCACCACCTGTCCACCCAGCAAAGCCTTCGTCAGAGCCGTATCCCCACGCTTCTCACAATCAATCTCCATCCCAGCCTCGTCGACAAGCACCTGCACCACATCCACAAACCCATAATAACTTGCGAGCAAAATCTCCACATCCAGCGTGCCCACAGTCGTCGCGGGAGCATTGGCTTTCGTCAACCCCTTCTCGCGCACCAGATACCTCATCACAGCCGCGGAGCCTTTCATCGCGGCCTCGAGAGCGATTCCCCATTCCCTCCCGTCGCCATCGGAGTCTGTGGGATGCTCGAGGATGATCTGTTTGATCATTGTGACTTGTTCTTCGTCCGAGAAGCCTTTGGTGAAGACGCCTCGTTGCTCAACGAGCGAGCGGCCCAGTGTATCGTAGTATTCCGGGTCGTTGAGGAATTTACTGTCAAAGGGGAATTGGTTGTGGACTGTTCCATCAGCGGGAGTGGGGAGGTCTGCATATGCTGGATCGTAAGGGCCCCTATTTGGCAGGGACAGAGGTTGTGACATTGTTGGTCGCTGTACGACGTTGTTTGAGCGTGAAATTGGGTGTTATATGTGAAGTTCAGCTAAGTGCGATGGTGCATATTAGCCACAGAGTAATTGCTTACGTGCCTTGGCTGGAGCTCGTACACCACTTCAGCCGCACCTTAGCGTTTTTGGCAGCGTTCAGATTTCAAGTGCAGGCAGTGCTGGAAGAAGCGCGAGGAATCACTGCTCGATGGACGGCTAGTCCTGGATTTGTTCTTTTCTCAAGATGGTCTTACAAGACATGGGATGAGCTCAATGTACTTTCATTATGTTGTGCGGATGAAACTTCTCTCCTCAAATTGAAAGCACCGTCTTGCCATGTAAATCTCTCGAACTCGACCCGGCAGTGAAGATATAAGATCCACTGGCGACTGCCCACTGCTGAGCAACAACGTCCCAGTAACTGATATCCCTTCTGCGCACTTTGAAGGTGACGAATTTCTCCTCGCCGGGCTCGAGATAAACCTTTTCGAAGCCTCTCAATTGCCTCAAAGGCTGATTGGCAGCAGCAGGGTAAGACACATACAACTGAGCGACTTCCGCACCCGCTACGTCGCCCGTGTTCTTTACAGTCGTAGAAACAGAGATGACATCGTCGAAGAGGTCGGCGTAGCCTCCGAGTGTGAGTTTGCCAGTGGGATACTTGTACTGCAAAGTAGTTGCGTTTGTCACTGATGCGGACACGTTGCCGAAGGAGAAAGTCGTGTAAGACAGACCATAGCCGAACGGGTAGCGTACAGAGATGTTCTTTGCATCGAACCAGCGATAGTCAATATACACGCCCTCGATGAAGTCGCACGAGGCGGTGTAGCAGATGCTGACCGGATAATCGGTTTCGTTCTTTGCAATGGTGTATGTGAGCTTTCCTCCAGGGTTCACATCGCCGTAAAGAACATCGGCAATGGCGTTTCCACTTTCCTGACCAAGCATCGAGCCATAGAGAACGGCCGTGATATTGTCGTTCTCGATCCAATTGTCCATTAGTCGTGCAGCTGGGGTGTTGATTATGATGATCGTGTTGTTGCAGTTTGCTGCAACAGTGGTGATCATCTCATCTTGTTCGGTGTGGTAGAGCACTATGCGATCAGCGCCTTCTCCAGAAGCGCTATTGACGAAGATAAGGCAGGCTTGCGAACCAGTGGCATAGTCGGCGAATGATTGTGTCAGAGAAGTCCCGCCGGAGGATAGAGCCAACTGCGCGCCGCCGCCCATTGACATGCCTCCCCCAGTAGAGTTGGTACCAGAACCGCCCGGGGTGGAGGAAGAGTTGCCACTCATACTTGGCAACCCGCCGCCACCACCGCCCATGGAAGAGATTGTAGAAGATGTAAAGGTATCGTTCATGATGAAGCGCAGCATGGAGCCATCTGCTCTGGCCCTCGCATTGATGGCCTCATAAGGAGTGACGAGGTATCCCATCGAACCTGCCCCACTACCTCCGCCAGTCGCAAAATGTCCTTGATACGGATCGTCCATACCCTGGACTGAGAAAGGAAAGTTCGGTCCAGCAGTGGCGGGTCCAGCATGAGCGCCAAAGATGCTAATAATTCTGGGCTTCGAGAGGGGTAGTCCGAGACCGCTTGATTTGTCGTTTTTAAGAAGCACCAGAGACTCTCCTCCGATCTTCCGGATGAGCGCTGCGTGGTCCGCGCGGACATCCCGATACTCATCGAGACCGGCCTTGGAGGGCACTTTGCCGTCATCGAGTCCGACGTAGTAATAACCAATCACGTTCCGAACTGCCATGTCATCCAGTCGTGCCTGAGTGAAGGATCCGTTTGCGATACCTGCTTCCAGAATCTCGGTGGTCCAGTACGAGCTCGAGCCAAGATCCAGACCGGCATTGGCGGAGCCAAAAGAGTTATTCTGGGCACCGACATCTGGGTTCACAAGTCCGGGAAAGCCCAGCTGTTGTTTCAACAGACCTGTCAAAAGCTCCGTGTTCTCACCCGACAACGTCTCGTTGACAGGCATAATCGCACACATAATGGCGCCAATGCCAGCGCGGACAGCGTCTGCAAAAGGCCATAGATAAAGTTCGTGGGTAGTCCTGTCGTCCGCATTCGAGGAGTACGATGACCCAGAGGAGCTCAAGCCCGCAGAGCGATTGGTCTCTTGCTCGTTAAGGAGGAAGTGCCGGCCAACGGTGACAACACCGGCGGCGTTCTGCGCAGAGAAGAATCAATACACACGACTATGAGTAAATTGTGTTCATTGGCATACCATCCCTCTGGTTGCTTTCTCCATTGCAATTCCAGCCAAATATGGGTCCACTCCGAAACCTTCGGCGCCACGGCCTCCGTGAGGTGTGCGTCCCAAAGGTCCAGCGACAGGGCCGTTAACAAGATTACGACCCATGAGATAGAACTCCCGTCCGCTGGCATAGGCTTCGTCGTACATATGCGTACGATCCCATGTCATTGCCAGGGCTTGACCGATGGGGAACGCGGAAACGAAGTCTTGTGCGTTGAGACCCGCGAAGCCATCGGCGTTGACGAGACCAGTCCATGATAAGGTGTTGTTCGCGCTGCTGTTGGAAGTGAAAGCGCTTCCGGTGATGATTGCTACTTTCTGGTCATTTGTAAGCTGAGAGACGAAAGCCACCGCTTTTTCGTATGATTCCTGGTAGTCACCAAGATCCAGATAACCAGAGGAGAGAAGTGCTGTAGATGTCGAGGCATTTGTTGCCGAGCCAATGGCGAGCAGCGCGGCGAGCGTGGTCAAGCACTTGAGCAGCATCGTGTGGGTTACAAAAGAGCTTGAAGGTCAGTGCAAGGTCTAGACGAGCGACATGACGAGCATTTTAAGATCATACACAAATATCTTCATCGACCACTTTCCCGGTGACCTCTTGGGCCGCGTATGCCTCCATGGTCGGATAGCAAATGAGCATTGTGTAGACGATTCGCGATCCCCGTCGTCAGAGATTGATCACTCTTGTCCCCCACGACCCAGTCCCTAGCATTACGTTGTTCGGATCGTCTTCGGTAGTCAAGAATCCGCGTGTGCTTGTGATCGCGTAGCTTTTGCTCCACACACTACGCAGTAATTCATCGCACGGAGATAGTGTTGAGTTCTGCGCCTGTTGATGTGCGCTTGGAAGAACATAAGACAAATCTTCTCGGTGTGAGATGTCGAGGGAGCATACTTGATGTGAGTTGTCGAACAAGCATGATGTGGCTGGCGAGGAGGGAAGAAGAGAAAGGTCAATGCGCTCGATCGGGCGAGACATGACGCATGCTAGTCTCTGATGAGTCTAAGCTTAACCTAGCGTTTTAGGGCACCGGCAGCTTGCGACCGAGCTTGTGACCGAAATCTTGATCACCCCTTTCTCCCTTGCCCCTTTGTCAAAATCCCATTTCTAGCAATGTACATGTGTCTTCGTCCCCCTTCCCGTATATTCTGGCCATTGCCAGCCGTCATGGGTACAAAATAGAACCAATCAACTGGAGACATAAGGCTCCTTCATCTTCACTTGCGGGTTTACCTCGTTCGATACGCCTTCAAGTGGAATTGAGCGTCATGTTTCGCGAGCGGTGAATGATAGCGAGGCTTGCCCGGCTGTACTCGAGGAGCTATTGGATGGAGGCTAGAAACACATTGTATATGCTGCGCACCATAGGGTCCAGCCTCAGCCTTGTGTAGCAATCCATACGTCTTCCAGTCCATGACTTGGATATCATCTGATTCTGCCTGTTTTGACCTCACTTCACGGACAGTCACCACATGGGCGCAGGTACATCGAAGTCGCAGAGCAGCCAGAACACTCCTCAGGACTCCGTGCCGGCAGACCTGATTGCAGACGACAACGATACCGCGAATGAAGACTCTAGCTTCGTGTGTCAGAGTCCCACATCCATTCACCTACCACTTAGCAACCCGTCAGACCAGAATCCAGCTGCTCAAGTTTACTCAGGATGACCAGAACGAGGACATCAGCTGCAACATAACCACACACAATCTTCACGACGTCGACAATACATATACTGCCCTGATATTGCGCGAGCATGCTACCAGTGGCAACTCAAGAATAGTCGGCGTTGCGCAGCCTTAGTCGCACCCTCACAGCTCGTTTGGCTGTATCCGCGGGTCTTTGACACCCAGATACAACCCCTTAAACTGGTCCTCATGACTGAGATTGTGTATTCAGAGCTTGAGTTCTTGGTTCTACCAATTCCAAAATCCGGTGCAGCCTCAATAGCACTGTGATACGAGGTTGAAAGTAGTTCGCTCACAACCAAAGCGACATGCGAGTCTTGACTCGGTGCGAACTCAGATGGTCGCGACTCAGATGCTATGGCGAACCACTTCAATTACCAAAGATACCAGCAAGACTGCATAGATGACCTCGTCCGAGTTTAGCCGCCTATCTCTCATCCAGACACCGGCCCTGTACCAAATTAGGAAGTCCGCAATTGTCTGACCATGGCATTTCTTGGCATTGCGATATAGCCGCCGCAAGCCTTCTTTGCTTCAAGCACAAGTCTTGTTGCCTTCCATGTTTGGTCAACAATCCGATACTGTTCGTCTTCGCATAATCGAATTCGTCGTGGCAACTTACGTCTGAACACTTCCACCATCGCACAAGCTTCACTGCTAACAAACACCTACCTCATATACCCTTTATGGGATCTAGTGCGAAGCCGAAATCGAGTCCATATTCTCAAATACCCGTCAGGAATTGAACCCTCAAATTAAAGACGTGCCATTCGTCTCAATCGCTGAGATCGTCAGAGAAGTGCATTGAGAATCTTGGCAATTCGACGGACAGCTCATGCGCCAAGTCCAGAACGAACGAATCACGCGAAGCCTTTGTACGATGACCAAGAACTACCAAGTCTGCCAATACCATCACTGTACTGCAATCCTACTTCGTCCAAGGCTGTGTTCAACGGCAACGAGCTGTGATAGGAAGGTATCATTCTCTTGGAGTGGCAATGTAATCAGATGGTTGCACGCGAGTCGTTCAATGGTAGGAGTCTCAGTATGGAGCGAGTGATGTATAAGACAAGTGTCTGCGAAGCACTCTTGCTCACAATCCAGTCGACGAATTTGACCCAATACGTTTGGTTGACAAGATGAAGTTCTCTCTTTTTGCCGCAGCGGTGCTGCCGCTGGCTTCTGCAGCTTTCTTCTCAAAGGAGCAATATCAGTCTGGAGAAGTCATGGCTAAGATGATGGAGAGAAAAGAAGTATGAATGACAGCCCTTAAGCTTTTTCAAATCCTGTCTAACGAAGTATAGTCACAATTCGCCGCTCACCGCGCAGCAGGCGACTACAAATCCCAGAAATGGAGCGGATGGGAAAGGAAACGCAAAAGTGATCGGATCCGCTGCATCGACGGCAAAGCAGAAGCTGTCAAGGGTGACCCGATGCAAACCTTCAAGTGCAAGAATATCGACTTGTACGACTTCAAGTCCCATTCCGAGCTGGGTAGCCTTACGGGTGAAGGCTCTGGCAGCTGGGGTTGGGAGTATGCCGGACGAGAGTTTATTGCTGTTGGGCAGGAAGATGGTGCGGCGTTTGCCGAGATCACGAAGCAAGGAAAGCTGGTCTATCTTGGACGACTTCCGCAGCAGAGTGTCCCGAGCATCTGGAGGGAGATGAAAGTGAACGGGAACTATCTTTTGGTTGGCTCGGAGGCTGTGGGACATCAGGTTCAAATGTAAATCCATGAGTCCAGATGATTGAGAGTCATAACTGACGAGCAATAGCTTCGACTTGAGGAAACTCCTCACAGTCAACCCGAAGAAGCCAAAGACGTTCAGCACCCTGACTGACCTGACTGGTCTGTTTCAAGACATGCCAATCGGGAGGTCGCACAATGTCGTGGTCAACGAAGAATTGAATTATGCAGTCGCTGTCGGCTCAGCGCCGCGAAACAGCTCTTGTGCTGCTGGTCTGATCTTCATCGACATGACAGACCCAACGAAGCCTTTCTCACCAGGCTGCGCTCCTCAAGAGTAAGCCCCTGACCATCTCCGAACAAAAGAACAAGAGATCAATTGCTAATGAGTAACAAAGCGGCTACGTCCACGACGCCCAATGCATCGTCTACCGCGGCCCAGACACCAAGTATTACGGCAAAGATATCTGCTACGGCTACAACGAAGACACCCTGACCATCTACGACGTCTCCAACAAAAACGGCCCCCTCGCGGCTTCCATCATCTCCCGCACAACCTACCCCGGCGCAACTTACACGCACCAAGGCTGGATCATCGACCCCATGTGGCAGTCGCACCTCATCATTGACGACGAGATCGATGAGGAAGAAGGCGCCGGTCCAGCTGCAGACGGCTTTCCCGTGACGTACATCTTCGACATCAGCTCCCTGGAGGCACCAGTACACACGGGCTTCTTCAAAGCGAGCGTGAAGGGCATCGATCACAACCAGTACATCTACGACGGACTCGCGTACCAATCTAACTACGCCGCGGGACTCCGGATTCAGGATGTCAGTACCATTCCCGAGGATCCTACGGGCGCGGGAGTCGAGGAGATTGCTTTCTTTGATATCTATCCGGAAGATGATGATGCTGAGGGCGGAGGGATCGTGCAGTATGCTGGCACTTGGAGTCATTATACCTTTCCGAGTGGGTTTGTGGCCGTCAACACGATTGAGCGTGGCGTGTTTGTCGTGAAGATGAATGGATTTCAGAAGAGAGGTTTCGGGAAGAGGCATGTGCGGAGAGCATGAAGAAGCGAGAGAGAAAAGTAAAAGCCAATATGATCCACTTTCATCGCTGCAGAAATTCAGAAATTACTTCAATAGAATTCAGAAGTGCTCGAGACTACTTCTGCCTATTCCAGAACTGCCAACGGATTGCACGTCCGATTCTTATACAATGTCGCCTCATCATACACGGTATTATTTTCACTGGCGATCGCCTGCACTGTCATATGCGTACAATTGTGGAAGATGAACTTGCTCCAGCTATACGCCGTATCCTGGGCAAATCTCGTGTATGGCATCAAAGGATACGTCAGAGTGTCGAGACCATCATAATGTCCAGCGGCACCATTGACGACGTACCAAGTCGCTCTGGGATTATTCAGCTCTTTCGGGTCGGTGACGTTCTGGTAGACGGGAGCGTTGCGGTTGTAGACGTGCGAATGGCCGCAGAAGTAGAGGTCGACGCCGTACTGATAGAAGAGGGGTTCAAAATTCGCGGAGCAGTTAGTGCAGATTCCTCCGGCGCTGTTGTAGAAGGGTCGATGGCCGAGGACGACGACCCAGGGTGTCTTGGTGCGGTCCACGGAGGCCAGATCATTCTGTAGCCAATTGAGTTGCTGGTCCATGAGGCCGAAGGGACCAGCGAATTCGGGGCTGCCTTCATCGGGACCTGTGAGACCGTGTCCGAGGTCTGTCTCGGTATCGATGGAGACGAAGTGTGTCATGCCATAGTCGTAGGAATACCAAAAGTTTTCGAGGCCACCAGATCTTGTGCTGGGCATGCGGAAGCGATTGCGGTACCCGGTGAAATTCGTCTGTCCGATGGGACAGATTGCCTCAGTATAAGTCACACCAATAGACTTGTCCTTCGTGCCACCATTGTCACAATTAGCCTCGTGATTACCTGGGCTGACCATATATGGCTTGTAGCTCGTGATGTTAGCCAGCTCATCGTAGAAAGCATTGTTGATATGTTCATAGACAGTTGGGTTCATGACTCTCGTGGTATTCGGGAGGTACTTCTGGATTTCCTCCTTGAGCCAAGCATCAGCATACGCAAGGTCTCCCGGGTGAATCAGGAAGTCGAAGGAGTCAAGCTGCTCTGCCATGGACTGAATGGTGGTTTGCTCGCCTGGCTTGAGAGGGTTTGCGGCGCCGACGCCTGTGGTACTGCCGAGACCCAGAGGTCCAAAGGTCCCCATGTCGACGACGACGGCAACGGTGTATTCGCGCATGTCTCCAGCTAGCTTAGCCGTCTTGAAGGAGTAAGGTGTGGTAGCATTGGATCCAGAAGGCAAGTAATAGTACGTTGTATCTGGGAGTAGATTCGTAAGATTGACGTGGTTGATATATGTCAGACTGGTTGGATAGGTGTTGCTTTGGCTCGAAGAAGCCGTTCGGTACAGAAGAAGTGGCTCAACTCCAAAGTTCACAGTCGGATTCTCGATTTGAGAGAAAGTGTTCCAAGAGACCATCATTGCCGTCGGTCCTTGGTATGAGAGACGCATCTGGACGGGCTGCGTTGGGCTATTGACTGTTTGGTAGCCATCATCGTAAGCCGCGAAAACTGCCGTGATAGCAAGGAAGAAAGGCGTGAAACGCATCTTGAGAAAAGAATGATGGTCTTGACAATGAAAGTGACTGACAGAAGGAAAGGGTTTACTGGGATAGATATCCTCTTACAATTCAACCCACAGTCTTGCCACGACTCCCACGTGTCCTGGACGTTTCCGAGACCTACTGCGGGCGACGTTCTTTAAAGGTGATGTTCCGCGGCACGTTCAGCCTAGATCTTGCAGCAAAGTCAATTCCTCTCAGAACGTGGTAATCTAGGCCTTGCGATTGGCCAGCCCTACAGACAGTTCTGCAGGTCTCCTTGAACATGCCATTAGACCCACGAGCGATTTACCAGATGCGGCAGGTGTTTCTTCAGAGGCGTGACAGACAACGTCAGCATTGGTTCTGGTGGTGCAGACTGGCGAGCGTGTTGTCACTGAACTGCGTTCATAGGTCGAGACAAGACTCGACAAGCTTTTCTTGCTAGCGCTCTGGGTCGATCTCACCATTTCATGTTTGGAAGTCCTTCATATTGTTGGTCACTCGATTGGGATGGCGAAGAATGAAGTAGATGAAAGCTCCATATATACTGAGAAGTCCAGCGCCACGCTTAAATCGAGCCCCAAACCACTGCAGCCAGCTGGCCGTAATCAGGTCTTTTGGCATTGTCAAGCTCCAGCAAGTATGCAGAGCAGAACCGAAACCAAGTCCTTCATACAAGTCGTGTACAAGCTCGTCGAAAGATTGTCCAATCGGGTGTCGTCGGCGGCATCGATCAAGAATCCATGCCCCAACCACCGCCCGAACGGCTTTCACGACCATTCACAGCGTTCCATGCCGAGAGCCCGCCTCTGAACAGATGGACGGCAGCATCTACGTTTGCGTTGCCTGATAGTGGAACATCCCCATTCCTTCTGGTAGTTGCGGCAGCCACATCGACATCGACAGCC
This sequence comes from Microcyclosporella mali, assembly GCA_002785985.1. Classification (NCBI taxonomy): domain Eukaryota; kingdom Fungi; phylum Ascomycota; class Dothideomycetes; order Mycosphaerellales; family Mycosphaerellaceae; genus Microcyclosporella; species Microcyclosporella mali. Next base: position 1,870,628 of record NHNU01000001.1, read on the forward strand.
ATACTGGTTGCATCTCCATGAAATTTGTCAAGAACCAAGCTGACGATCAGATTCTTATGTGTATCCACCCACTCCTTCTCACTGACACTCGCGAATTTGCGATAGTTACGCTGTTGTGAGTCGTCCCGGACGCACCGCGACCAGATCCAGTGTACGCGATAAACGTCCCAACGTTTTGTGAGGAAGTAGAGGATAGGCCAGGTGAAGATCCAGAGGAAGGTGAGGTAGAAGAGCCATCGCACCCAGGAGATGCGAGCTCGGTTGATCCAATGCGGAGTATAGATGTCGACATTCTTGTCGGCGATTGGGAAGGTAATGTCGACGTGTCCGCGGTAATGCGTGGAGCGAATAAGAGGAATGAGCAGTTTGTCGATGTACTCGTGATCGAGACCGACCACCTCGCGAGACACGCGAAAGATTCTGAGCGCGGACTTGTGCTCGCAGAAGTTCTTGCACCATTCCATCAAGTCTGGCTCTGGCTCTTGGCCCACTTCAATGTCTTGTTTGTACCCCGGAGCTCGCATCTTTCTGAACGTTCCGCGGTGAACCTTCTGACTATTTGACGCAGTGCTGGTGAACCACCATGATTTTGGGCCGGGGTCTCGTCGGAGGTATTTCTCTAGACTCAGCGCAACATCGAAGTCGTAGACCTTATTCGTTTCTTTCTTGTTGTCTCGCTTGACTGACTCCCAATGCCAGCCTTGTATGCGAACATACGGCTCTGGAGCCACAACAGACAGGTATTCGATATAGCTGTGGAGCTCTTCAGAATCAAGGAGTTTGTCTTCGAGGCGGAAACTGGTCTCGGGGCCTATAGATTTGGTGGGAGAGCAGTCTTTGCTTGTACGAAAGCGATTCGCAGGCGCGTAGACTCGTCGATACTGGTCTTCTTGTCGGGGCGTCTGAACCGGAGGCACAGCAGCATTGTCGGCGGCAAGGGCGACGCTGTCGCTGTATGAGGGCAGCTGGGGCACGTCATCGTATTCGTAGTCGCTGCGGGTGGTGTGCATCGAGACTGCATCAGGGTCATCGCGGTAGCTGCTGCTGCTGCTTCCACGCGGAGGTAGTGCCGCCGCCGCCTTCTTGTGGTCGGCTGCCATTTTCGACTTCGTTTAGGTGGAATAATGTCGATAGGAAAGAAAGGTGAAAGAGGGATGAAATGATGTGAACCCACCTTCTTTATGCCCGCAAGAGACAGACTCGTGTACGGCACAGGCGCATCCGCAGGCGCAGGCTCCCAGGCAGAATCATGCAGCCTCAGACCAGTCAATACGCGCCCGCCGGCTGAGAGAGGGATTGCAGGATTGCAACCCGTACACAGCCACAGCCGCCCAATACGAGGAATCGATAGGCTGTCATGAATACTAAGCAGTAGTAATGAACGTCGAGCTGAACTGATGCATCCTTCGACTTCCCAAACAGTCTATCATAATCACGTGACATCTGACCGGAACATCGTTCGACCGGGGTGGGATCCAGTTAGAGGAAAGGGATGAGGTAAAAGACTCGTGGAACGACTCCGGCTCCACATGCCTCCAAGGCATGGGACGACGGCTCCATGCATACTGTTGGTATCGATCACAAGCAAAATCCTCACGAGGTAAGGCAGGTGGTTGTTGACAAGTGACAAGCAACTAGACCTTCCGATCGTTGCAAATGACATACTTTACAGCCGTCAAGCACTTGAGCGCCTCATCGATTCCTGTCGGCGGGCTTTGACTATATGCAGGCTCGGGCAGTGCAACTCTACGGGTTATCGAAAGTGAACATGGGTGTTATTCCACGTGGGGATCAGGAGAGGATAAAGAGATGGATGGTCAGGAGTGTGAGAGCTTACAAGTATGGTGGGTGTTAAGACGGGTTTGCCCCAAGAGAAAGGTTGTCATTCAATTACTTTAACTCCCTTTGTACGCATTCTTTAGATCAGTATCTGAGGGACGGAAACCAGCACGCTCGATTCGGACCTCGCATGCCTATGCCCGTGCTAGACCCTGATCACACAAGAACAGAACTGGGAGTTGAAAGATGATATCCCTTGAACCCGCACCCGTATCTCTGTACAAGAATCTCCTTCTACGACATTAGACCTCGGAGTTGAATGCAACATATCTGAGGCTTCCCACAGCCATCCTCCATGCTAGATCCCTATCCCACAAGACTGGAACTCGGAGATAAAAACAATGTACCTTCGAACCTCACCCGACTCATCCCCATGCTAGCTAAATAGAACCTCATCACACGACAATGGAACTCGGAGTTGAACACAACATACCTTCAATTTCGCCCGCCTAACACGATGCTAGTCAGAACCTCATCACACGACAATCGACTTCGGCGATTTAAAAACAAAAAAAAAAAAAGAAGGTGACGACACACCCTTCGGAGTTCAATCTCGATGTCAACGCCGCTTTCGCTTTCGCATTCACTTATCACGTTATTGGACCAAGAAGACCCATGAGATGAGTAGCATGGAAAATGAAAATGCGGCATTCGGAATTTGCGTCGCCAAGAGCGAGGCATCCTATGTAATGATGATAATAATAAGGCTGTTCGAACTTCAGCTTTCTCGTCTCGTCGTCTCGTCGTCCCTCTCTTTTTCTCTTGCTCTGCTTCTTCGCCTTGTGGTTGTCGTATTGTAATTATGTTGTTGTTCTTGCTCCGTCGAGTGAGGAGTTCTTCATGCAGTAGTGTCGTTTTTGACTATCTGAGTGCCGAACTCTGGGTAGATGATATCAAATCTTGCCAAAAGACGCCGGCATACATCGACTGGTTTCCAATGTGCCAGAAGGTTAGAGGACAAGACACACACACAGAGACCAACATACACAGCCTACTACTGTCGTCACGACGATAACATCGAAAGGAACAAAGACCAGAAACCGCGTCGAACAGAGTCGAAAAACATCTTTTGAAAGTTTCGTCTGGTATCTCATCATATCTCATCACAAACATCTAGCCAAAAACCACAAGACAAAGTACACATTATGTGTATAAGAAAGCATCTCATCTAGCACGCATCGCCAGGACACGCGATATTAGTACCATATGGATCCGGGCCGGCAATACCGGCGACCTGGAAGATGGCATTGATGACACCACCGATACCCTCGCCGGCAATGAGACCGGCGGCGATGGCGTAGCCGTAGATGTCGAAGGATTGAGGGTTGCGCTTGGCCCAGAAGTAGCAGGGGACGGCACCGATGATCATGGCGAGACCGTATTGCGTCTGTGGGAGGACGAAGGCGAGGCCGATGCACTGTGAGGAAAGACGTTAGTGTGTTGAATGGGTATGAAATGGAGAGGGGAGGGGTTGAAGCTTACCATCATGTTGGGGTGGTAGGCGCGGTACTTCTCCCATTTGCCAGTGTAGGCGAAGTGGCGGATGAAGATCATGATGGCGCCGAAGATGGCGAAGCAGATGCTGAAAATTCCAGACGAGGTGGGGACTGGGAAGACAGGGTCGGTGATGGCCTCAGCGACAGCGCGCCATGCTGAGATTGATGGACCTGTGAAGGGGCAGACTTCTGCGTTGACATCGAGGATACACGGGTATGCCTTGGCGAAAAGCATGAAGAGTGCCGGTGCAAGGAAAACGGCGACGATCGTGCCGAGACCTTGGGCAACCCACTGCTGCTTGGGAGAAGTCTTGAGGAGGAAACCGACACGGAAGTCACCAGTCAGATCAGATGCCTGGTTGGCACCCATGGAAGCCAGAGAACCGCCGAGAAGGTTGAGACGCTGAGCGTGGTCGACGTTCCAGTTCTCGCCCTTGGTGGCACCTCCGAGGACGATCTGAGAAGCCTTGGAGGCAGCGGTGAGAGGAGTAATGTCGGTGACACCAGCGCATTGCACGGCCAGGAAGGAGAAGAAGAAGGCCAAGAAGACGGACAGCAAGGACATGCCAACAGGCATTCCAAACTGGACACCCATGACCACGCAGGACATGATGATGACAAGGATCAAGAGTGGCAGCCACATCCACCACTTCACGAGCTCATGGTCCTGGGCGAAGTCCTCAACAAGCGACTCATCTTTTTGCTGGCCATTGCGCTCCAAGAAAGCAGACTGCTTGCCCATCTTCTTCGCTCCCATGTTGGCCCACGAGCAGCATGCACGCCAAATCGCCTTGGAGACGAAGAAGAAGACCTTGTACTGGAGACCGAGCTCGACGAAGCTGACGACGATCATCATCAGAACACCAGGCCACAAGAGCCAGAAACGCGGGCTGGGTGTTGTCTTGACCACGGAAGTTCCGCTCAGCGAGGCGAAGTTGATGTAGCCCTCCCACTTCGGATCGTCTGAAGCAGGCTTTCCGAAGCACACTCCGTTGTGGACAAGAGCCGGGCCGATGATACCCCATGCGAGGATGGATCCAGCGTAGAAAGAAATGGAGGTGTTCAGACCCACGAGCATTCCGGAGCCGATGAAAGCAGGAGTCCACTCGAGGTACCAGCCCCAGTTCTCAACGTTGATGGCTGCATTGTTGTAGTTACCCCAGATGAAGAACCAGGTGAAGAAGTGCCAATCCCAGAGGATACCGATGCAGTACTGCGAGACGACACGTAGGAGAATGGCGCCAGAGAAAGCCCATCCGAGGGCCCTCATCTTGAGCTTGGCAATCTGCTCGCCAGTGACAGCCATGTGCATGCTGCGGATGGTCATCGCAGTGGCGGAGGGAGTTGGGAAGATCAGCTTCAACTCGCGAGCGACATAGATGATGAAGAACTTTCGCAGAGGCGTCGAGAAGGCGAAACCAAAGTAGCCACCGACGAGGGTGAGAGTGATGAGACGGGCAAAGTCCTCCTTGGGAGTGCTCAACAGGTTGAGCTGGTACAGGGCAGGAATACCGGAGATGAAGACGCTGGAGAGACCACCTGCAGCAGTGGCAGCAGTCTGGACGATGTTGTTCTCGCGAGGACCAAACTCTCCACCGAGAATTGGGAAGCTCTCTGGCAGCGCTCTGCCCAATGGCTTGAGGACGGCGAAACCGATGATGGCACCAAAAAGCGATGCACCGAACGTCCAACCAGTCTTCAGACCGAGGTAGATGTTGGAGGCGTTGACCAGCGCACCACAGATGACACCAACAATCATGGCACGGACGGTCACGATGTATTTGCGCTCATCGGGCAGGTCGTCGAAGGGGGTGAATGGGTCTTGTATCGCGTCGTCGCTGTCGCGAAACTCGGTCTCCTCCATCTCGCCGACATAGGTGGCAGTCTTCTCATCGAGGTGCTTCTCGCCCTCGCTCGACGAGGTGTCGTCGAAGGCGCCTGACCTGAAGACATTCTTCTTCTCGGTCAATGGCGGCACCGTTGGGTTGATGTTGCCCTGTAGATGGGTCAGCTCATTGCGAGACGATGATGATGATGGTGTTGTATGTGGTGAGGGTACTGACCATTGGCTCGATGGTACGATCAAGAACCTCGTTGACGTTGGCCATGGCTGCTATGGGTGTCTCTCACCACAGACACAGAATAGATGCGAGAAACAGAAGCGGAAGAGGGATAGGAAGAACACGCGCCTCAAGACGAGACATGACGAGCATCTTAAATTGAATACCTCGCCCAGCGGAGGTTTGGTGGGCAGCAGGCATGGGACCTGAGCTTCCCACGCGAACCGGACTAGGGGACCCCGTCGAGCATGTGGTCGTGGTGTAGTACTGTCGTAGCGTTGCATAGTCGCAGTGGCGCTATCGTCGACCCCTACGGAGGAGGCACGGTAGAAACAGTAGTGACTTACTGTATCTCCCGTCGACAGCCAGTCACACGCAGGCAACGTGGCGCTAGAAAGGCCATGGAAGGAGATGAAAGCCTTGTCTCCTACCGCATTGGCTCTAGGATCGCCGGTCGGGTGCTCGCCTTGTACCAGCAGCTTGTGGAGCTTGGCGATGGCGAGCAAAAGCATAAGGAGGAAGATGGGAAGAGGCCCGAGAGGAAGTCTGGATCTGGTTCATGCGGCACATATCAGAGGCGCCGTCCAATTGCACTGCGCACCAGCCACGCGAGCAACCACAGCCTTCACATTAGGCATGTCGCCCGCGGAAGCGCAGATAAGACGTGCGATTGAGCGAATGGGAGAGGCCGCACTGTGCGTACTTATCGGCTCCTTCGTGTCGACTCTGTGCGGGTGGCGGCTGCGAGGAGCTGAAGTACGACTCGACGAAGGCTGAAGGAGGATGATGGTGATGGGAGTACCGCAAATGACGAGAGACGGAGCAATATCCAGCCATTTTCCCTGTGCGACTGGTGGGGGCGCCATCATCAAGCCAAGAAGTCTTGGATGTCGACGGCAAGAAGCCATCCGCGGTGAAGCATCAGCTCGGCGTAGCCGTCCGTCGCCCGCTTGTCGGCAATGTCATCTCAAGCTGCCCTCCTCTCTGCTCTGCAAGCGACCATCAGCACATGCCTGCTTGTATACGCTCGCCATCAGCAGCAAAACATCATCTTTCGTCCTGGACCGTCAATCCATATCCTCCTTATCGTAGCGTGTATTCGTACTCTCGATCTCCCCAGCTGGTTGGTACTAGCAGGGCAGGGATCCACACCCTCACGGACCCACAGACCACAGTCCAGATCGGCTGAACAAAGCAAGTCATCAGCAGCCATGTGGAATGAACATTCTAGCTTCAGCGCTTCCTGCGTCCAATCCAGCGCGCTGGCATGATAGAGTTCCCCAATACATCAGAAGAAAGGTTTCCTTCTCCAGTGTGTGCAGATATTTCCGGCGAATGGCTGGTCTCAGCAAGACAAATCTGGGATGAAGGACGCTACCGGGATACGATATCAGGAGCAGCTCCCCACATTCGACTGACGCCGACGAAACTCTATCCTCTGGCTTCACCTGGAAACACAAGCTCCCTACCTCACCAGCACGCAAATTGGCGTTTTCATGTGTAGATGTGTGGTCCTCCTAACGGCCTTTGTTCGTGAATCTCTGACCGGCTACCTACGGCAAACCGAGAAACGCCACCAATCTCCCGCCAAGACGCCCAATCCGAGCTTGCATACGAAGGTCAAGATACACGATGTGCCATTCCAGCTTCCTATCTGGGACAATAACATGCTTCGATCCATGCCGTGGTCCACGTGAGAAAGAAGCCCATGCATGCATCCCATCTGATCCAAACTTGTCCCAAGAGAACAGATGGCCGGTGCGAGGACTTGGAGGAGGAGGGTTCGTTGAGTTGCCACACGATCCAGCAGATAGATCTTCGACACATTCGTCTTGTCTGCTGCTCGCGTGCTGCAACGGTAGCAGCAGATCCCCAAGCTCGCCTCGGCATGCGACTGAACCTCCACACTGACTACTGCACTCCTCGTCATTCACACACACACATACATCTTCGCCCTGGATTGCGATGCTTTTCTTCCTGACGAGGGGCCACCGTACATCATTTCGCATCTTGTGTGTGTGGACCCCGGTCAGGTCCAGATGTCTGTCTGTATCTGCACAATGACTGTCCAGACTTGTGCAGGCTCGCATCATTGCGCAGATACATGTATACATCTGCTTCTGCCGCTGTCTTATCTTTCTGTGCCACCGTGCCACTTACATGTTGCTTAAAAGCTTAGGCGGCATAGACAGGTCTGGGCATGGATTGCTTGGTCTGTTTGGTCTGCTTGCTTCCTTTCTTTGCTGAAGCATGTTCTTCGCCACTATCTCTGGGTCAATGAGTCGAAGGCATATTATGAGAATATTTAGGAATATGCAGGCAAGAAAATGAGGTTCAAAATCTGATGCTGCGGTGCTTATGATCGTGAGAACTTTGAGTATCACGTCTATTTGCTTTGAGGTTATCAGTCGCTCGGACGGAACTACATAGACGCTCAGGCCGATATCCCTTCAGCACGCCATGCCTCGAAGCATCCCGTCATCAGGAGTCAAGTTCGTAAGACCTGCCACGCCTTGTCCCTTAAGTGCACTTCTCCTCGCCTTCTTCGTGCTCACGGTATTTGCAGCGCAGCTTGAAGCTCGGCCGGCACCACAGCATGCCACCTTTTCGGCTCTGGCATTCAACGTGCCGCCTCGCAGTTTCCATCAGAATATCTCTGGGCCAGTTGACAGCTTTCTCATAGAAGTCCTCCGGGTCTTGCCTCCACAGGGTGAAGCCTGTCAGAACACGTTGGATCGTGGAATCCTGCGGTGTCATGTCCCACGCTTGATTCAGCGTGTTGGCGCTGATGTAGGCCTCAGTATTCGCGTCGAGCTTCCGCAGCAACTGGTCGATGACCTTGTTGCGAAGGTCGCGAGCTTGGAGGTAATGGCCGGTGGCCCACACTTTTGTGACGCTGAGGACAGACGGCGGTTTCTTCTCAGGTGCATCGGTGGGTACCGGCATGAGCGACATGTCGACCTCTCCCAAATACGCATAGTGTGTGAAGACTGCGAGCGCGCCTGGATGGCAGTCCGGCAGTCCGGCAGTCGCACAGTCTTGTCGCGGCCCTTGAGCCAGCGCTCACTCGAAGAATTCCGACGCCGCGCATACAGGAGATTTGTGGACAGTCAACTCGACTTCGACAGCACCGACCAGCACGCGAAGCGTCTCAGTGTAGTCAGGTCTGTTGATAGTCAGCGCCAGCCGCTGACCGATGTGATTTAGGCTAGACTTACTTGAAGCGCTTTGCAGGTGGTCTGTCTGACTCGCTGGGGTGTCTTGCAGTGTCTTGCAGTGCCCGAGGAGCGGTCACTCGAGTTGTCGTCGTCAGAATCTTCACTGCTTGAGCTTTGGTTTGCCATGATGGCATGGTAGTTGTGAGTTGTCAGCCGAGGTCGCGGCGGCATCGTGGTCAGAGAAGAGCTGTCGGATTGTGTTTGTTGGACCAGTGAAATGTGGAGGAGCCTTCTACAAGTCAGTCGAGCCTGTGCGCGGAGCGTGAAGCAGTGAATGAGAGCGGCTGCGAAGGCTGAGAACAGCCGATACTTGAGAACCGCAGAAATTGACTGGAGGCTCACCCAAAGGCGATCGCAACTGATGGGGTGGAACGCTTTGGGACTCACTGAGGTTGTGTACCTTCTTCACTTCACGCTCCCCCTTCGCGTGGGCCACCATACTCGTAGCGACCGATGGTAAATGTAAGTATATTGCGATGCTGTTGTGTGGTAAACGCGCACGGCCAAATGACTAGCGAATGTCCAAACCACACGACGCAACACAGAGGGGAAAGTATGAGTAGGAAACATCGTGATCAGGCCAAAAGAGAAAGGCGCGAGGAGACTCAGCTCGATTGATCAGAGCGACTACTTAATGTCGCATTTCCTGCACTCAAACGCCGTGCCGATGCCCTTTTCCCATTGAATCGTGAAAGCTGTGCGGGATCGAGTTGTCTACTCCTCCTCCTCATCACCGCCCTCCTCACCCTCCTCGCCCTTCTCGGCCGCCTTGGCCTTCTTTCTTCGGACACGACCTGGGCGTCCACCACCAAATGGCGAGGTGAGAGCGAAGTCGATGTGCTTCTGCGAGTCGAGACGGACAATGAACGACGGGACGTTGACGATCTGCTTGCCGACGCTATAAAGTATGTCAGCACCAGTGCTACGAGACTTCCTGAAGCAGAAAAGATCTTACCGAATGTGACGCTGGCGGATGAGGACACGGGCGTGGTGGATGGACTTGGCCAGGCCGAGCTTGTAGACGCAAGTCTGGAGGCGGCGCTCCAAGAAGTCCTCGACCTTGAGGGCAAGCACGTAATCGAGCTTCATGCGGGACTCATCGAGCACACCGACACGGACCAGACGACGAATGAGGGCATTGCCTTCGAAGAGACGCCTGGGGTCCTTCTCGTCGAGGGTAAGAAGCTGACTGCAAACCTCATCAGCACGGCATACCATTTGCACGAGATCATGGATACATACCGAGCAGCACGGCGGATCTTGGAGAGGGTGAGCATGACACGCCACACCTCACGCTTGTTGCGGAGACCATATTCGCCGACGGTCTTCAATTCAGAGTCCCTAGCAGGACGTTAATACCAATGACATGAAACGGAGCAAGCTCACGCTCAGTGGCCATGGGAGTGTACTGACAGACGAGCCGACTCGAATGGACGACGAGGGACCTTGTAGGTCTTGCTGTACGAGCGACTGTGGTATCGTTAGCACGTGCCTTCAATAATTTCAGATGTCCAAGGATGCAGCAGGTGCACGAGAAATTGATATGGCGAATGCGATAATGATGACGGCTGCCTCCAGTATGAGCGACGAAGAGATATGCGTGTCCACCCAGAACGCCTTCTATCTTCCCATCGTTGTCTCGTCCCTAAGCAGCGTGCTCGATTTTGCTGTGGTTGCATATCTCGTGGTGTTCGTGCAGCCGCGTAGTGGGAGTGTCGTGTCGCATCGCATCGCATCGCATTCGCCAATTCATGTCCTCGTCTGCTGCTACGTCCTGTACTGTGACGACGATTGTACTTACGGCGCCATGTTGTGTTGTTGTCGATGGGTGCTTCGTCAAGCCTGGCGAGGAGAAAGTCGAAAGCTGTGAGGTGTAGAAATGAGAAGGTGCGCCTGTGCACGGACCATGCTCTGCTGGCCTTGGCAAGAACACCCGCACAATTTCAGCGTCGGCAAGAGCCAGAGAGAGCAACTTCCACGCGCGAAGCAAATTGTAAGTGTCGCTGTCGCACCACAAACCCCTGCGCAAGTCGTCGAGTACTGACAGAATCTGCCACAGAGTAATCACCAGACGTACGAATCGACTGAACACCCATCTCGCACTCGCCCACAACTGACGAATTTCCCTTTCTAGCCCGCAAACACCGTCACAATGGGTCACGCCGCAGGTCTCAGAGCCGGCACTCGCTATGGTCAGTCACTCACACACGTAACACCTTGAAGAGATGGAAGATGGAGGAGAAAAAGAACGGCGTGGAGATGGATTGTGGAGACAGGAATTGAGAGGTGCAAGATTGGAGACTGACATGTTGCTGCAGCCTTCTCCCGCGACTTCAAGAAGAAGGGTATGATCGCTTTGTCGACCTACCTGAAGCAGTACAAGGTCGGAGACATCGTCGATGTTGTCGCCAACGGTGCCGTCCAGAAGGGCATGGTATGTCACATCCGAGATCAACAAGCCTGGAGCTCTATGAGAGACCTGGCAAAGTCTGCAGAAGAGAAAGCGCCGTTCTAACACACTACACAGCCATACAAGGTCTACCACGGAAAGACCGGTGTCATCTACAACGTCGCCAAGTCCGCCGTCGGTGTCATCCTCTACAGACAAGTCGGAAACCGCTACATCGAGAAGCGCATCAACGTCCGCGTCGAGCACGTCCGCCACTCGCGATCCCGTGACGAGTTCCTCGCCCGTGTCAAGACCAACGCTGCCAAGCAACGCAAGGCCAAGGAGACTGGCGAGCACGTCCACCTGAAGAGACAAGCAGTCAAGCCTCGGGAAGCCCGGACTGTCAGCGCCAAGGACAACAAGCCAGAGAGCATTGCACCGATAGCATACGAGACCACGATTTAAGCGAGCGGAAAGAAGGACGAGGTGCGTTTGGCTTGCATGCAGTGCTTTATGGTAGGCGCATGTGGATGGGAGATCCCAAGGCTTTTCATCTGGGCTGTTTTTTCGGGCCTGTTCGTCGTGATGGAATTGCGACACAGTCCACGCCTTTCTTCGTAGCAAGCGAAATCAATCATGCATGCTTGAGGACAAAAGTTGAGCTTTCCACTTTCGTCTTCTGGTGTTTCGACTTCTGCAATTTCTGAGAGCCTCAGGCCCGCTCCACGTGACTGGATATCGTGCTAGCACCTCGCCTCGCGACATCTGGCGCAAACCATCAAAGAATTCTAACACATTTTCTCTATGCGTTCAGCCAGCTTCGAAAGCAAGCATGTCCCCTTCGTCCTCAGCCGTTCCCCTTTCTTCCATAGCCACCAAGCCCGGATCTCGCTCCCGCCACAATTCCACGCAGCAAGAACCATCAATTCCATCAACCCTCTCGCGAAACTCATCGAAACAGCATCTGCCTGTACCGCAGACTGAAGCATCGCAGCCAGCACCGCACTACACCGTCTTCCTACGCTTCCCATTCCAACGACAAAGCTTCGAGGACCCGCCGGAGGTTGAGTGGGATGCCACCAAAGATCGGAGACTGTGGAAGCTCATCTCGGGGAGGAGAGATCTGGATTGGGAAGGGCTGAGTGCGTTTGTTCTCTATCATGTAAATTGATCTGGTAATAATGAACACCACAGGTAATGACTTTGGAGTCGATCTGAGCTTCCTGCTTATGCAGGCAGCATGGCTGAGCGAAAGGCACATGGAGAGGATGAGGAAGCAGGTTGGTAGGTTCTCGGGAGGTGGCGAAAGTGCTATTGGGAGTGGAAGTGCCGTCGGTGTCGGAGGTATCAAGATGGAGAGGACTGGTAGTCGTGGTGAGTTTTGAATCTATCATGTCTGTTTACTCGCTTTTGAAGTGCTGATTATGCGGTAGAATCGAGGATGCCGACTGGATCAGGATCGACAGCCACTCCGTCAAATCCGGGCTTGACAGTTGATACGGCGACTTCTAATTCACCAGGAACCAGCACACCCATGATTCGAGGCACGATCTCGAGAACGCCGTCCTCAGCTACGGTCACGCAAAGTAAGATTGTCAGACAACCGCAGCAACTGCAACGCACCGTCAGAGGTTCTAGCGGATCCGGGCGGAGACCAACTCCTACATCTGGAGTCAACTCTCCTAGAGATGAGTACTATGACGACGCTATCGAGCACGAAGGAGCTTCTGACTCGGACTCTGAAGAAGAACCTTCTGCAATGGCTAGAAGCCAAGCATTTAGACGCCCGCCAGTCAGTAGAAAAGCACGGAAATCCAAGCTAGGAACCTTAGGAAGTGAAGGAGATGCGGAAGACGATGAGGACGATGAGTCGGGAGATGGATTCCTTCCTTTCGCCGCAACGACCAGCGCGAAAGCTAAACAGGATCCATCCGCCACGCTTCGCACAACGACGACCACCACCAAAACACCTACATCCAACCCGCCCCCGAGCGCAAAGCCGAGACCTGTGCGCGAGGACTCCTCCACGACCACGACCACGACTACTGCATCTTCGGCCTCTTCCGCCGCTGAACGCAGTGATGAAGCTGGAGGCCGTGCTGCTCATCCACTCTCGCCACGCCATCGCGCGCAGCTTCGCAGTGGGAGTGAAGGTAGTCCGAGTATGGGTAGCAGTTTTAGTGATCTTGACGATGCGAGTCTGACGCGCAGTGCACTGGAAGACGCCCTCATGAGCAATATGCGCCAGGGAGGAGGCAGTCTGGCGTATGACTCGATGGCCAGTCGAATGAGCAGTCTGAGGGATGCCTTGGGGAGGAGGGGCGGAAATTGATAATGGTGTCCGTGTGGAGTATTTGTGTGCTGTACAATGGAGCATGGCGGCTTGCTAAGACGGAGCCAAAGGTTTACGTGTTGGAAAGAGTACTATGGTGCCTCAGGCTGTAAGATCTAGATATGACCGGCTCCCCACTCCTTCTGCCGGCACTTCTTGCTTTCGTAAGAATTCGTCCTTCCTTGGTCATCTTTTTTGACCACTGGTTCTGGCGCGTGCCCATTTCGATTATCGCGGACTTACCGTACCGCGAGCTTGGGAGCTGCACATCGAAATTCAAAGCCGTAGACAATTGTTCTGTAGGACCTGCTCGATGACACGCAGCACGAGAACAGGAAGTAGGACACCTCCAATCCGCTTGACCAGCTGGTCCTGGCGTACAACCATATTCCAACGCCATTCCCTTTTCTCATTTCGCTCGCGAAGGCGGCTCAGGTGCAATACGACCGAGCTAGCTGTTGCTGACAAGACATGCTCTATGCCCGGCTCGTAAGGCTCGCCCGATAGACCGAGCTGATGGCATGCTTTCAACAACATACCAATCAACACTACAGCTTGATGCAATGAAAGTTCCATGAACACGAATGTTACGGTCCTTGCATGCACAAAGGGACGTCCGACTACATCGTCGAAGCTTGTCTGGCAGTTTAATCTTCCCGATCCTGCCCGGCTGATCCTCCGCGAGCCTTATTTTCACTGTGCCCAATACGCCACCACATAGCGTTCGTCTGCAAGAACGGATTCTAGTGTGTACAACGCTATATGTCGTTCTGGGGGAGCGACTACTTCAATATCTGCTTCGCCACTGAGGCCAGATCATGCAGCTTGGGTCTTGAACAGTCTCTCGTCAGCAACAACACTACGCATCAACGCTACCTCTCTCACCTAGAACGGACAAGATGCGACTCCACTCCCTCAGAGAATTGGACACCACCGAAGGCACCGTCCTCCTCCACGCCGAGTCTGAGGATGGCCATCTCATCTACCACCCTATCCCCAATGCTAACGATCCCAATGATCCGCTGCGATGGCCCCGATGGAAGAAATACGTCTCTTTCTCCTGCGTCTGCGGCTTCGCTTTCATGACCAACTATGCCATTGGCGGACTCGCTCCAGCTTTCTATCCGCTGAGCGTGGAATTCGACAAGACCATGGCCCAGACCAGCGCCATCCTGCTCTGGCCCATTCTGACCCTTGGCGTCTTCAACTTCTTCTGGGTGCCAATGGCCACCTACTTCGGCAAGCGACCCATCTTCGTCTTCTCGACGCTACTGCTTGCCATGGCCTATCTCTGGGGAGCTGTCGCTACGTCCTTCGATAGTTTGCTCTGGAGCAACATCGTCGCTGCATTTGCTGGGTCTGCGAGTGAGGCTGTTGCTGCTGCTCTGGTCAACGATGTCTTCTTCCTACACGAACGTGCGAACCTCATGGGCTGGTATATGAATGCGATCTCGGGCGGCAACACCATCGGACCACTCATCTGTGGATTTGTCGTGACCGGGTCCAGCTGGCGAGTACACAAATGGCACTCCTTTGGTCTTGCTTTCTTGATCTTCCTCCTGGTCCTCCTTCTTGTGCCCGAGACGCGATATGATCGCTCATATCTCGAGCTTGATAAGGCGAGAGGACTTTCCGATGGCAGCTCTGATTCTTCAATTGCAAAATTGGCGCCAGTCGACACTCCCACCGATCCGGAGAAGAACCCTTCCCTCACGCCACTACCCAAGAAGACTTTCCTACAAAACATCACCCTCTGGTCTGGTCTTGCCGAGGACACAAATATCCTCAAGCTCTTCCTCCGTCCATTTCCTCTGATCGTCTATCCAGCCGTCATCCTCTCCTTCGTGGGGTTCGCCATCTCCCTAGCCTGGGTCGTCGCCATCAACCTCCTCAACTCTTTCGTGCTCCAAGCTCCCCCATACAACATGAAACCATCCATCAACGGCTTGATCAATATTCCCGGTTTAATCGGCAATCTCTTCGGCGCTTGGGTAGGCGGCTGGTGCGTCGATCGGTATAGTGATTGGCGAAGCAAGAAGAATGGTGGCGTCTTCCAGCCAGAGACGAGATTGCATCTGCTCATCGTCCCGGCGCTGATCGTGCCAGCTGGGTGCTTACTCTGGGGATACGGAGTTGCAGATGAGCTGCATTGGAGTGCACTGCAAGTGTCCCCTCCCTCCAAATTCATACCTGCTCTGCTAACAACGGAACAGCTTCATCGCCAACGGCCTCGTCTCCGTCGGTCTCACCGCCGTCCCCACAATGACCATGACCTACGTCTCCGATTCCTATCTTCCCGTCAACGCCGAAGCTCTCACACTCGTGATCGGACTCAAGGTACCTACCCTCCCAGCCGCCACCCTCCAATGCCTTCTCTCTCCATCTCTCATTTCCCCACACACTGACACGTGCGTGATAAGAACATTGTCGCTTTCGGTTTCCTCTACGGCATTGTCCCCTGGGTCAACTCGGCCGGGTATATTGACTCTTTCGGCACGCAAGCGGGGATTTACGTCCTGGTTATGTTATCCGCTGTTCCTCTGATCGTGTGGGGACAGAGGGTGAGACATACTAGTGCTTTGTGGAAGATCATTCTTTAGAAATAGATGCTCCAGAGTAATCATGAATTGGAAATTGTGACGGCCTTTCTCCTGGCGCTTTCAGCGGATGCCGCTTTCGCGTCGCGAAAGCATATACTGGATACTATCCCCATATGCACGTCGATGGCAATCGTAGATCTCACCACACAGCTCGTCGTGCTGCATAGCTTGAAGGTTAGCACCATCTAACGGTCTACTTCGACACAAGACTCGAATGTCGTGACTGATGAGGCAGGCAACTAAGCATAGGGTCTGCAGATTGTCATCAAAGCCATTTCAAGTCGAAACATTCGTCCTCAGACGGCCGTCGACTGCTTCCATGACACGGCACGGCATGGCATCTCATGGGTCAGCTCATCAGTGCGCATGGGAGTACTTGATCGTAGAGTAGTGAGGTCGACAATCTTCGATGCGACATCCTCTAACACGAAAGTATGCAATACAAAAAGACTCCTCATCAGTGCTCGCCAGCTTTTCGCCGATTCCATGTTACCTTAAGCTCCCATGCGTCTCCCCAGACCTCCGTTACCATAACATACATCCATGTGCCTTTCACAACTCGTCCTTTCCTGTCTTCTGTTCGGCCTCACTTGCAGGCTCCGGAGTGGCCTCGATATCCTCAGACAGGCGCTCCTCCTTAGCGACGTCTTCAGCAGCATTGTTGCCATGCGGCTTCGTACTCGCATCTCCCATTACCGCCTCTCCGACAGTTCCCGGCTCAACAGCCTCCGCCTTCGCGGCACCGCTCTCGAGCTCTACGATACCATCCTCAATCTCATTACCCATCTGATCCACCACCCTCGTTCTCGTCTCATATCGCGTGGAGAAAGACACTTTGCCTTCCAGAGCTTTGACTTGCTCCTCATTGAGGAGATTGCCTTGGTCGTCGCGGTACTCAATTTTCTCTTCGGTGTAACCTTGGCCAAGGTCAATGGGTGAGCCGGGTGTGACGTGGACGTCCTTTTGTGGGTCGTCGGCAACAGGTGGTGCTGGTCCGTGTGCGGCTTGTGTGGTGGGTGCAGCACCGCCTGCGGCACTGCTGATGGCGAGGGAGTATTCGTTGTACTGTGCGTATGTCAGTCGAGGTATTGTCACTCAAAGCGAGGTATAGCTTACATTATCGAAGAAGGTGTTGCAGTCCCAGTCCCAGGTATCAAAGAGCTTGACGCGGTTGCACTCGCTCTTTGTCCATTGGTTGCCATAGGTCAAAGGTGCATAAAGTGCAAAGACGACGACTGAAAGCGCCATAAAGACAGTAGCAGCACTCATGCCAACAGCCGGCTTGTCCTTCAGCGTGATCGAGCCAATCTTGACACGACTAATTTGGAAGTCGAAGATCTGGCAAAGAGTGATAATAGCAAAGTAAAGCGCCGGGAAGTAATGATGCAAGAAGAGTTGGCGCTGCATGAGGTAGAAGGGAAAGTAGTGAAATGCCCATCCGAGCACGGAGATACCAAGTTCGTAGCCGAAGCGGCGGAAAGTCGTGCTCAGGTAGTCGTCGCAGTTTCGTTGCCATCGCAGGATTGCAAGGCCGAAGAAGGCGACGTAGACTCCAATGGCGGCAGTGCTTGACCACCAGATGAGTGGATTGCCAGTGAGATAAATCTGACGATGATCCTTGCCCCAGAAGTTGATACCACGACGGAGGACTGGCCATGATGGTGGTCGAGAGTCCCAAGCGTGCGATTCGACCAGACCAGCATTCGTTGTCCACATGACTTGTTGAAGCTCCCAGAATTTGCCAAAGAAGCCCGGGTTGCGGTAATTGACTTTCTCAGCGTCTTCTGGCATAGCGGGGTGTATGTTGCTCTCGATATACCAGATGCTGTTTGGCAGAGTGCCACCACGAGCGCAAGTGACTTCTTGCTGCTCAAAACCCCAGTCCGGAAGCTTCACCTTGTGCGAGAAGAGGACACAACCAGTCATGATGTGGATCAGCTTGAACTTGGTCTGGATAGTACGGAGGCGCTCCTTGGCCTCCTTGCCGTCAGACATAGACTTGACAATCTCGACTCGGAACAGATCGTTTGCGTCTCCCTCGAAACCTTCGTAACCATATGCGGACACTTCATTCTGCCACTCGGCCTCAGTGATCGGTGGACGAACATCGTGCGAGTGCACTCTTCGGTCGGTGATGACGTGGTAGAGACGAATTACCGAGCCATCCTTGACAAATTCTGGTTCCAGCTTATCCCATGCCATTGGGCCAACGACGCTGGTGTTGCCAGTAGGATCAGCGGCCCAGTCAATCGGCTGGGTCTGATTCTCGACTAAGAAGACGTTGTTCTCGTCCTTGTGCGGGTACAGAGTGATCTGCTGCTGCTTGCTACCGGTCGGGTACATGTGCGAGTGAGAATGCAGATAGCCGCCCTGTGTGTTGTGATGGCGCAAGCTGACCCGAGAGCCAAATGCAACATCAGCAGGAACATCTGCCATACCCTTTGAGTTGAGAGTGGATTGAAACTCGCTGCTCATGAAGCCATCACCGTCTCCTGGGTTGACGAGGCAGACGAAGTGAATGGCGAACATTGCCATGTAGAATGCAATTGGGATGATGATCAGGCAGAAGATGCGTGCGAAAAGGTGTTTGAACCAGATGCGGGTGGTAACGTTCTTGGTGTCTCCAAGAAGAACCCAAAGTTGTAGAGCAGTCAAGGATCCAACCCAGGCTATGGTGAAGAGACCAACCCACTTGACACTGGCAGTAGCTCCCAAGCATACTCCAGTAGATGCCAGCCAGAACCACCAGCTCGCAGTGAAAGCTTTCCTTGGACCAAGCTCGTGCTGGTTGATGAAGGA
The DNA here is from genome assembly GCA_002785985.1 of Microcyclosporella mali. Lineage (NCBI taxonomy): Eukaryota > Fungi > Ascomycota > Dothideomycetes > Mycosphaerellales > Mycosphaerellaceae > Microcyclosporella > Microcyclosporella mali. Next base: position 1,889,361 of record NHNU01000001.1, read on the forward strand.
CACCCAGGATAGACCAGTAAGAGCAGTGAAGATGACCAACGGCGAGTCCAAGAGGATCAATCGCGATTGAGTGACGAATCCATTCTCAAAGGTAAGCAGGACGGCACCCATCGTAGCGGTGATTGTCTTGCATCCAGCAGCCTTGAGCGTCAAGAAGATGGTAGGGATGGCCAGCACACCACAGAGCGCGGGAAGCAGCCTCATGGCCACATAAGGCACTCTAGGTTCCAGGTAATCCTTCCCAATATCCTTGAAATCGAAATTTCCATCAAAGCCAGCCGCCCATCCCGCAAGCGTGATCAACAGCTTTGCGAGAGGTGGGTGGACGTCCATGAAGAACTTGCCCTTGATATATTTGCTCGCGAACCCTCCAAAGTGCACCTCATCGAAGACGACGCTGGTGGGTTGGTATATGCGAAACAATCTCACGAACAGCCCGACCACTGTGACTATCGCCAGCGCCTGCCAGTCTCCGCTCTTGAGGTTTGTGATGTTGTTGTCGATGACGCCATGGGAGGTGTAATCGTAGGAGGGATGGGGAGGCTTGTCGGGACTCGACTGGACCATCTCTCGGGCGGTGATCTTGCCATTGGGAGTGCTGCCAGCCTTCTTTGCTGGCTTGACCGCCATGATGGCGTCTATCGAGGTGTAGGCGGAAATGGTTGCGGTGGTCGTTTCAGTCGTGATGGTCGTTGCGGAGTTGTCCCATGCGCCGATCAGCCTTGTGATACAGCTGCAGACCCTCGCGCGAATTGGCTAGTATTACGCGTGATGTATCGCGGAGATGTGCCACCAAGTGGGATTAGAGGGAAGGGTTGGTGAAGGAAAGACAAGAAATGCGGGAGAAGTGAGAAGTGATGAGGAGAAGGGGGTTTGCTGGCCTTTTGGCGGTTCAGCTGTGCCTGCATACAACAGCAGTGGTCGTACCAGCCAAAGCAGCAGCGATACGTGGACTTTGTTTCGAGAAGTCGAGCTCTCGCAAGGGGTGCGCTAATGCACGATGTCCGCCCTCCCGTGTTCACGCTAAAATAAACGGCCATCTCGTGTTGACCCTTGTGAAGTTCACATGCTTTGGATATATGAGTGAGTGAATGAACGACATGCCATGAACCTGCTCGAGAGGTGTTTGGACCCCCGCTCATGTGAAACCGATATGGCCCAAGTGCCTGGCGAAGGGTTCCTCTTTCGTCTGATCGTGATTTGTTGCTTACGTTCATGAAGCGATAATAGCATGAATTTCTGCTGACGATCGATCCTCGGTCGAGTCCCGTCGAGTACAGGAAAGTCCTCTCAGATATCATCAAGGCAGTAGAATTGCTCGACCCGGAGATGCTGTATACGAAGAAGGTCATATGTGGAGTGACGACGTATGTATTGGTGGCCGCTGAGTACATAAGCTAGCTTACTGACATCGTCAGCAAATCACATGCAGCACGCTAGCTTGCAAGAAAATAGCCATGTCGTGGCTGTGCCTACACCTCAGCCCAGCCCAGTCCCGATTCACGATGTTCTTTCAACATACCCAGTATATTCGTACTCTCCGTCCTCATCATGGTAGATACCTTCCATTACATTGTAGACTACAGACGGGCGTCGACACCCCTGCGATACAGTCATCTCGATAGGATTCATGATGACGGGCGGAGGTGAAGCGCATACGCTCGACCGCTATATCTACATCCCACTGGAGAGACCCGCTGAGCAGATCAGGCTACTTCATATCCGACCTGTGCCATCTTTCTACGAGTATGAAAGCGATATCCCCGCTACCGTCGAGGTAGTAGATTTGGAGTTCGCGCCGAGATTCAAGGCCATCTCATATACGTGGGGCAGCCCAGAGTCGCCAAGAGCGATCATTGTTGATGGGAACTCTATCGAGGTGCGGAAGAATTGTCATCATGCGCTCTGGCAGGCACGACTATTCGACGACCATGTTCCGATCTAGGTCGACTCAATCTGTATTAATCAACAAGACGATCTGGAGAAAAGCGTGCAAGTGGCCAATATGATGAAGATATATCAGCAAGCGGCCACTGTTCTAGCTTGTATCGGAGACGATGATGATGCTGCGCTCTATCTCAATGACATGAGCATTGAGCTGGACGATGCTCACGTTGAACACTGCGATAAAGCTGCAACAGGAGGCTTGGACGACATGTCCTCCTCGCTGAAAGAATGGATCCACAGGCAGGAAGAAGAAAGACTTTACGACATCATCGACAGCGTGCTTACGCTCTTTCGTAGGCCTTTTTGGATGCGCCTCTGGATTATACAAGAAATATACGCTGGGCATCAGAAGGAATTGGTCGTTGTGTGGGGCGATCTAATGTTCAATTGGGACACTATCGTAGAATGTTTCCTGATCTGCATATACTGTTGCGCAACATATGAGTCCGCGGACACAGCGCCTTTCCCTGGGTTGTACATGGCGTCAGCGCAAGATGACCTGACCTGCTTCAACAATATCCTGGGAGTCTTAGAAGAAGCGCCACTGGAGTCAATCTCACACGAAAGAATTGGGGCCATCTGGGGATCAGACTTTGAATGCCAAGACCCAAGGGATGTTGTCTACGGGATCCTCGGACTCATCGATCAAACTGGGAGCTCTTCGGAAATAGTGCCGGACTACAGAAAGAATATTCTGGACGTCGTCCTGGAAATCACGCCACTCACACCCAATTTGATAGACTTGGAATATTTGGTGAGATCGACAAAGCTGCGAATGTCAGAAGGCTTCAACATTGCTAGTCTTCGAGCGAGTCTTGATGACGAGTGGACGTGGAGCTGGACGGACCAGATTGACAACATCTATATGGTCTTCGAAGATGCAAGTGGACATCTCATTGCAGATGTCGATCCGGGAGAAGCAGGAACTCTACAAAATGATGATCTGCAGCAGCGTGATGGCTAGACCTCTATCTTCACAGCAGGAAACATCTCGGTAGTGGCATATGCTCCAGTACAGACAGGCGATATCATCATTCAAGGATTCTTTGGTGCTTGCATAGTGCGACCACAGGATGATTTCAGCCTGGAGCTCATGGGTCCTGCTTTCCTCAAGACAGGATATGGAGGCCTAGGAAGAGAGCATGGTTGCAAGCGCCAGGCGTTGCGTCAAGGAAAGTGGTGTGTATGCCATAAAGCTGGGTGTCCTAAGGCTCTAGGCCTTCAGATATACTTGACCCCCAGCGAAGCAATCTGTTACATGATGTACGGCAGAGATCCAGTTGAAGGCCGCGAGCTATTGGAAGCATTTACTCCAAGGCCGATGGAGATAACGTCAGATTGTGGTGTTCCTTGGGGCGTCTTGACTCGAACCGGTAATTGAGGTACTTTCTGGCTTAGACTCGAGCGTGTAAATAGCGCTCGGGCATGCGCTCTTGCTTAGGGTTGTTCCTGGTGCAAAAGGAGAAGCATTTCACAAGGACTAACGGAGACAACCTCGAAATCCAGGTATCGATCTGCAACAACAGTGAAGTGTCCTGGATTTCAAGTCCACGACATTGAGCCATCGACAAAGGAACGCAGGAGATTAGCATTGAGCTGCAGCAACTATGGAACAGAAGCAGACCCATGTTGTCAATACGATCTACATCCATCTCCACATTCATCTGCCTCGTAATTGGACCGACAATGTACTTGATGCTCGAGGAAATAGCATTATATGTTCGACTTTATGGACACGACATGACAATTCGACTAAGGACAAAGGATATTTGTACGGCCGACATAACAAGACACTTTTCGGAGCTCCCATTCACCGATGACAATCCATTGTTTGTAGCTGACAATGTCATAGCCTGAGCTATACAGTAACACATGGGGAGTATAAGAACACTTCACTGATCCGTTCTGAAACATCAAAACAAGTATCAACAACTCACAGCTTCTACACTTAAGGCAGGCTCCAAGACTGAACGAAGCAACTCGCAAGACAACCCACAAGGAAAACTGAACTCACAAGGAAAACTCAACCCACAAGGAAAACTCATCTCAGGCAGACCCGTACCACAACCACCATGTTCGGCCCACCTCGTCGCAGTTCCCGCTCTGGCGGCTCTCGCTCCCGCCGTCGCAACGACGATGATGACTACGACCGCCGTCCACCCGTCAGCTTCTTCACCAACCCATTCGCTTCCAGCAGCTCGTCCCGTCGTCCCTCATCAGCCCAACCCTTCGAAGAAGACCCTTTCAGTCGCGGCTCTCGTAGTCGAGGTCTGTCTTACGTCGTCGAAGATGAACCATCTCACAGCCGTCCCTCGACCAGCCGTCGAACCAGCGAACGTCCCTTCTTCACTGACCCCTTCAGCACACGTCCAAATTTCCGCGACCCCTTCGCTACTGAACGCAGATCCGCTTTGTCTCCTCCACCTCGTCGTACCAGCTCTCAAGCCAACAACCACGACGAACTGCCTCCTCAATACCGCCGCCGAGGCGCCAACGACTACTCCGCCAACGCTCTCGATCGATACGACCCTTTCAACGGCGAGCTCGGCACCGGTAGTCGCAACCGTCCGTCCATCTACGGTGATTCCGAATTGCCAACATATCGATCCGCAAGCGAGTATGCTCGTGGTTCCGCTTCCCGACCGCCTCCCTACGACTCCTTTGGTGCTCCAGCTCGACGCTCTGCAAGTCCTCCTCGATACACGAGCTTCGATAGTCAGGGTGGGTATGGCGAGCCAAGACAATATGCACCGACAAGACGACCCAGCTACTACCAAACGGAAGAGAGACGTCCTGACAGATACCAGTGCCGTGATTACTGAAGAAGTAATTGAGGAGTAGTGCTAAGGTAGGTTCCAGAGTAGCGACCTGGCAAGTCAACATATCATCACAGGTGAGCCGTGAATAGTGACCATGATCCGTCGTAGACTGTAGCTCTACCATCGACACCAGGTAAGATAGCATCTCTCAATCCAGCACAGCGATGTCTCTAGGAACAATTTCCTGCCTTTTTTCTCCACTCCGCCTCTGCTATAATTGAATCGATCAAGTGTTCTACCTCCATTTGTGTATGGAAGAATGGAAAACAAATACGATGTCTCGTTCCTCAAAGATAAAGAAGTAGTGTCCACTCCATTCCAGGCTCAAGCGATCTCTATGACAGAAAACTTCGTAGCGAAACTATAAGTAGACGCGTTCTCGTTTAGGTGATCTACCAATAGCGTTCAGTCCTCGAATCGCCAGCAACAACCTGGAAAGATCTCTTTCGTCGGAACCTTAGCGCCAGCCACAGACCTCGCATTGCACATAGCCGCTCTCATCCGACCGTTCGCACGAGGTCTTCGCACGTCAGCCCGACGGGCTCTCAAGCATCCCTTCTACCTCTACTTGCGCAACCTCGTCCTCTGTCAGCGCATCCCGTAGCTCTACACCGACAGCTACGACCCCAGCACTACAGACATCTGCATGATAGACACCTCCTACACCAAGTCATGCTCTTCGACATGGATCATCACCCAGCGCTCGTATCCCCGACCTGGCTTACTGATGGCTTCACGCACTTCCGGTCTCGGCATACCATGCTAAGGCTGCTTCGCACTCTTCATATTGTCATTGTCACTGTCATCGTCGCGAGTCCATGTGATGGATGGATGGTCAAGGAGTATGCACGGCAACTCGATGAAAGCGGCGCTGGGAGTGCGGACCATATGGGAGCTGCGCTTTTGGGCCCATTGTATGAATCGATGAAGCGAAGGTGGCGATGAGGCCGAAGGACGAGAAGAGCGGGGAGAGGATCGTAGAGCTATGTGTTCTCGTGAATCGGTTTCCCCTCCTCAGAACCACAATTAAAGCCTATCGTCACTACATATTCGAAACACGTCACGCAATGGAGGCTATACCGGTGAACGAAGCGGAAATGTCGACCTTCTGAACTTGCGACCCGGGACTGAAGAGCCCGAAGCTGTACCGCGGCGGCACTCTTTTGTGTGAAGAGGCATGTTTCAAGCGATGCTGACCGAAGCCGAATCCTCCTGCGACCTTCGGGCTGGCTGCATAGATGGTGCTCGCGTAGTGTGGTAGGGCTGAAGCCAAACATCCTGTCACCTGCTTCCGCGGTTGTGACGTACCACTTTAGTTGTGACTCTCAATTTCATTCGCATATTCTTTGAGCACTGCACCAACCCGCTTTCAAGAAGAGCTGTGTCTTCGACTATGCTTCGGTGAGTTTGTTCTCTATACATCTTCGCAATTCGCAATTGGAAATGTTCTTTATAGCTGCTCCACTCTCGGAGTTGGAGCCATGGGCAACACAAAAGCAATCATGCACTCGCGATGTGGTCGCAGCGCCCAAGTCGACCTTCCAATCCGGTCTTCCGTGTCATCCCATCCCGTATAGTGTGTAGCAAGCAAAACTGACCGAATGCAACCGGAGCGCGAAGCCCGCTTCGAATATTCTACAAGGTAGAAGCGTTCATGGAAGCAGCTGAAGATCAATCCACGTGCAATTCATGCAGGGAAGTAAAGCTTACGGCGCTCAAGCCTTTATGCTTATATGAGCCACGTCAGGCACAGACAGTGTCGATCCGGGTTGGATTCTCGCTTCTCATGCAGGTCGCACAATCCGGTGCGGCGCAGGTGCTTTGCTCTTTTGCGGTGGTACGGAGAGCGAGCCGAGAGTGTTCCCCAAGAATTCATCACCGGTCCGTCGCATGAATTAAAATAGCGTGAACGATTGCGTTGCTTCAGCGTCACATGGCAGAGCGTGGTAGAATCTGTTTCGAGTGATGTAGAGTTGCGCTTCGTATTGTCAAACGTAGCTGAAGTTCAAAGGATCAACTTCGTGTTAAACTATCGTGGCGCAGCTGCGGGCGCCCATACAGCACATCTGCAGTCAGGCAGCGCCTCATCCACAGGACACATGTCGTACCTCACTGCGGTATGAACCAACACCTTCTCAAAGACGTGCCCCAGGAAAAGAACAATCCTCAGCATTCCTGCTAGAACGCCATCTACGTCTTGCTACATGCCGCATGAGGCTCTTGATAGAGTACTTTCGCCATCCGTCGGAGGTAAAGTCGCTCGCCAGTCGTACGGCCTCAATTACGATCCGGGACCATTCATTCGCCAAGCATGAGCCAAGATCTGAGCGTAGCACGACCACTTCGGCAGGCGACAGAAGACGCTGGCTATATTTGTTCGTGACCCAGAGCGTGCTACTAGCTCATTCAGACCTTCGTCCAATCAGCTCTGCAGAGACTGGAGTAAACGCCGCACGGTTTGATCTTCTGCCCTCGCTCAGACATGCACTTCTTCATTCTGCCGAGCTGCGTAGGAGTCATGCCCTATGGCGTGTCAGGGCGTGTTGCTTGAATGAGCTTGTCGAGTGTTGGCTGCGCCTTCAATTAGGCATCCGCAAGCATGTCGTGATAATCCTTCTCTTGTCTGAAAAATGAGGGTCCTGTGATATGGTAGACGGTATAAGGCCATCGCCAGGTCGGATGGATTATTTCTTCCTCATAGCACAACCATCCAAGAACCCTCAACCACAGCTTCTCAGTACCATCGAAGTCGATCTTTCCATCGATCGAACGCTGCTTGCCTCTCTTAGCCCTCATGGCCCGCCTCTCCACCACCCTCGTGGCAGCGCTAGCTGCCACGGCCGTACAAGTCCAAGCATACCCTCACAGACGCCAGACCACCAATGGCACCACCGGCACAATCCAGCCATATGTCGCTCCTGGCCCAGACGACAGCAGAGGCCCCTGCCCCATGTTGAACACACTGGCAAATCACGGCTACATCAACCATGACGGCCGAAATCTTGAACGTCAAGACGTCTTCGACGCTCTTCTTAACTTCGTCGGCATTGAGGAGTCCGCCGTCGACCTAGCTTTCACCAACGCCCTCATCCTTTGCGAGTTCGAGACTGGCGCAGACTGCGGCACCACGCTCGCAAACTTGACCATTCTCGCTCTGCCGCATGCTTTCGAGCACGACCATTCTTTCTCCAGACAGGACTACAACCTGAATTCCGCGGATGGCTCATACCAGAACAACTTCAACTTCGACTCCGATATCTTCCAGACTTCTCTCGACGTCCTCGATGGCTCCGACCACATGACCTTCCAGCAGATGCAGCAAGTCCGCCTACAGCGCGAGTCTCTGTCTGAGCAAGCCGACTACGCAGACTGGTTTGTTGAGCAGATCCCAATTCAGGAATTCGAATCAGGTTTCATCTTTGCAGTCATGGGAGACTTCAACCAGACGAATTATATCAATGAGACCCAGGTGTACGTCCCCTGGTGGCAGTACTGGTTCACCAACGAGGCTCTGCCCTACGAGCTTGGCTGGCACCCACCGAGCCCGGCTAAGGATGTGAACTACATCTTGAGCGTGTCGTCGAGGGTTCTCGCTGCGACCGTCACCAGCACGCCTTCGCCTCTACCGACTGGTGCTTTCAATGATGCGCCACCACCAGCGACGTTGCCACTGCAGGTCGCTACTACGACTTATCAGCTGCCTACCAACTCGCCGTATGTCGGTCCTATCGACTCGACAGCTGCGGCGGAGAAGCGTCAAGCTACCACAACCGCCGCACCAAGTGCGAGCACAACGCTCACGTGGAAGAATCCATACGTCGAGACTCTATCGATGGAGGACGTCGTTATGATGCAGGCGTACGCTCAGGTGACAGCTTCGGCTTCGGCCTCTGCTGCGGTGTCGGGGGCCGCAGTTACTTCGAGCACTGTATCATAGGTAACTCAAAGCGGCATGTCGGGGCGTTCATTTGAATGATAGGTAGGGGCGTGGCGTCATTATGGGTCCGTCGCATTTACTGTAGCATAGTCGACATTTATATCAGGATTCTTTCTGGCTCGCCCTTCTTCCTCTTCGGTTCGATCTCGCTCATGATCCCTCTGCTCTGCTCTTCTTCAGGCTCCTCTTCTGCTAGGTCGAAGCCGCTGTCCTCTCTGCCCATCTGCCTCTTCGGTGGCTTGTTTGTCGCATAGACGTCCGCGATCCTGAGCTCGAATGGGCCTTGAACTCTGTCGATCAAGCCAATGCCAATGCTCCTGACCTTCTGCCTCATCATCTCCTTTTGAGGTTCGACCACCATGCCGTGATTTGTCCTAACAAATGCGTTGAATGGAATTGTGATGGTTTCCCACTCACCTGGCTTGACTGCTGGCAGGAGGTGCTGATGTAAGTCGGTAGGGACGATCGACTCCGTCTGGATGTTGACGAAGTATTTCCTTCCATCGGACTTGACCAAAAGTGAGAGGTAGGAGTACGGATCAATGTCGAAGAGCAACTTTCCAAACAGACTTCGTCCACGATCTCGCGTCCGCCAAGCCGCATATCCACTCCTCTGTATCTCCGGCTTGTTGGGCGGCAACTCCGCTGATATGCTCCCCTTGAACAACGCATGTGCAGGCTCCTGGCTCTTGATCAAGCCCTCCTTGTCCCCACCGTCCTTCCATTCTCCAGGCTGATGTTGAGCTCCCTCCACCCAGGTCAGAGCAGCTTTGCTGAAGCCTCCCATATCAGAGTCGCACATTATCTTGCAGCGATCGATATTTTCGGGTGACGAGAAGTTTACGAGTGGGAAAGGTTTGGTGGGTCGGTGGAGGCCTTCCATTTTGACGGCGATGTTGGCTTGGCGCCGGAACTCGTCGACGGAGCGACGCCAGAAGCCGGGTTGGCCTGAGGCGCAGCGGATTGGGGTAGCAAACATGGTGGATGCGGTGCTGATAAGGTGGTGTGGATGTATGGTGCAAGGGACGGTTGTGACGATGGAGCTCGCATTGGTGACGTTTGTGATCTGTGCGTATCATCTATACCAGTACGCGTATATCCCATCATCATATCCGCGGGAGTGTACAACAGTGCATGTCGCATACAGTCGATATGATTTTTGTGCAACCATCATTGATTATCACTACAAGACCTCATCGCCGACCATATCATCACTTCCAACGTCTCACCACCCCCATCAAGTCGCATGGTGGCCGTTCCATCCTCCACGAGCGGACCCTCGCCCACAACGACGTCCCTCCACACCCTCTCCCAAGGCCGCGAGCTTGGCCCAATCGACCCATCCACATCCAAGAATGCTCCAGCCGAGATAACACCTTCGCCTGCCTCGCAAGTGGCAGGCATCTCAATCAAAGAAAGACGACCATGGGCACACTTCGTAGCTGGCGGACTGGGTGGAATGACTGCTGCCACACTCACTTCGCCCCTGGATGTCCTTAAAACGAGACTGCAGAGCACATTTTACCAGGAACAATTAGCTGCTGCAAGGACTGCAAAGGGCATACCAAATCCGAGCCAGATGGGTCTATTGAGAGCAAGCTGGCTGCATATCTCAGAGACGGGTCAGATTCTCGCTCAGATCCCCAAGGTTGAGGGTTGGAGAGCGCTATTCAAGGGACTAGGACCAAATTTGATTGGTGTGGTACCTGCTCGAGCGATCAACTTCTGGGCGTACGGCAATGGCAAGCGAGTGTATGCGGACCTGATGAATGGAGGAAAAGAGTCTGCAGGAGTTCATCTGATGGCAGCAGCCACGGCAGGAATCATGACCGGCACAGCGACGAATCCAATTTGGTTGGTCAAGACCCGATTACAGCTGGACAAGCAGAATGCCGGGCCTGGGGGTGTGGGAAGGCAATACCGCAATGCGTGGGATTGCGTGGTAAAGACTGTACAGCAAGAAGGCATCAGAGGACTATACCGTGGTCTGTCGGCATCATACTTGGGCGTCAGCGAAAGCACACTCCAATGGGTTCTCTACGAACAGGCGAAGCGATCACTCTCAAAACGTCACGACGATCTCTTGCGCTCTGGCAGGCAAGCCACAGTCTGGGACAAAACCGTCGAGTGGACAGGCAAGCTCACCGCAGCTGGAGGTGCCAAGTTCGTCGCAGCACTCATCACATATCCACACGAAGTCGTGCGGACGAGGCTAAGGCAAGCTCCTGTCGATGCAAGTGGGCGAGTCAAATACACGGGTCTCTGGAGTTGTTTCGTTACGGTCTTCCGAGAAGAGGGGATGGCGAGTCTGTATGGAGGCTTGGTACCACATATGCTAAGAGTGGTGCCGAGCGCAGCGATCATGTTTGGTGTGTATGAGGGTGTGCTTTGGAGTTTGGGAGAGAGCGCGGGTGTCTGATAAGCTATTCGATGGTCTCTCCACTCGCCTATAATTGGAAGTGGTATGTATAAAAGCTTGTTGGTGGGAGATTTATCCATGTACAGATATGGTGTACAGTAGTTGGTGCTCGGAGCGCTACACATCTCAATTCTTCTCAGTTGTGTTCTTACTTATTCACCACGTCCTTGTAAAAATAATCAGCATTTCTACAATTATAATTACACTTGAACTTATGTCTAGCTTTCAAGACAGAAAAAGTGCTCAGAGAGAACCAGCAAGAAAGATAGTCAACACACTTATTGTAAGCAGGTTTTTAGCAAAAAGTAATTGTTTTAATTCTTTTTGTTCGGGGGTAATTACCCACTTGAAATAAACGACCAATGTACACATGCCTCGTTGCCACCCACTCCTATCCAGGAGCCCGACGAGCCTGCTATGGCAGACGCTCGTGCCGATCGACAAAACAACAGACCATCTCAAGGGCTTTGTGGCCAGTCAGCTCGAACCCAGTAGCCTTACATTGCCAGCAAGCACGATCTTCGAATGGTGCTTATTGATAGCCTGATTAGTTCTTTCTCTGTGTGTTGTTCTCTCCTGGTAGGCCCTGGCCGTGTCGCTAGATAGGCTTTGAATCTTTTGATCGCCGAGTGATCAGCTTGGACGCGGCCTTGCCATACGATGCCATATTTGTCCTTCACCTATGATGACCGATTGCGAGCTTCAGCAAACATTGATGATCAACATGATCGTGGAGGCAAGCAAAACTTCCCCAGTCGTATATGGCGTCCGGACGTTCGTACATCCTCGCAAGGTCTACGAAGGCTTTCATGGGCTACATTCATCATCATCAGAGTGCGCAGCGCCCGAGAAAGTCGAAGCCAGGAACGTTGACCCGGTTGGCATTATGAATGGAACAACGATGAGAAGTATCGCATATTCATACATACGAGGCGTACGTTCTGTAATCTGTTGGTCACCTCAGAGCTAATTATAGCTGCGTGCGAGCACAACGCATAGCTGTAAGGCCTCAATATGAGCCGTAGTGCGGTCTGATTGCGCTGAGGCGCTCGGCACTGGGAAGATAATCAACCCATGGGAGTACCGAAGATTCCTGACCCTATAGAGTACGGATTTTGCAGGGCGCTGTGTGGACAAAAAGGGTTCATCTGCAATCCTGTAGAGCCGACGGCTTGGCACCTAAGCTCGATGAAGCTAGCGTGAGGACGTAGCTACCTAGCAGGATTTGGAGGTGAATGAAGCTAATGCACCCTCAGTTCAGCTCCGTATACTTGTTCCTCCGGCTGCTATCTTGTGTACATCCTGGAAAACAAACAGACATCGTACCTATCGTCTTGAAATCTTGCAGAGCATTTTGTCGCATCGACTGGTACACTGTTTCAAGGCTGGTGATTCATTGTGCTGGCAGAAGTGCAAGCATCTGTATTTCGGGCGGCGAAGGATGAGGTTTGCATGCCGAGTAAGCACTATCTGTGAAGCTGAGCCATGTGGCTGCGGTAGACGATAGTATGTACGCCGCACTTGCACCTTCTCTGCCAACACCACCTTACATATGCAGTTGAACACCCAGCTGACAGTGCCACGAATCGTGTCAGCCTTTGGTTCCGAAAACTTTCACATGTGTGTTGGTTCTATAGGCGCTGAGAGCATATTGGTCTATTCAAGGCACTCGTAGGATCCATCAGCTCGGCGAAGGATCTATGATCCGCTGGCAGATGAACTGATCCAGATGCTCGTTCTCCTCCCAACTATGTTCCAGGAGAAGCGGTGATGACAAAAATTGGCGAAGACATGCTAGACTCCAGTGCGAATACTACTACATGCGCTCTCGAGGATTCAGGAAGGATCGTACATTGATCTCGCGATAGTGCTGATCACCAACAAGGTGTTCCGCAAGTGTCTTGCCTCGCCACATGCATGCTTTGCGAGGAGAAGTGCGTGTGGTGTTGTATTTTTGACGCTCGAGTCAAGATATAGCTCCTGTATGGCGCTACAGATCCTCAAGAGACAATCACCCCGTAGGCTCAATTCAAATACGTGTCCTTTTCGTTGAAGTACAATCAACAGCTTGTATTCTTCTATGAAGTGAAGCGGTATCTCGATTGTCGCCTCGTCCTCGCCCTCCAGCATAGCCACAGGTTGCCTACATAATGGAGAAAGGACGATACTCATCAACACTCGGCTTCGCTGGTGTGCTCGCTGGCTCTTTGCTCGTGGCAATCGATGCTGTCGCACTTGCGCCCTCATTACCAGTGAGCTCTCAGCCCCTCTTCGCCGACTCCCAACGCTGACCATCATAGACGATCGCAGATGCCTTCAACGCAAGTAGCGTCGAGACTTACTGGGCCGGAGTGGCCTATACTCTAGGATGTGCCACATTCATGCCTCTCTTCCCCGCTGCTTCGATGGCTTGTGGACGCCGATCCGTAGTCGTTGCTGCACAGATACTGTTCTTGGTTGGTACCATCATTTGCGGCTCGGCCAGCAAGATTGGAACATTGCTCGCCGGAAGATCAATACAGGGTATTGGTGGAGGAGGCATCATTGGTATGCTATACGTCGTCATTGCCGACCTGTTCGACATGCGATGGCGACCCAAGGCGTTGTCCATCAATGGTCTTGTTTGGCTCATTGGTGTTGGGGCTGGCCCCGTGCTTGGTGGTGGCTTTAGTGGTGATGTCTCCTGGAGATGGTATGTAATCCGCTGCACTGGCGAGAGATTTCGCGCTGACATTGATAGGATATTCTGGATTGTCATACCTATCAACGTTATCGCCTTGATTCTTACCAGTCTCTTCCTGATCATCCCAACCACGACTGATCAGACCACGGCCGTCAGCTCCGATGGAGAGAAAAGGACGTTGCGGGACGGTATGGATCTGCGCCTGCTCTCCTGGCATCACATGGACTACTTTGGGGCATTCCTGCTTGTGACCAGCCTCGCGAGCTTTCTCATACCAATTTGCTGGGGTGGCATCCAGTTCTCCTGGAGCTCATACCATACATTGGTTCCGCTCATCCTCGGCATTGCTGGGATCATGGCCTGGCTCTTCTATGAGGCATACATTCCTAAGAATCCTATCATGCCGTTATCGATCCTGGCGAATGGGACTGTCGCGATCGCGTTTACTGGGACCTTCGTCACAGGCATGGTCCAGTTTGGAGTGGTGTTCTACCTTCCGCTGTACTATCAAATTGTCAAAGGGTACTCTCCTCTCATTTCTGGAGTGGCATTACTGCCTCCAAATATGCTGAGTGCTCCTGCAACAATGATTGTCGGTCTGGTCATCTCCAAGACTGGAAAGTACAAGATGGTAGTCCTGGTCGGCTGGGCCTGGATGGCTCTTGGATGTGGCTTGCTGGTTCTTCTCGATATCAACACTTCGATCCCAGCCTGGATTTTCATCAGCTTTCCTGTGGGTATCGGATTCGGCGTCGTGGTGACAGCCTCTACCGTCGCTTCAACTGCACCAGTCAAGCAGGAGCACATGGCCATCGCTTCAGGTCTCTCGCCATACACACGCTCCATCGGCCAAGCGATCGGCATTGCTGTCGGTAATTCGATGGTTCAGAACTTGGTCAAGAACAATCTTTCATCATCTAGCTCTCCGGTCTTGCAAGCAAATGCAGAGCTCATTGCCAAAAGTATTGCGTCAAGTAAGGTCTTGTCTATGTTCAGGACGAGCGAGACTGAAAATCACATCTTACTCGACGCCTTTGTGAGTGCTTTGCGAGACTTCTGGTGGCTTCTCTGTGGTCTCTGTCTGGCATGCTTGGTTCTTTCGCTTCTCATCAAGGACTATAGCTTGGATCGTGACTCGTCGACTCGCAAGAAGAGCACTGATAGCTCGTCCAACGAGAGTGGAGACGACATCCCGCCCTCAGATACAGAATTTATTCATGGAAGTAAGAACGCAAGTCGTCAGTGGAATGGTCCAGACCTCACAGAGTGGACATCTGGTTGAGGTATCGTCAAGATGTGACAAGAGCAAGATATCACTAGAACTTAGAAGACGACCAATCAGAGTAAGATTGCACTTACTGACTTTCTTTGCCCTGCCAATACCTTGTTTGCACCCAATCGTCTAAATTGTGTCGCCCGTCACCCTCCCTGTGCCCTTCGTCCTTTCATGTACCATAACGCTGCGGTTTCCGTCATCCTCTGCACTCAGCAAACTGCTCCTGTAATCGCACAGGCGATACGACTTCTCGATACCACTGCTTGCTGCTGATTCTGTTTTCGATCCCGTTATGGATTTTCTCGTAACGCGGCTATTGTCACCTGACTGCTTCTCAACGCTAGCAGCTTTGACATGTGGACGAATGGAGCAATCGGACAGACCAATAGACTCACCCCGACTTTGGTACTTGAGTTTGAAAGTGGACTGCGCTGTCAGAGTACACTTTTGTAGTCGTTGCAGTGCTCTGTCGACTCTGCTCGGAGATACTCGTGTTTCATCCTGGTCATCGGCGACTTCTGAGTGGTCGTCGTCATCACTTTGTATGTTACAGGGTTTAACATTCTGCCACTCCACGTAGCTGTCATTCTTCTCGATTTTTTCTTTGTTCTCGCGATTTTGGTTTTCAGATCGACATTCTACCCTCGGTCCTGTATACGTTGGGTAGTCAGCGAAAGTAATAGCTCTTGTTTCCGTCTCCAGCGTCGAGCGCTGATGTTCTGCGATAGACCGTCGACAGCCAGTCGAATCTTGTTCCAGCGTCTGGGGACTTGGATCGTCCTCGGCGATACAATCGGGAGCCAGAAAAAAATCTGACGGAGCTTTCTGTCGTTTCCGACTCTCATCCCAGGTGAATGAGGCCATGTTGAATGATTGCTCAAGTTGGACGTCTCTCTTTTCAGAGTCAGTAATTCTCCTGCAGTACAAACATGAGCGCTGGGCCCGCTTACCCTTGTTGGAGCATCAAGGACCTTCCAGTCTTCATGATTCGATGGCCTTAATTGCCCAAAAGTGTGCAACGCGGCGTGTAATGGCAGCGTGTCGGAATCTGCACGAGGAACGCCATGCTGCGACCTTAGCGTCTCGAAAAAATCGTCCCACGATGGAGACTCTTCCGACGGAATGGTGGTTCTCAATGGAGGCTCCCCAATCTCTTCCACCGTAGCCCTCGGATGGGTACTAGTCAGATATGATTCCTGTGACATCAAGATGGTATGTGGTGGGGAAGCGTCTGGCAGTATTCCAGGCCTCATCACGATGTCTTGGTGCGCCACCTTGATGCTCGCCAGGGTTGCCGTGGAAGATGACCTTGTGAGCATATAGTTATCGTCATCCCATCCAGACACCGCAAAGTGAGCCCAGTTTCCTTCCACAGATGTGTTCTTGGTCTCTACTGGCTCTGACCGTCTCGAGAATCGTCGGGAAGCTTTCAATGCCACGCGCGCAATAGACGAGCCTAAAGCTGCGGCCGAAGCGATGGTTGAAGAACTTCGCCTCTTCTCGGTATGGTCCCCCGCTCGTGTCGGGCTTAGGTATGTGGAAAGGCCGCGGCCTTCGTTGGAGGGGTGGTCGATGCTGAGATGTCGTCAACATCGCAGCCACCAATCGCAGCGAATGATAGTTTAATAATTTACCTCTTTCTGGAGTCGTGCATGTCTGGCGCCATTCCTGGTCGGCGAAAGCGATGATTGATCTACAAGGCTCATTTCTTGATACACATAAATCACCTTTGTATCCCGACAGCATCCTCGGTAGCTGAGAAGGACCGTGCCATGACCACGATCATTACGGTTTACTTTATCTTGCACCAGATTTCGCTGTCCTGCAGCACAATATTACAGGTCAGCCATTCCAAAAAAGCGCTGCCAGTGCACTGGGCAAATCAAGGGACGCTGGAAAGTCAGCTTCACAGCAGAGCTACCAAGAATTGCCAGCTGAAGTCTTAAGCCCCGTCACAATTGCAGACGCAGAAACAGATCGATCGGCGGAGTTCCACGTAACATAAGAAGAGATCGAATGGCTGGATACTCACCTGATCTAGTTCATGGTCATGCCACTTGAATCATGCTACCATTCACGAGTGATGCCTTAGGCATGAAGCAATCGCAATGCCGACGTCTGGCAGATGCATACTCGAATCCAGGACCACACGTCAGTGACTCGAGTCGTGATAAGTCTGATTATTGATCTGCAGAACAGAGCCCCAACGTCTCGACTGCTTGTGCCACAGCGAGATGTAGCATCATCCACTGCAAGATCATTATCTCGGAGCCGCCGCAGCGTTGACAACCGTATTGACCTCGACTGCTGACAGAGTGGCAGCATTAGCGGCGGTCGCTTTCCTGCAGCACTGAGGATCGTTGGAAGCTGGATATACAGATACCCTGACAATTAACCTCCATCAACATCGACTGTTGTCGGAAAAGCCGCGCCGGCAGAGGTAGAGCAGTCTCTCGTCATTAAGTACGAGTCACTTATTTGACACCATCTGTATTGTCTCATTTACCGTTGTTGCAATAGAGACGCTCTGACTGACACATCATTCGCTCGCCCCACACCTCTGGAGCTGTTTCCAATGTGCCAAGGACTTGAGCATCTCAGGATCCTAGGCGTATACGTGCTGCTCGACCGCCTCTTCATGCGAGGAAAGAAGATCCATCGTGGTGCGTTTGATGCAGCATGACGGCCCAAGCAGAAATCAAAAGTAACTGGTTCGACGCCCTTATCTCGACTTCCCGTTGGAAAGGAAGTTGTAGTCAATTGCACAATTCACCAGCTGTAGTATTTGATGTCATAGGGCACTACGGTGCAGGCTAGCCAAGATGGTGCTGAGGAAGCGAGGAAGCAGACGAATGTGGATCCATTACGTTTGCCATTCCTGGGCATACTCTCTCGACGCGGAATGCGAACAGATGGACTGAGGTACCCCTTCGATGTCGCCGAGCTAGAAGTGGCGCTGTCCTACGTTGAGCTGCAGTATGTAATGATCCTTAATATAACCGGCACTTTCGTTCGGAGGCAACGAAAGGGTTTGTTGCGTTCGATGGCCCACGGGAAGGAGCCGCAGCACGGGAAGATGATCGCCTAGGACAAGGTGACTGGTGCAAAGTCTATTTCGACCTCTACCACGTGTGTCGTATAGGGAAACATATCTGCATGCTAACGGTCTTGCCACACTGGAAGTGTCGAGAACCGACTGGACGATTGCAGGAAGAGCTGTTGATGAACTTGGATCAGCGCTTTCGATCTCAGCTTGTCGGCCTCGGCGGCCAGCGTGTCCGGTGGAAGATCAATGAGGACAGTGCAGAAGTCCTACTTGGCGTGCCAGCAACAAGTCTAAACTTCGACTTGGCGGAGATCCGGAGCCAAAGGAGCCCCGATCCGTGGACAGTCTTGCTTGGCTGCCAAGGACCCTGTATTGTGCAAGAGGCCTGAATACAAACAGTCGTGTCGATCTGGATTTCTGGTCACAGCAGTAGCTACTTCATGTGGGCACGCTAATCTGGAAGGGCATTTGCAACGCAGGAAATGTCCGGGTACAGCGATGGGTAGTTGCGGTCAAAAGGCTTCGGTGAGGCCAAAGCAGCTGGTAAGATCTGGATTTCACAAGCTTCTCGGCAACAGTGTCCTTTGGCTACAAGGTCTCCCGCAGCTTGTCAATGTTCGAAGCCTGCAGCCGTTCCTCAGTGGGCGCCGTGACGAAGTTCAATGTTGTTATTGTGGATGTCGGTGAAGACGACTCATGTGCAGGACCGGGAGCGAGGCGACTCGGGAGTTTAATTCAGCCCGCACACTCCCACTTCATCCCACGCCGAGTTTACAGTACAGTCTAGCACAGCTAGCCTGGGCGCAGCTAAACCTTATTGCAACTCCTCGACAGAACTTACTCCACTTTCCCACATCGAGACCAACATTGCCTACTTCACCTACATCCACGGCTGTGTATGTAAACCCACTCATGAAGTCTACCAGGTCTCAATGAGAGTCACGCATATTCTGATCGAAGCGATGTGACCAAATGTGGGCTTGCTGCCGGGCGTAGATACAATGTTACGTTGCATTTATGGCAGTCTGCACACTTAGCCACAGCGTGGTACCAAGGTATTTCAGCTGCATATTGGAGACGGCTCAGAGAAACACTAGCCGAACGACACTACGGCGACCCCAACAACTCTTATCTTCGGATCTGATACCATAATTCGTGCTCGCGGTGCATGGTGGAACGTCTTGACTTCTGAACTGGCAACCAGCGTGCACTTGGTCAAAAGTCAATATGATGTCAGACCAGACGCTATCTTCCCCGTGAAACAACCACAAGCCGCCAGACCGAAGATCGTCGGCGCGTTTCTTTTTGTTGAACCCACTCTTTCATGTTCATCAACGGTGTGCAGGGTAGATCTCTTTCAACCGAATCCGCATCGTTTTCGTGCCGCCTCGTCTCGCCATGGCCAGCGGCGAGGATACTGCAGCTCGGGGCTTTGTATGCATACAGAATGGTAATGGTCGGTGCGTCACAGAGACATCAAAGTCCACACGGTATCACTCTTTTCCAATCGTGGTGAATATACTGGACTGATTCACAACGCTCGGTCGAGGCGCCCAATATGGTCGACAACAGAGTGTCGATGGACTCTAAAGACAGCGAGCAGAGCGCACCGACCACGCCAACAGCACTGGGTCTGGACAAGGCGCAAGCAGCGACAGCAATCGCATTAGGTACCACGCCTTCCGATCCCCAGGATCTGGAGAAAGCAGCAGAGCCACCAGGAAACACCCCCGAAGCTGAAGAAGACTACTCGGAATGGTCAACATGGGAACGACGGTTTATCGTCTTTTGCGCTTCGGCCGCTGCATTTTTCTCTCCATTATCAGCTAACATCTACTTTCCACTGTTCGGTACTCTCGCGGATGTCCTCGGTGTGTCCATCACGTTGATCAACCTGACGGTGACAACTTACATGGTAAGGTCAACAACAGAAAAGTCCATGAAAGAAAAATACACTCACACTTCCCCAGATCTTCCAGGGCATAGTGCCCATGTTCGTTGCCGCGTTTTCAGATGGACTTGGACGTCGACCAGCATATATTGTCTGCTTCGTGATCTATCTGGCCGCCAACATCGGTCTTGCCTTACAGACTGACTATGCCGCTTTGGCTGTCTTACGCGCACTCCAGAGTGCTGGCAGCGCAAGTACAGTCGCTTTGGCAAAAGCTGTTGTGGCTGATATTGCTACACCCGATCGCCGTGGGCGATACAGCAGCTTGACATCAGTAGGCCTCTTCTTGGGTCCAGCCATTGGCCCTGTCATAGGTGGCTTGCTTGCGTACTATCTTGGATGGAGGTCTGTGTTCTGGTTTCTAGTCATCAGCTCCGGAGTTCTGTTCGTCACACTTGCGATTGCTTTTCCGGAGACCTGTCGCAAAATTGTCGGAAATGGTTCCAAGCGACCAGCAGCATGGAATACCAGTCTCGTGACCTGGTCACATATGCGACGAAATGGGCGAAAATTGGATCATACCACAAGAGCGCCCAAAGCAGCTTTCAAGATGCCCAACTTCTGGACGACAATCACCATTACTCTAGAGAAAGAAATGTCTATCGTGACTTTCACTTCAGGAATGGTGTTTTCGGCGTTCTACGCTGTCACCTCCGCCGTACCTTCGCTCTTTGCCGATATTTATGGCCTTAACACGATCCAGATCGGTCTTTGCTTCATCTCGGTCGGCGCAGGAAGCTTCGTCGCAGCTTTGATGCAAGGGAACTTGATTGATTGGAACTACAGACGGCACGCAACTCGAACGGGCTTCCCAATAAGCAAGCAGAAGGGTCAAGATCTGACCAACTTTCCGCTCGAGACTGCTCGTCTGGAAATTGCACTCCCACTCGTGGCGCTGGTCAGCATTTCAACGCTGATATTTGGGTGGCTTGTCGATTATGAAGTCCACATTGCTGGGCCACTTGTGATCCTCTTCTTCTCCGGCTTCAGCTCTTCGGCGGCCTACAGCGTCATCACAGTCCTGATCATCGACGTACATCCGGACAAGCCCGCATCTGCGACCGCTGGTAACAACTTGGTCAGGTGTCTTTTGAGCGCGGGAGCAACTGCTGCAATCATCCCGATGGTTGACGCAATGGGTAGAGGATGGGCCTTCACTCTGATTGCACTGATCAGCGCAGCATGTCTGCCGCTCTTGGTACTTTGCATGAAACGTGGGCAAAAGTGGAGGGCTGAGTTACACGCTTCGTCTCCAAAATCCTGAGCGATAACGCAGGAAAATTCTGGTACTTGATAGAGCTCGTTGTCGTCTGTTGATCAATCAATAATTAGTCGATGCGTGTGGTTTCAGTTTTCCTTTTCCAGCAACTGCGGCAGGATAGCGTGGCGATGCTCAGCGTGGCATGCTCTGCGTTGTACCGAGCGACGCGATGTCACACACACCTCGCGTTCGCTCGCTGGGGTTTGTCTCACGTGCATAGTCGTGACGTGGTGGCATCATCCTTTGGCGTATAGACCGTGCGTACTCAAACACACGCCAGACCCACTTGCTCCAGGGGACCCTGATTGGCATAGAGCACCACGTTGGGACCGGGGGCGGTCGGGTTCGATTCTCCCATGAAATGATATGACATGTGCGCACCTTAGTGACTTGTCGTCGGTGTCCGTAGTTATGGAGAACAAACATTTCTCCGAGTGGAACCGGCATGCAGTTGAATGGCTGCCAAGATGACTCGCGTATGGGAAAGAGTTCTTGTCACAAAAGACAACATGACCTTGTAGATTGCTCTGCACCCCATCGACTGGGTTGTGGTTTGGTGTCTATAGCCAGAAATGTATGCTTTGTAGTCTGAGCCGATATATGATTTCTGGATCTCCAAGGGTAGCTCGTTTGTCCAGAGCTAAGACCCAAGCATTGCACTGAGCAAAAGCAATGGCGATCAAGCTACACAACAAGCAAAGCCTCGTCGACATTTCTGCAACATTCTCGAACTCTGCCGAACGTAGCGCGCCATTCGACATAGTCTAGCAGGGACAAGACATTGCCAAGCGACACGGTGTGTCTTTTGTTGTCGGAGGATAGGAGGATATCGGCCATTGAATGACCGTCGTGCTCAGCTATACCGATCTGCAAGCGATTGTTCGCGAGAACGGGCATCCAGATGCATTGCAATTGCCTAGTGTCGTTACCTGTGACAGTGGTGGCGCTCTCACACCGCACCTTGCGAGGTATTGCAGCTACATCCAGCGCCTGGACTGGCGGAAGCACGAAGAGAGACTAGGTTGCAGGAGTCTTGGCTGGTTCTCAACAATTGGAAGATCGACATGCGATTTTCGTGGAGAGGACTGTATAGATGGTTTCACGAGTAGTGTATGTTTCGACATCGAATGTTGGGAGACGTAAGATATATCAGCCTGGCCCATATCATTTTTTCGGGGTTACGTTGCATACTTGCTCACACTATCACTTCCCATAGTCGTCTTAGCTCTGTCACGATATCTTCAATATGTCTGTTCTTGACCGATTGTCGACGATCGAACAACATCTTAATCAACCCACCATGGATTACCTTACCGTCACCGACTCAAGAACAAGCAGAGACTACACTATCCCGATTGAGAACAATGTAGTCAAAGGCCAAGACCTTGCAAGGATCCAATCAAAAGATGCAGAGACGTTAAGGGTGTTCGACCCCGGTTTCGCCAACACTGCCATCATGTACTCGACCGTCGCAAGAGGGTAAGCCCAGATCTATTGCTCTGATGAAGAAGAATGAACTCACCATATAACAGGAACACAAAAGCCAGCAGACTAGAGTTCCGAGGCCAGAACGTCTACGATCTGGTCGACAAGCATGATTTCGAAGAGGTCGCACATCTGTTGCTCTTTGACAAGGTTCCCGATCAGAACGAAAAGGATGCTTTCAAGATCAAACTCGCAGAGAAATGTAATGGCGTGTCCGAAAGTGTTGAGGCTGTCATCCGAGCATATCCGAAGACAGTAAGCAAGGCAAAGGCGAGAGGCCACCCCACGTGAAAGGTATCTGCTCACCTCCACCTAGGCTCCATACATGACCATTATGATCGGAGGTCTCTCCGCCGCACTCGCAGATAAGCCTTCCATGATCCCAGCATACCATGGCACACATCGATACTCCTCGGACATGGACTACACCGATGACACCATCATAGAGGTTATCGCCACATACGCCGTCTGCTTCGCGATGGCATACTCACACAAGACCGGGTCCAAGTTCCGGAGAGCTGAAGTCGGAAGGAGTCATATCTACAACGTCTTCCACATGATGGGACTGGTCAGTAAGGAGACCGGAGAACCAGACCAGAATGTTTTGGATATTATGGAGCAGTGGTGGATCGTTTCTGCGGACCACGAGTTGGCCCACTCCACGTGCGCAACGCTTCTAGCTGGCTCCGCACAGGCCGACCCGATGTCGTGCATTATCTCCGGAATCTCCAGCGGATACGGCATTCTGCATCTCGGTGCCACAGAGAACTCGTACCGCCAGCAACAGTCTATCGGCACTGTTGACCGTGTCGCCCCAGTTGT
Organism: Microcyclosporella mali; assembly: GCA_002785985.1. Classification (NCBI taxonomy): domain Eukaryota; kingdom Fungi; phylum Ascomycota; class Dothideomycetes; order Mycosphaerellales; family Mycosphaerellaceae; genus Microcyclosporella; species Microcyclosporella mali. The sequence continues at coordinate 1,913,007 of NHNU01000001.1, forward strand.
CGCAGAGTGCAAAGCTGGTCTGCGGAGACTGATGGGTGTCGGCCATCGCATCTACAAGAAGAACAACGATCCAAGACTCATTATTGTCAAGCGCCTTCTGACTCAGATGAAGACCATCGGCCACTGGGATCCACTCATCGACACTTCGTATGAGCTGGAGAAGCAAGTCAACGAGGATCCATTCTTCGGCAAGAAGTCGCTATTCATCAACTTTGATCTATACTGGTGGGGACTTTACACCGGTCTTGGTATCGATATCAACGCTGTTGTTCCATTCTTTTTCTGCCAGCGGGTAGTTGGTATGATGGCACATTTCCGCGAGCTGATGACTCAAAAGAATACCAAGCTCTGGAGACCAAACATGATCTATACGCTGCCGGATCCTGTCGAAGCACAATCGGAGGTTGAGCATATTGAGAATGCGGGGGTTCCAAGAGTGGACAGCGCCGTTGGGATCCCGATCATGGCGGAGAAGCAGTAGTAGAATCCGGGTACTATCAATGCTGCTCACCGAGGCTGGGTTCTGAGACAATCTGGCATTCAATAGATTCATGTCGAGCGGCGATTTGGCGGAGCAATAGATTGAAGAGAGGTCAGCGCTACAAGCAAGGAAAGCATAGAAGACATGTCTTAAACGCCTCGTTTGTCACCTATGCCGTTAATAAACTTACGGGTACCGATATCCTCTTCGAGATCCCGAGCTTCGATAGAAGCGATATGTTATTCACTCCCTCAGCTAGGGTTCGTTTCAGTTCAGGCATTGCTTCGCAATGCTTTACGAGCTGAGGCGTTCATAGGTTCGAGAAAATGAGGTTCTTTCCAACTCCATCTCACATTTCTTCTTGGCGTTCATTTCGTGCAGAGAGTAGACTTTTTGGGGTGGTCCAGGTGATTGTCGATCCTCAGATGATATCAGACGTGGCGCGAGATACGACGTCCATGGACACAGCTGAAGCCAAGGAATCGGAATCTCGGAGCACAGGAATGCCTCGACATGGCACCACTCGTGCTTCTCATCGCCTGCAGCATGCTTTGCAGTACAAAACTTCGTTCTTCGATTTGTTCGCGAGCAACAGAAGACTTCAAAGCCCAAGCGTCGTCCAGAAATCTTCGGAAGATTGTCCTCGCTTTCTCGAACAGTGCTCTACTCAATAGACTAGGCACAGCGAATTTGCGTTTCTGGCACAACTCGCTCATGCTGCGTACCAGTCTTTGCCATGAGTTCGTATGGCAGTGGACAGTGCGGGACATGCGCTTATCGAGGTGGGGACCACCCGGCGGATTGATCCTTATCAAACGTTCAATGAGGTTGAGATCAGCAAGCCATTCTCGACCATTCGGACAATCAGGACATGCAGAAAGCATCCATAAATTCAGTGCATCGAAGTAGTAGGTCAACAGCTCCATTTGGCGATTTGTAAGGAAAAAGTCAACATATGCATGGCTGTCCTGCAAAATGTAGAATGCTGGGTATGCCAGCAATGTTTCCTCCAGCTGGGCCAGATAACGAATGCCGAGACGCTTGTGCTGCCCTCCCAGAACGCCAGCACAAGTAGCATTAATGAATTTGGTCTTCTCATGAACAACCTTGGCCCTGTCGGACACCAAGATCTTCATTTTAGCAAGCTCCAGAAGACCACCGAGTATATCAGCATCTTGAAAGAAGTCTGGTGATTGTGCCGTCAGAGTTTGTTGCATGTTTTCTGTACTCAGGATGTCAAACACCGAGCGGTGTATGAAAGAGACCTGCGTCTGAGAATGGTATTTACCAGCTCCATTTCCAATCACCAAGAGTTCCTTCGTGCAAGAGCTCAAACTCTCGTGCACCCATCTTGTTCAATTCTGCCTGGGTGACTTCTTGCAGCTCCATTGAATAAGCAAAGTCCGCGTCGATAAGTCCACGTGGTTGCCGCAGTATCAAGCAGTGATCGAGGAATGACAGCATCGGGAAATGGTGCCCGCGATGCGGTCTCTGCTGCGAATATATTCCAGAAGCAAAGCCTGACACGCGCGTCTTGAGTTGAAAGGAGCGTACCTTTGAAAAGCAAATCTCGGAAGAAGTCGTCGAGGTCTGGAGGAAATGCATGGACTCTGCTGCGGAGCATGTCCATATCGTCACCATCTGCGAAGCCAGTCTGGACTGATCTGACTACAAGAAAGACCCACAGAAAGACACCATCTGCTTTGTCCACGATTTCGTGGATGAGCGCTGTCTCGTCATGCAGTCGAGCATCAATGATGTTGTTGGAGTTTACAAATAGATGTGATCCTCGTGAAAAGGTAGATTGTAGCGTTTCGGTCACATATGCGATAATATCTGGTCTCGTGACGTCCTCCGAGCGTAGGGACAACCATCTATGCTCGAAGGCTTGTCGAAGGCGTGCCAAGGTCGACTTGCCAGGCAAAGTTTGACATTGCTTTTTGTTGCCAGTTGTGTCAGTACCTCTATGAGCTCCAACTTATCCCCAGTGTACTCATCGAGACCGTCGATGAAGAAGCAAAACTTCTTGTCCTTGGAGACATCACCGTGTGAAATGAGCTGCCGAAGTCTAGCGAAGAGATCGGACTGGCTCCAATGCAGAGGAAGTCTCACTAGGCTTGTTGCATTGAAGAATTCTGGGAAGGTTGTCGTACAAAGGTCAGGCATTTCAGCCGAGAGTGTGTGTAATATGCTTCGGAGAAGACCTTCGAGCGACTTGTGAAGTGGGCTGGCGCCAAGATACCAGAAAGAGAAGTTTGCTAAGATCAGATGGTCCGGCGACCATTGCTGGAGGAGAGAAAGCGTGTCTGAATGGCTGCAGATATACTCCATGAGGGTGCTTTTGCCAGCGCCAGGCTTGCCGCTGACCCAGAAAATTCGCTCCCCTGACTTCAACCACGACCTGAGCTTGAATTTATCGTCACTGAGTGCCCAAAGACAATTCGCTGAGTGAGCATTGACAATGGTATGCTGTTGGGAGTGCATGCCATCAAACTCAAGCTCCTCGAGAATAGCAGAATGGATGCTGTTTGCCCCCAGACGCTGTGCTGCTAGCAGTGCAGTCGACAACATGCTGTTGAGACGCTGCAGATGCTGTAATTTTCTCTCGATCTCGCCTTTTTTTCAGCATCAACCTGAAGGCTTTGCTGGATCCTTCTCGAATCCGAGCGAATCCGGACGTGGTGACGGTCATTCTGAGACTCTCAAGAAGGTCTAGCAATGTTTTGGCCTCGACTCGACATTCTTTGGCAGAATTGGTGACTTGGTCTCGCGCTTTCTGCATCTCTTTCGTCACGATATCTCCGCTGGTTGCATGCTCGATGGCTGCGGCCAGATCTGTATACTGTCGTGCGAGCCTCTGTTTCGATGTTCTCGCGTATCTGGTCATTTTCGACTTGACCAGATCTCGAGTCAAGAATACAACTCTGCTGGACAAGTCCACAATTTGGAGAATACTAGACAGGGCCCCAAGGACGGCCAGGCCTTCGGCCATCTTGTTGAATCTTTGCCCGCGTCTCCGCGTCGAACTGATACGAGGTACAGAGAGGCGAATCCGAGTCATCAATGAACACTTGTCGATACCTAGACAAGCAGGCTGGGTTCGTCGCCCGATGCTTGGGCCGCAACAATTGTGACGGTGTTCAGTGTCGTTGTAGCATAGGGACTGGCAAGTGAATTCGATTCCTCTCAGAACCCCGCTGGCAACATATTGTCGTACACAATCCAGGTGTCTGCAGATTCAGAACCAGTGTATGTCGCTCTGAAATGTGTTGCATACAAGTAAGGCTGATGAGGTGGCACAGGGCGCAATGCATATGCATATGCAGATGCATGAGCTCCGCCTCGTCAAGGCGCCCATTGCAGCGCTGTCACGCGCCAAGTCCTCCATCATCGTGGAGCGGCAGAAGTTTGGTCCCATAGCGAAATCCTTGAAGGTATTGTGACATGTTCTAGCGAGCAGGATCATCGTGGATGATGAAGTGGAAAGAAGAATAGATCTCACGCATGGAGAAGGGCCGCTGTCCCATCACTTTCTTCCGCCCCACTTTCCTCTAGACTTCAAGTTCACCACCGAAAAGATATCGCATCCGTATCCTCCCATAATCTACCCCAACACAACGCAATGCCGGCCTCCCTCTCCCCCGAAGCTGAAAGCGGCATTCCGCTCATAGAATACCTCTCCGACTCTCCCGCACCTCAATCCACCAAGCGCAAGCGCTCTGCCGACAACGAGAAAGCCTCCAAGCGCAAGAAGCGCACCAAAAAGAAGCCGCAAGATGTCAATGACGATGCACTCGACAGCGAGCTCGGGATCAACCATGCGATCGCACATATGGACAGCAATCTGATGGCGGATCACATTGCGCAAAGGACAAGGAGGTTCTTACCCGAGGCGAGTCTGGTCGAGGTTGAGGATCTGGGAGTTTCTGGTAAGAGATTGTTTGAGGACTGCGGTTTGAATGCATGACTGATTGGCAGTGCAGAGAAAGCGATCAAGGATACAACAACTTTCACAGACCCGCGAACGACAGACAACCTAGCCGATTTCCTCGAGAAATTCTCCGCCCCCAAGAGGAAGAAGAAAAAGGGTCCGAAACTCTCCGAGACATCCACAGAGAAAGGCGCACCGCATTCTCTTGTCATCGCTGGAGCAGGCCTTCGAGCTGCAGACTTGACTCGTGCATTGAGGCGGTTTCAGACGAAAGAGTGCATGGTTGCGAAATTGTTTGCGAAACATATCAAGCTGAAGGAAGCTGTAGAGATGGTCAAGACGACGAGGATGGGCATCGGTGTGGGGACGCCGCAGCGAGTGATGGACTTGTTGGAAGACGGTGCGCTTTCAGTGAAGCATCTGGAGAGGATCCTGGTGGATGCGAGTCATATCGATCAGAAGAAGAGAGGCATCTTGGATATGAAGGAGACGGAAGTGCCGCTTGCGCAACTCCTGAGTAGGGAGGATTTCAAGGAGAGATATGGAAGTGGGACTGAGGAGGGGAAGATCGAGCTGCTGTTCTACTGAGGATGGTTGAATTGGTACGTCTGGAGAACAACCGCGTCAATGGCGAACTGGCTCTGTAGATCCGCATGAGGTTTAATGAGAGCAATCGTACCATGGGAGATCGAGGTTCCCCGGATCGAGCTGCAAACTGCGTTATGCACTGCCAAGCAAGGTGAGTCCTGTCTGCCTATAGCCAGACGGATCAGACGATCATCGGCCGGCTCATGGGAGGTCACAAAGTGCCCACGAATGTTCCACTTACTTGGTGCCATAGATCCATGACACAGATGGGTGTTCACAGAGGCACCCTCCCCTCGCCCGAACTCGAGGACGCTGTAGACTCCTGACAGTAGCTTTGGCGGGAGGACAGTAAAGAGCAGATCAAAATGACCGATATGGCATCAAGCAGCCAAGTCCTACTGACGCTACTCAGCGGGCGATTTCCTCACTTCCTAATTCACTCACTCACTTCGAGGCGAGGAACGATCAGTGTGAGGCAATTTGTCACTATTTATCGCCAGCAAGTTCATATCCCTCTCGGGCAACACAGCTCACGCAACCACCCGCGTACCTTCAAATCTCCGTTTCACAAACTCCCTTCACTTTCGACCGGAAGCTAATTTCCCGCCTTCTCGTTGGCCCGTTGAGCGTTGGGGGATCTTGTGTCGCTCCTTCCTTGCTTTGACGCTGTCAAATGCGGCCCGTGCTCGAGTTCAATATGTGAAAACAAAACACTCTTCCACTCCCCTTCATCTTCATCTTCATCTTCTTCTTCATCTTCTCTCCTCATCACTCACACAACACCACGAACTTCCAAGCATCTCCTCTCCTTCACAAGTGTACCATCAGCTTTCATCATCAACTAGCATCGACCACCAGCTATAGTCATGGTCCCAGCATTCAGCAAGCTGCTCATGGCCGGTCTTCCGCTCCTCGCCGCTCCGCTCGTGCGCGGTTCTCGTAAGTCATCCTCCCGTAGCCCACAGATGTTCATGCTGACAAGATACCAGCTCTCGCCCATGACGCCCGCACTGGTGACGCTCAGGTAAGCCTTGAATATCTCCTTCCTTTGCCACTTCTCCACGGAAAGATGTGATTGTCTCGCCAGAGGTGGCATGGCGGTCAGCAGTCTCCCTACATCTTCCCTCCTTTCCTTCTTGCCTGTCCTTCTTCTGAAGTCTCGTCGGCTAGATTGGCACACGCGGTTTCGTCAACAGCCTCACCCGTGTCTGTCTGGGTCCGGGACTCAGCAATTGCTACCGTCCCCTTCCCATGAGTCAAGCTGACATCGGCGAGGCCGCGGCCAACACTCGCCCTGTCCTCGCTGCTGAGAACGGCAAGCGTGAGGCTCAAGGTTATGTCGGATATTGCGGTGTTCTTGGTGAGAGCTGCCCAAAGCTCATTGCCAACCAGGCTTCAGATGGCGATATTGTCGTTTCAATCTCGACTCCTGTCGGCGACACTGAGCGCGATGCTCAAGGCTACGTCGGGTACTGTGGTGTTCTTGGTGAGAGCTGCCCGAAGGTCGACGTCGAACCATCCACTCCAGGGATCGTTGAGCGCGAGCCTCAGGGCTACGTCGGTTACTGCGGCGTGATGGGTGAGAGCTGCCCAGAGGCTAAGGAGACCGATACCAGTGACACTTCAGAGGTCGTTGAGCGCGAGCTTCAGGGCGCTGTTGGTTGCTGCGGTGTGATGGGTGAGAGCTGCCCAGAGGCTAAGGAGACCGGTACCAGTGACACTTCAGAGGTCGTTGAGCGCGAGCTTCAGGGCGCCGTTGGTTACTGCGGTGTGATGGGTGAGAGCTGCCCAGAGGCTAAGAAGATCGGTGCAGGTGACACTCTCATATGCCCCCTGACGCATCTCCTCCACAACGGACTCTGCCTCCCACCAGCTCTTAAAGTCGAGCGCCAGGACAACATGGAGCCTGCCAACAGCACCGGCCTCTCCCCAATTGACTCGAACCTCGAGACTGCCGAGGAGAGCACCAGCGATGGCAGCAACGGCTTGATCGCTCAGGCCAACGTCGTTGCGACGTTTGTCGGCATCGTCTTCGTGATGCTTGCACTCTGAGCGAGCCCAACACTCATCGCAACTTCGCAACGACTACCGAAGTATCGTTCAAGCATGACTTGACACACATTTACATGGAAGGAGTATGGTAGGATTGGGCTGTCGAATGACTCTGCTACGGACGGCGTTGTGGGTGCAAGGGATGGGTGCGAATGATGAGAAAGCATGAGAGTTACTCAGAATGTATACTAGTCATTGACCTTGTGTTGCTCTTTTTCTTCTCTATTTTGAGACGTTGTGCGATGGCTTCATCTCTGTCTTTCACGTCACCTCTGTCACCGTAAACACGTGCTCCGACACCATCTTGCTTGATGTGTGTTTTTTTGCGTCGGCGCAGGCTATGTATCTCATGACCGGTACTTGCACTACAGAAGGCTCCCACGACCTAGGTACCACGAAAGCCGTTCGCCACCATCGGGAACGAAGGGTCCTGCTTACTTTCTGATTGCAGTATCAGGCCAGCTTACATGCCAGACGATTTTCATCGTCTTGTTGCTCCCCAGGACATGGGCGAGATTTGCTTCGTGCGTTGGCGAAGTTGCGAGAGGACAGAGACTCATTGATTTGCAGAGCGGCTTCTCGAGTAGCAGATATAAGGGAAAAAATTTTCACAGCATAGAAGATTCAAGACGAGACAAGGCTGCTGTCACAGCTCAATAGCAAGCGATCGCAAAGAGCAGCCGCTCACAAGTCCAAGTCATGATCCCAAGCTCGTACGCACATCGCTCTCATCAATCGTTGCTCGAGCGCTTCGTGCCGAATGCCAAGCTGAGCGTAGATCTCGTCGGTTACCCAGCTCCGAATAGCGTCCGCACTCTTTCCGCCGGCTTCCACCTCGAGTGCTCTTGGGATCTGCATCATGCCCAGATGGACGGGAATATCTAAGCTCGAGCCCGCGGCCGGGATACAAGCAATGATCGCTTCAGGTGGAATGCCTTCGGGTATGAGATACTCTTTAGTAACACCAAATCGTTCATCGCCGTAGAAGTGAAGATTCGGCAGCTGCCTGGAGTGTGCGAAGGAGTAGGCATCTAGCTGAGGAACCCTCAACGTAGACTGCTCGAGGTCCACGGCAAGAATCAGGACTTCTGTTGCTCCTTGGTTGATGAACAGTCGGCGACGACTCATGGCGGCCCGCCAGTTGCACCAGACAGATTTCCAGGGGCCATCGATACGTGCCCAAGTAAGATGCCATTCGGCATTTTGCACGCTCAAGAGTGTGTATGGTTTTCTGGCTCGTAGATCTGGGTCGCAAGGCCACAAATGCTCGCGCCGAGCGGTGACTCTTAAACCAATGCCATCGAGAGTTGTCTGGGCGGCATGAGTTTGTAAGTCCGCATTCATGGTCATAGTGTGCTGAGCAGATGTTCTTGATTACCATGTCGCACTCAGGTACGTCTAGGTGACTTTGAAGGGAGTGACCAGCCTCAACTCGATCATCTTCGGTTAAATACAAAGGAAAGTTCGTGGTATTGACAGGTTCCAGTTCTCCACTTCAGCGAACGCGCCAAAGACCTGTTGCTTGTTGACGATTTACGAATCTACTCATCTGACACATCTGATGCTGTCACTGGGCAGTCGGTCTCGTACAACACGGGTTTCGGTACCGAGTGGGACGGAGGGATCGGCTGCAAGGAATCTCGCGAATCTGGGATCAACTGCAATTCTCATAATAGTGGCAGATTGGCAGGGTTGATACAATCGCTCATCCTCCAAGCTGGTGTCGCATGACGAGAGTAATGAAGAGGTGAAGCTGTTATAGCCGAATGGAAGCGAATGATTAATGAAGATGTAATGAAGATGAAGTCGGGATCGGAGTATGTACATGTATGCACACGCGTCTTAAACCTTGGCAAGCGCGAAGCTTCTTCGGGACTGGTTCCTGACGATCACTCACTCCGCCCTCCGTCCCCTTGTTCGCCTCCTCTTCCTCCTCCTGAATGGCGACACCCTTGTCGCAACAACAACAACGACAACGATCATGCATGAATTGGTCTGATCAGCACATATTCACATTCACACATTCGTTATCCTGCGCATTGTGTGCGCACTTGTCACTCGCTTGGACAATGCCATATGCCCATCACACTCATGTACTTTGAGCTTCTCTCCTTCCTTTTCCTCTTCATACACTATGCTTCTGCCTTGGGACTCTCCTTCACATCGCCGGCGGCGGGCGCAACACTGCCGTCCGGACCCATAACGATACAATGGGAAGACGCAGGAGGATCACCTGATATGGCAGACTTGGTTATGGGAACCGTGGTATTGGTGGTCGGAGGAAACAGTGTAACCAATTCCCAAATCCTGCAGACGATCGGGACGGCCAACACGACCATATCTGAGGCCACACTCGACGGCGACATCGATCCGAGTCTGGCGCAGTCGATACAGAATGGCTTTTATCTGATGATGACGAGCGACACCTCCGACGGCAATTCGGTCATCAACTACTCGGACCGCTTCACACTGGTCGACATGAACGGAACCACCGATAGCCAAATCCTACAAGGAGCCAGTGCAGAAGCTGGTGCTGTCTCCAATGTCCCTGCTGCGCAATACAACGTTATCGAGCACGGTTCACCGTCGAGTACCGCCCCTGCCATACCAACATCGCCTTCAACGGCGACGAACACCGACCCCATGTCCACTGAGACCTCGACATCCATGCCTTCAGCTCCCATTGGAGGACATGTTAGTGGCGGCGGTATCACTAGCAGCGATCTAGCAGGCCTCATCGTCGGCGCGATTCTCGCCAGCATCGGCATCGTCAGCCTCGTCATCTGGGCTGTCTTCTTCTATAAACGTGCGCGTCGGAAAAGAGCAGAGAAAGAGTCGCAAGACGAGATCCGGAAGTCCATCTTCGGCGGCGACAGCTGGGAAGGCAAAGCAGAGCTTCCGGCCAGAAGATCAGGCGTGGATGTGCACATGCGCGAGCTCAGTCCCAACGTGGAACGTTTCGAGGCTCCTGCGTGGGACAAAGTTGTTGAGGCGCCAGGCAACGAGCCCGTGTTTGAGTTGGAGGGCGACATAGCGATGTGGGAAGCTGGATCTGGGAGGAGATCCAAAGCGTACGATCCTTTGAGTAATTAATCATGGTATTGTTACCTGTTCTAGACGTACATAATCGTGAACGAGACATGACCAACTTTCAAACCTCGTCACGAAGGACGTCCAGCAACCTTGATGCCGGGGTCGAAATAGAGGTCGACCAAAGCCGTGGCAAGGTGGGAAGGTCCGGCATTGTGAAGGCTGATCAGTGCCAACCCGACAGAAACCATCAGCTATACCTTAGTATTGTGGCAAGATGCTGCCTGAGCCGCCAGCTTTGAAGTGGTGAAGTTGGGACCAGGCAGAGATGAAATGAGGCGGTGCGCGGGTTCTGGCTTTGGGGCGTCGGCCAGCACTGCCACAAGTGACCGACGTTCAATATATATTGACCGCTCTCAGATCAGCAATATCTCTATTGCACAACTGAACTTCTGTTACAGAGACCCGATACGCTCCTCGCGCGAAATACCGTTGCAAATCTATCATCGGAGCTTCCCAAAGACGACAAGTAAAAGAAGTTCAACGTACAAGCCCGATGCCACGACAGCCTCGAAAGAAAGCCGCAGGTGGCAAGGCACGTACGGCATCCAGCAGAGCGACAGCTCAAAGTGCGCGTATCATGGATATCCACACCTTCGACGAGAAGAAGACAGGCTTCTTCTCCCTTTCCGCGGAACTGCGCAACAGAATCTACTCTTACATGACCGTACCCTACCATCAGATGAAGTACTTTGGAGACGTCACAAAATACACCAACTCCCTCAACATCCTTCGAAGCGGAAGGTACGAGGCTGGCTTCGTCGTCGAGTCTGGACAGAGAGGTTCCCCTTCTCTCTGCACGCTCTCGCTCATCTCCAAGCACTTCTCCAGCGAGTTTCGACCCATCTACTTTGGCTCCTGGGACCATATTCGGATCTCTCAGGGTCACAGTCCTTCTCTGGCGACCGCAGAAGCAAAGGGATGGGAGATCGCGACTGGCGCGGCGAGAGGCGATAGGTTGAAAGCTTTCATTGCGTTGCTGGGAAAAGACGCGAAGTTTGTGCGTGGATTTGAGGTCCTGGATATCACGCCTCTGGTCTACCCTGGACCGACGTGGCGGCCCGTGAGAGAGAGACTCGCGGTGAAGGTGGAAGAGGGGCAGGAAGTGCGTCTCGTGTCGTTGATGAACCGTAATAGTGACCCCAGGTTTTATCGGACTCAGATTTATGAGTTCGTCGGGGGCAAGGACGGCGAGTTGAGCTTTGTGAAGTATGGAGGATATGAGCCTGCAGCTCTTCCTGTCTAGCCGGGTGGGTCGATCTGATATATAGAATATTATTGCATGTTGTCCGTTTATGTCGGCGAAGTAAGTTGACGAGGCACCGTCTCCTTTCTGGGTCCTGCTACGTGCTCGGTACTCCTATGGCGCGAACAGATGTCGACAGGAAGATATTGACTTTGCTTACGCGAGAGCTGGACGTGGAAGCAAGATCCAGCCATCACTATGGTCAAGCCCGTTGAGGCCACGAGAAAGTTATGCTGCTCAAACAGCGATGCGAAAGCGGAAGCTTCAAACATGCCAACTTTCACTCAACACTTTCCAATCTCATGCTCGCGAAGTAAGCCCTCAAAGTCCTCATCCATCTGCTCAAGATCTTCACTCCGACCTTCAGGCAGGAACCAATAGATCGCAGATGTGAAGATTCCAATGCCACCGGCAACATAGAACGTCGAGGAAGGCCCAGCAGCATCCCGAATAGGTGTGAAAACCTGCGTCCCGATCGCCGCGCCAGCCTTGCCAAAGCCAGCAGCAATGCCATAACCCATACCTCTAGCTGCGGTCGGGAGCGATTCTGCGCTGATGAGACCAATGGTAGCGCCAGGTCCCATATGACCGAAAGCTTGTAGAAGACCGTAGAGCACGACGAAGATAGGAAAAGCTTCTTCGGTGAGCTTGGTGTAGAGGCCGCCGATTATGAAGCCGCAAACGACATAGCCCAGGAGAAGTCCTGTGATACCAGTCCAGCGACGGCCGATCTTATTGACGAGCCAGGCGCCGACGATGACACCAGGAATGGGCATCAGAGCTAAGTAGAGCTGCCACAGTGCGACTCGTGTTGGATTCTTGCCAGGGACCAAGGAGTTGACGATTGTGGAGCTCATGATTGAGTTTGGGAAGTTGACGAAGTCGTAGAGAAAGAAGCAGACGGAGCATCCAAGAATTCGAGGCCAGTATTGCTTCATTAACAGTGTCCACGGGATCTTGCGTTTTCGAAAGTTACTTCTCATAAAGAGTCGTCCGTCTTGCATTCGCCAACGAGCCAGAACCACGATCAAGGGCAGGATTATTGAAATGGAGTACATGGCATGAAAAGCGACGACCAAGCCGTTGTGGCTGCCAATGAGCGCCAGCAGGTAGACGAAAGTACAGAGAGCGCTACCGGACGTGGCCTGGAGGGTCGAGATGAGAACTTGAATGGGACCTCGCTTCGAATCGAAGTGCTCGTTGGAGCTCTCCAATGCGGCCGCAGCTGAGGTTGGATACTCGCCACCGACACCGACACCGGCAGCTCCGCGAGCAATAGTCATGAACCAAAGCATATTGTCGATGCCTCGGACCTGGAAGGCTAAAGTTGACATCAGAGATCCTACGGCGACAAGAGCTGATGTGACCAACATCGCGCCTTTGCGACTGAAGCGATCAGATATGTATCCAAACACCAGAATGCCAATGACTGCGCCTACGAGTAAGGCGTTGGATATGCGAGTTTGTATCGATGATGTATATGTGTCGCTGCCGAGCACATGCTTGAAGACGAGATTTGTCGAGCTCGCCAGGTTTTGTTGATATCCGTCGCTGAGGTTGGCAAGTGCACTGCCGATGATTGTGGTGATTGAGCCAGTCTTCCGGTCGCGCTGGGTCTTCTGCTCCGTGTCTGAGATCTCAGACGTTTGCTGTAAAATCTGCTTCTCACTCTGGGTAGGCTGATCTCTCGCAAGCACCGATGTATCATTAGCGATAGTCATTCTGTGTGTGAGCACCGGTCGTTGTCGCTGCTAGGTGTAACGAAAATAACAAGAACGCATGGAAAATACTTGTCCTTCATGGACTGAGTCCTCGGCCGACAGGCCGACTCTCTTACGGTAGTTCTCATCAAGTGCGGATATCGGCACACGAATAAACCAATGAGAGATGTGCCTTGCCCCAGAGTCTAATAGACGAGGTGGGCCTCTGGGTCAAGAAAAAGTCTTCCAAAGGGAAGGAAGCTGAGACAATTCGGTCCTTTTCTTCCCGATCCGGAGGTTCATAGCGACGTCTGTCGTTCGAAGAGAACTATGGGTCTACTGATAGCCACTTCATTCTGTCGTGCTTCATAACAGCAGGTTTCGTGGGTCTTCAATATCATCTCAGCCGCTACCATCATCCCGGCATTGGCACATCGGCGATATCACGACTGGCTATGAGAATGCGTTGTCGTTTGTCTTCGCGCTTCCGTAGCCTCATGAGAGGCCCGATGGTATTGACAAGGTAATCGTAGAGGTGATGTAGGCATCTCGGATGTAAGTACTGGGGCGTGATGGTGTGTATAGGCCAGCGATGGCAGAGGTGAGGACTTGGAGGCACTCACTCGAATATTGACACCTTAGGCATCAAGCTTCATTTGCCGCATTTGCCTTTAACCAAGGCCTATCCTCCCTGGCAAACGCAAAAGGCGGTAATCATCTCATTGACCACACAAGTCGATATGGCCGCGGCTGATGATTGGGATTTCGAGATTTGAAGTTCAGATATTGGTTGCTTCTGTCACCATTCGCAGTTGTGTCTCTTGTGTGATAACTTACGTTTACCTCGTTCAGGTATTGTGACCATGGCGTCCAAGACCACAAGAGCTTTGTGCCAGTTCGCAAGAGCAGAAAGAAAGGTTCCGAAGAGGTCACTACAATTAGCACTTCGACAAACACCATCGTCAATGAAATCCCGAATAGCTATTGTTTCTACCGCTGAAAGCAGTCACAGCACGCGGATGTATGCGACCATGACAAGCAGTCGGGCGATCGTAGCTTCAGAACCAGGACCTAAGCACCATGGCGGTGAGAACTGGTCTATGACAGACATTCGAGTACCGACTGAGCTCAAAGCCGGCGAGATTCTGGTCGATATGGTGGCAAGTGGTATCTGTCATACCGATGTAGCATTGACAAATCCGAACATGGGCCAGACATTTCCAATGGTTCCAGGACACGAAGGTATGTTCACCAACAGATATAAGCTGAAGAGGACATCCTCGCTAACATTTTGACAGGCTCGGGAATCGTCAAAGCGATAGGACCAAACGTCACCAAAAACATCAGACCAGGCGACCCAGTGCTCCTATCATTTGACAGCTGCAATAATTGCAAAGAGTGCGACGAAAAGCGACCCGCGTATTGCGACACTTTTGCCCCGATGAATCTCTTTGGAGAGAAGGACGTCTTCAAGGGCCATGACGAATCGACCAGGATTGGCGCCAAATTCTTCGGTCATTCGAGTTTCGCGAGCCTCAGCATAGTCAAGGAGACTACAATACTACCGGCCAGGGATCTCATCAAGAACGATGACGAGCTAAAGCTGTTTGCGCCGCTGGGCTGTGGCGTGCAGACTGGTGCGGGAGCCATCTTGAATCTGACGAAGCCGGGGAAGAATGATCGGGTGATGGTTTGTGGATTGGGAGGAGTTGGATTGAGTGCGATTATGGTAAGTGCGCTTCTCTGCGTGTCTTACCGATCACTGTTGACGTTTTCAAAGGGCGCGAGAATTGCGGGCTGCAAACAAATTATCGCGGTAGACAAAGTTCAAGAGCGAATCGATCTCGCGAAAGACGTCTTCGGCGCCACCGACGGACTGAACACCACAGGCCTGACCGATTTGACAGCCGCTATGAAAGAGATGGCCGGCGGTCGAGGTCCCAATGTCGTGATCGAAAGTACGTTCTCATGCTCTTCTCCTCATCTCCTATTGATGACTCACATCAAAACCAGCAACCGGATTCCCCCTCGTGGTCGAAGCCTCCTACTTCGCAACCGACACCCGCGGCGCCTACGTACAAGTCGGTGGTCCTCCAGATCCGTCCTATCGCATGTCTCTCGACCTTGTCCAGCATCTCTTCCGCGGCGTAAAGCTGTTCGGGTGCGTTGAAGGTGATAGCTATCCGGCGGATTTCATTCCGGAGCTGATCAAGTATTATCGAGAGGGAAGACTCCCCATTGACAAGATGATGAAGTATTATCAGGCTGCAGACTTCAAGACTGCGTTGCATGTAAGTGTTCCCTGGCTGATGTTCAGTGGGTAGGGTGATGAGATTTGCAGATGCTGACTCGTTGGGAAATGTAGGATATGCATTCTGGGAAGACGATCAAGCCTGTTTTGGTGTGGTGAGATGATATGTATGAACATACTTTACGGTAGACACTCTTGGGATCGCTGGCACTCCAGACCCAGCCACAGACAAATCTCGACGCGGCCTA
Source organism: Microcyclosporella mali (assembly GCA_002785985.1). Taxonomy (NCBI): domain Eukaryota; kingdom Fungi; phylum Ascomycota; class Dothideomycetes; order Mycosphaerellales; family Mycosphaerellaceae; genus Microcyclosporella; species Microcyclosporella mali. The sequence continues at coordinate 1,928,594 of NHNU01000001.1, forward strand.
CAGAACGAGCGAGGATCCAAAAAGACAGTTGTAGAGTTGACATTCGCTAGGAAGAAGAATTGGGAATGACCGGACCTGCGATGCCATTTATTGAGGCTGTCCCGGACTGTGATGAGATGAAATTACCTTTTCATAATGGTAATCGAAAGTGCGTCGATTAGTTATAGCACGAGACCGATTGCCAAGCCATATCGCAGTCATGAGAGGCAGGATAACGTCCAATAGTATAGCACTAAGAGTATGCATGACGCAAAAAAGCATTTGTTTCTCGTGCTTGCTGTAGCACGGGCTTATAGTCTAATCCAGCTTACGCCAGTATCCCACATGTCCTTCGGCCTTCCTATCTTCTTACTGGAGGCACAACCATACCTCTGCTTACTCCCCTCCCGATACGCTTCCGCACTGAATAAGCTCACATGGTCTCATCGCTCTCGCGTAGCTGCGTGCCTGGATCGGGGTGTGATGTCTCGTCACATGCAGCAAGCGTATCCAACACAAGAGCTCGACATGCGCAACGCTGTCCACGCCATCGTCGGTCCATTGTCGGCCCATCGTCCGCATGTTGATGTAAGCGTATACATGTACTCTATCCCTCGTCCAGCTCTTATGCCGACTTCGGCATGAAGTTGGGGGTGATAGTAGCCGTCCGTGCGAGCGTGCTGAGCCCCATATCTCAGCGACATCAATAAGCCGGCGGCGAGATTCCCCAGACCACGCGCCAGCATCATCCTGTCAGGAATACGGCACATGTATCGTATGGCTCTAGCGAAGGATGTGGGCAGGTGACCCTGATTGCGGCGGCGGCGAATCCATGGTGCAAGGCACGCTCGTAGTCCTGGGTCTGACGCACCTCCAACCACTGGCATGCGCACGCTGGATGCTTCAGGTGTGTATCGGCTTCTGCATTTATCATCACCTGTCACTTTATTGGTATGTGCCACATGATAGACTGATACGACACTTGTGCTCTTCTTCCCTATTACCGACGCTTGGCCTCTCTCCTTCGTTCTGCTTCTCTATTGCACATCGCAGCCTCGCTCCAGCAACACGACGACCATAGACGATAGACGATACAGCAATCGATAGCAATATACAATATATCATTGACGAGATGGCTACAGACGCCGAGGGGCGAGCGAAGAGACGGTTCGATTGGAAGACCATGCTGGGACAGGGAAAGCGAAATGCACATACAACAACAGGCAGTGGAGAGACGTCAGATGTAGACGACAATAATGTAGAGAAGAAGCCAGTGAAATGGAACATGGGCATGCTCAACGATCGCGAGACAGAAGAGGTTCCTGGATCCGTCTTGCTTCTCTCCAAGGTCTCAGAGTACAACGAGCCCTTGGGTCTTCGCAATGCACCCGCGAGAACGTCCGCCTCTTCGCTGCCTTCGCCATATCCACCTTCGAGGAGAGCGAGCTCACAATCTAAGAGACAGGCGAGCGTACCCGAGAAGAAGCGCACTCCAGACGGGAAGATTGTTCTGGAGCCGCAGCCCGACGACTCGCTCAATGACCCTCTGAATTGGAAAGTCTGGCGTCGAGATGCGGCCTTGTTGTCTCTGGGCTTCTATTGCATGCTAGGAGGAGGCATGACGCCCATTCTTGCAGCAGGCTTCAACAACGTCGCCGACGAGTTTGGCATAGCAGAATCTCGTGTAGCCCTCACCACGGGCTTGTACATGATGGGTCTCGGTGTCGGTAGCGTCGTGCTCAGTCCAACAGCCATCCTCTTCGGAAAGAGGCCTGTATATCTGGTGGCAGCCACATGTTTCATCTTGACGAGCGTATGGTGTGCTCTTTCGCCCAGTTTTGGGAGCCTTGTCGCGGCGAGAGTGTTCCAAGGTATTGCGGTCAGCAGTGTCGAATGTCTGCCGTCGGCTTCTGTTGCGGAGATTTATTTCCTCCATGAGAAAGCATATCGGTTGGGCATCTATACACTCCTATTGCTCGGAGGCAAGAACTTGGTGCCACTCGTGAGTGCGGCAATCATTGAGAGTCTTGGGTGGCGATGGGTCTTCTGGGTCGTTGCCATCATCGTTGGCTTTGGGCTGGTGCTGCTATTCCTCTTCGTTCCGGAAACATTCTGGGATCGTACACCACGGCCCAATCGACCTCGACCACGTCGCACAATCAGCGCAAGTAGCCTTCAGAATGTGTGGAGGGCGCGTGCGCACACGACGGCGGAGAAGAAGGTGCAAATGGGCGATGCTCCTGCACCGGCTCACGATCACAAATCGCATGGGCGGCATGCGCATTTCAATGCAGAGACACCGAGTCCAGGTACTGTCGACGTGGATGCCAAAGATGCAGGAGATGATCCGGACATGAAAGAAGATCTGAAAGAAGACCCAGATGCTATTCGGCCAGACGAATCTCTTCAGCCAGCACCCAATACGGAGCCCGTCCACGACGAAAAGGCGCAAACATCAGACTACTTCGACATTGCCACGATCGACGCCTCGAACCTCGAAGCCCAGAGTCCCGGTCTTCTCTCACCCGGATCCCATATCTCCTCCACGCACAGCCAGGACTTGAAGCCCGCAAATCCGTACACTCGCCACTTCATCTCCCAGCCGCCCAAGACGTTTACGCAGCAGCTACGCCCCTGGTCCGGCCGCCTCTGCCACGACAACTGGTTCAAGGTCGCCTTGCGCCCTTTCATCCTCTTTGCCTACCCAAGCATCCTCTGGAGCACGCTCGTCTACTCGCTCTCCATCGGTTGGCTCATCGTGCTCTCCGAGTCCGTTACGCAGATCTACAAATCTCGCGACACCTACAATTTCACCTCCTTGCAAGCCGGTCTCGTGTATATCTCTCCTTTCGTGGGCGGCATCCTTGGCACCGCCGTTGCGGGCAAAGTTTCAGACATCATCGTGCGATACATGGCGCGCAAGAACGGCGGCATATACGAACCTGAGTTCCGCCTCGTCATGGCTGTCCCTATCGCTCTTACCACCACGATCGGCCTGATGGGCTACGGCTGGTCCGCCCAAGAACGCGACGCCTGGATCGTTCCTACCATCTTCTTCGGGATCATATCGTTTGGCTGTTCATTGGGATCTACTACCAGCATCACTTTTGCGGTCGACTCGTATCGTCAGTATGCTGGTGAGGCACTGGTGACGTTGAATTTCAGTAAGAATGTGTTGCATGGGATGGTGTTCTCCTTCTTCTTCAACAATTGGTTGGAGAGCGACGGGAGTAAAGACGTCTTTCTTGCCATCGGAGGCATCCAATTAGGCTGTATGCTCTTCACCATTCCGATGTATGTGTATGGGAAGAAGGCGAGGATGTGGACTGTAAGGAAGGGATTGATGGAGAAATTCTAGGGTCAGCTGAGGAGTGGAGATAGATGTAGAAGGAGGATTGAGTTTAACGGATATCATGGTGGTTTCCACCTCTCCACAACTAAAGTCCCAAAGCGACCCGGACAGTCCTTGTTCGGTCGAGTACATGCGAGACACTGGAGAGGGAGATAGAGTCGGTTTTGTGTTTGGGGAATGGCAAACGACAGAAGAGGAGGTGGGCAGACTGAGAGGCCGAATGTGACGAATGCAGTCAATATCAGGCATCTTCTTGGCTTAAGGAGCATGTGCCTGTGGTCTTACGGGCAAGGGTGAAGTGTTAAGGAGTCGTCTCAGCGGACCAGCCATTCACTCTTCTCGGCAACTGTAAATTCTTATGGATCACCAACCCATCCCCCGTCAACGCAATACGAACTGCCTGTAATCGCGGACGCATCATCGCTCGCGAGGAATAAGATAAGCCTACGTGTCTTGAGTCAGTAAACTTGTATCACACTACCCAACACAAAACAGCAAGGAACAAACGGAAGTGGGCGGTCAACTCACCTTGCAACCTCATCCGGCACCAGCACCCGCTTCAGAGCCTGCGCCTCCAATGTCTGCGCTTTATACTCTTCGGTCAGGACCTCCTGTATCTGTCGCTCTGTGGCGATGCTCCCCGGCATGACGGAGTTGACGCGGATGTTGTCTTGGCCAAATCTGCGAGGATCAGCGAAAACATTACCCACGCATGGAAAGTGGAGAATGTCGACAAATCATCACTTACTCTCTCGCGAGCGTCCTCGTCAACCCCACAACAGCGCTCTTCATCGTCGTGTAAACAGGTAGTCCTGTCGCTGGAATGCGCCACGTGATACTGCCCATGTTGATAATACTGCCTCCTCCAGCAGCTTGCATACTCGGAATAAAATACTGGCTCAGAAAGAATTGATGCCTCAAATTCACATTCACATTCACGTTCCAGCTCTCCTCCGTCACCTCCATCGTTCCAACGCGAGCTTTCCCAGCTGAGCTCGCAGCATTGTTGATCAGAATGTCAATTCGTCCGTACGTCTTTAGGATTTCGGACGCGATGGATTGTAGTTTAGAGAGGTCTGTGACGTCGCATTCGTAGAAGATAGGGGTGTGATGGGAGCTATCGATGGAATTGATGAGCTTGTCTGCTGAAGATCTCGATATGTCCAGGATGAGGACTCGTGAGCCTTGGTTCGCGAACATGCTGGCTGCAGCGGCGCCTATGCCTTCTGCACCGCCTGTGATGCAGACGATTTTGTTTCGAAGCGAGGGATATGTTGCGTAGTTGGAAGACATGGTTGATGGTGTTTTTGGGTGTTGGGTCTCTCTCTTCAATCGCCTGCTATTGTGGTCAAGTCAGAAGTGCTCTGCAAGTGAAAGGCCTTGTGGCTTACTCAGTTCGATTGATGCGAAAGCGAATGTTGTAGCTGCTGGAGCTCACTTGGGTTCGGTGGTCTTGGTACTGAGCATACCCCGACTCTGGCTGTATTTAGGCAAAAGTCGGCGTTTGGTCCATTTCTGCTGCTCCCCCTACAACATTGCTCGTTGTGTCAGCTGAGAGGCTGCAATATGATGTTGAGATACTCCAACGATGACTCCCGGGTATCGTATCCTGCCCAAGCAAACTCCGAAGCCATTTCCCAGATGTTCTAGAGACATAAATCATGCCGATCAGACTTCCAACATAGCCTTCAAAGTGGTATCAACACCCCGCAACCACCTCCCCCTTTCCTCCAATTCATCCGCGGTGCCACCATGTTCTCTCCTTCTACGAGCCTCCTGCGCCTCCTCCACAGCCTTGATCTTACGCATTTGCACTGGCGCCAGCTCTTCTTGCAGTCTCTCGACTTCAGCTTTCTTTGCCGGGATAGCAGCCTGTAGCCTCTCGATTTCCAGATCGACATTCTGCAACTCTTGTTGCCGCTCCGCTAGAAGCTGTCGTGTTGGTTGAAGCGGCATCGCCATCTCTGGGTCTTCTGACTCGGGCTCTTGCTTGATTCGGAGTTCTTGAATTACCGCTTCAAGATTATTGATTTCTTCGGGCAAGGCTTCGAGCTGCGCGGTCTGGAGTTGTATTTGTTCGTATCCTGCCACACAGTCAGCACTCAGTTCAGATCCGAAGTACCCTGACAATACTTACGCTCCGCCAATCCTCTAGCCTGCTCCTCCAATGCCTCAATCATGCCTTTGACCTCTTCTTTCTTCCCCTTCAACTCTGCCTTCTTCTCTGCCAACTCCTGCCCAAAGGCGACATTGTCCTCACTTGTCACAAATTCCGGTTCGCTTGCTGTGACAGAGCGTAGGAAGCGCTCTTTGGTGACCTGCTCGACGTATGAGAAGCGCAATTTACTGAAGAGGTCGCGGTAGTGTGTGAGGTCTGCGGCGAGCGAGGCGGGTGTTTGGACGGTTTGGTCGGCGTTGGAGTAGCGTTTCGAGGGCGATTTTTGGTTGGAGAGCGGATCGAGGATTGATGATGAGAGATGGAGGATTCTGAGAGTGAGCGGCGCCCTAAGGTGCTCGAGGGCTGTTTGGTGATCCATTTTGTTAGTGATCAGTGATCTTGTATGTAGAGTGTTCTGTGAGTGGTGTTGTCAAGTGAATGTTTATCTGTTTACGCGGGAGCGATTCTTGCACGTGCGCGTTCGCTAGCGTGGCGGGGCACTTGGTCTATTCTATCTCTCTTGTGTATATGACAGCATTTGCCAAAACTTTGTCACGACTTCCTCAAAACACTCTCGACATGTCAGACACACCTCTGACAGACGATTACGTCGCAGAGATCCTGCAACGTGACGCAAAACGTAGCGACTCAAACCGCTACCTCACCAGTAGCGGTCTCGGGTCTCTTCTCAGCGGACGACCTCGCGACAGCAATGCGCCTAAGCCGAATACCCGCTTCTTGAGAAACATTGTGCGGGATGCAGATAGCCATAATGCGGCGCTGAAGAGGAAAGAAGAGGATGATTCTCGTGCGCGGTTACGGAGACTTGGAGACGAGGAACGAGGGTCTAAGCATCGGGAACGAAGTCGGGAGCGCCATCATGGCCGGGACAGAGATAGGAAAAGGCGAGAAGGACTGAGCTCGCGAGAGAATGAGTTGAAGAAGCGTCGACTTCGCTCGCGATCAAGAGAGCGACAACGAGAGCACAGAAGATCGCGCTCACCGCGGCAAGAGCCCCCACGATCACGGCGAGATCGACCTACAAGGAGAGACCGTAGCCCTCAGCTCACATCGGACCAAGAGAAAGAGTCCGACTTCGATCCCCTCGACTCGTTCATAGGCCCCAAGCAGCCACCGACCCTCCCTCGTGGCCGCGGTGCACACAGAGACTCCTCCGCGACAGACTCACGCTTCGCACCCAGCTACGACCCCAGGACAGACGTCGCTCTCGAAGAAGGCCGAGGAGACGGCGATGATTGGGATATGGCGCTTGAAGCGCTGCGAGACAGAGCCAAATGGCGGAAGTCCGGCGCCGAGCGCTTGCGAGCTGCGGGATTTACTGAGGATGAAGTTAAAATCTGGGAAGCAGGGAGAAAGAGTGGAACGGAGAAAGGTGTGGAGGACGTTAGGTGGAGCAAGAAAGGTGAAGGAAGGGAATGGGACCGGGGAAAAGTGGTTGATGGCGAAAGAGTGGAAGTCAAGGCTGATTGGGGACGGTTGAAAGACACATAAACGAATTTGTCATGAATCAGTCAGTGGGCCTCTGCAACTCATGTCCACCATCTGAAATCCGAGCATCCCTCTAGATATGCCCAAGCACCCTCCTCGCCGGCACTGCAGTTCCGCTGACTCCCACAATCCGCTCGTCATTCATATGCCTTGTTTCGACCGCCACTATTGAACAAGGCAGTTCCGTTACAAACAAGCAAAGACTTTACATCATCCGTGCAGTGGTTGACATTGAGGCTAAGTAAGTGTTTCGATGATTGCTACATGTCCACGTAGTAGATTGGACCAGCATAAGCATACCGTCTTCGGCCCAGCCTATTCACCACGCTGGTCTATCTTCTCTTGCAGGCTTCCACTAGCACAATCATCCAGTCCCGGTGGAGAGAACCAGAAAATCTTCATGAAACTAGCGATAGTTCGCCCAATGATATAATTCGTGTTCGCCTGAAAGCCACGGCACAAGGTCATTTTGAAGGCCCGGCTTACCGCAGTGCAGAGCTGTTCAGTTGGACGTGATCTCTCACATCTCCATGGAATCGCACAAGGCGAGGACTGTCGAGATAGTGGTCGGCACGTCGGAAGCATGTCGTAGTGACTAGAGGTCGGAGGCGTCTGTGGCTTCAGAGACCGTCCACTGATGTCCAACAATGCTCAACATATATTGCATGCAAGCTTGGCAATCATTCGGCATGGTACCGCAACGGCTGTGCCGCCGAGAGTGAATCCATTCTCACCAGCGGTTCGTCAGCTGCTGTCCTGCTTCAACATTCCTTCCTCCTTGTGCAATGTTGGCTGTTGCTCACGGGAATCGCGGGCGCTTCCAAAACATTGCAAGGGCACTGGAGACGAGTAGGCCAGGTACTGACGTTTGCTGTCCCGCATTGTCTCGAGCACAAATATTTGACGAGGCTGCACATGATTACCAAGGACGCGTATATGGTGCGAGAGACAAAGTGCGCAGGGTTGATGATCAATATTGCTAAGCAAGAAACATCTTTAATAACACGGACCCATCAGGAACAGTCTAGTGCAAACGTGCGCGCCTCCTTTCCTCAACTTCCTCAACCTCGATTATCTTCCCATCTCTTTGACTCTTTACATTCTAGCGGCATTTTCACGGCGTTCATCATGGCATCCACGGTTCACCCATACCTGACTGAGCCGGACTTGGTCGTTTTGCGCAATTTGTTCGAAGACGTACAGCGGAAAACCTCATCCGGGGGCCCCAGTACAAATACATGTAGCGAGGAATTTCAGCAACCCGGCCACGACAGGGTTGCCATCGAAACTCTGAAGGCTATCAATGATCCGAACAGTCCGGATTTCCAACCTACCGTCTTCGTCACATGGGACGACAAGGACATCCCGACTTTCTTGAACGAATGGCTCGTGAAGCCATATGCGCGAATCGCCTCGAAGATCGTCAGACATCCTACGGATGTCGTCTTCCTTACGCATATCTTGATGTACTTCAGCGTCAATGTCCCAAGCGCGATTATGCTCTTCTACCACTTCACTTATCTGCATGGCATCGCCCACGTGGCATTCACGTTCTGGTGCGTGGGCTCTTTCACGCTGATGATGCACAACCATATTCACAACAATGGAATTCTGGCTAAACAATACTGGCCATTCGACCTCGCATTTCCGTACATCTTGGAGCCGTTGATGGGACATACTTGGGATTCGTACTACTACCACCACGTCAAACACCATCATGTTGAGGGCAACGGCCCAGATGATCTCTCCTCGACGCTAAGATATCAGCGGGACGACCTCTTCAACTTTTTGCATTATGTTGGGCGGTTCATTCTCTTCATCTGGATCGAGCTGCCACTTTACTTCATCCGAAAAGGGAAGATGAACCTGGCTATCCGGTCATTCGTCTCTGAAGCAGCGAGCATGGGACTAATATATTACATGACCTTCCATGTGAACAAACAAGCAGCGATTTTTGTCTTTGACATTCCTTTTGTATTGCTACGCCTTGGATTGATGGTCGGCAATTGGGGTCAACATGCGTTGGTGGACGAAATTGAGCCAGATTCAGACTTCAGGTCTAGTATCACGCTCATTGATGTGCCGGTAAGTCTCAAGTCCTCTCTTTTCTCCAGCTGTATATCAAGCAACTGACATGATCCTCAGAGCAATCGTTTCTGTTTCAACGACGGCTATCACACTGCTCATCACCTGAACCCTCGTCGCCACTGGCGTGACCAGCCCTTGCACTTCCTTCAATCCAAGGAAGCGTACAGCTCTGGCCGCGCTCTTGTCTTCCACAATATCGACTATCTGATGATGACATACCGATTGGTAACCAAGGATTACATGACGCTAGCGAGCTGCTTGGTTCCTATCGGCGACCAGATCGGAATGTCTCAGCAGGAGATTGCCGATATGCTTACGACTAAGACCCGTCGTTTTACGGAGGAAGATATCCAGGCGAAATTCAATTCCGGACGACGACCGGCGTCCAAGGCTTCTTCTTCGTGGAGGGTGCTTGTTTCAAGGGCAGCAGGAGTTGTGCCTTGGGCACTTGGAATGAATATGCTCGCAAGTGTTGGCCCGCAGACAGTTGAGGCCAAGGCGACACAGGTGGAAACATAACAGCACAGGACCACGGCGAGGTGTGTGTAGTCACAGTAGAATTTGTCGAGGATGAGTCGTGATATGGTTACTGGTATTCCATACGACTATTCTCACACTTCGTCAGTTCGTACAAGCACACCACGATATCTCATCTCTCCAGTTTCTAGCCGCTCGAAAGCTTGATGTAATCCTTGCGGGCTCATTTTGAAGGTTTCCACCCATGGTTTGATCTGATTTCGGTCCGTGAATCGCAACATCTTGATGTGATTCTCCCTCGAAGCTTCCGTTGAAGCGATCATTCGGTGGCCAGGTAGAATAAAGTCCATATATGGCACTTCCAACGACTCCTGCTGGATCGTCATGAGCACAATAGTCGCCCTCCTCGCCAACAGCGGAAAGAGTGTCTTCAATTCCGGGACTGCATTGGAAGTGACGAGCAGAACATTGATATGCTGAAGTCCATTTTCGTGATTATTACGTCCTGGCAATACATGACTGTTGTCGAGAGAACGCGTACACCGGAACTGGTCAGCGCCGAGTTTGAAAGCATCTTGCATCTTGTCCTTGTCTGAGGAGATGGCAGTGACGGCACAGCCCATAGCTTTGGCGAACAAGATCGCCATGTGGCCGAGCCCACCAATCCCGACCACGCCAACTCGATCATTCGACTTCGTCCCAGCGGCATCGAGGGCCTCATACACCGAAGCTCCCGCACACATGAGTGGCGCAGCATCGACAGAAGCCATGCCCGCCGGAATTCTATATGCGAAGTCTGCGTCAATCACTCTGGAATCCCCGAAAGCTCCCTGATCGAGATCCGAGAATGCGAAACCTCGTGCTTGCGAGCAGTACTGTCTGTAGCCGCTCACACAAGTCGAACAACTCCCACATGAAGAGTGAAGCCATCCCCAACCGACTCTGTCGCCCACATCGAGATTCCGCACTGCGGCGCCTTTGTCGCGGATGATGCCCACGCCTTCATGCCCGAGGCCGCATCCCTTCGATTTGGCGTGTACGTCTGTGAAGCAGATGCCGGAATGGGTTGTCTGGATTAAGATGTCATTGTGGCCCAAGAGTTTCTTGGTGGTTTTGGTCTTGAAGTTGCTGGTAGAGGAATCAAAGTGGAAGGTCGTCAGAGAATGCTGTTTCTCCATCACGGAGCCAACCATGAATGTCGATGCTCAAATTGCTGGATACAGAGGTGTTGGGGTACATTGGAAGTTCTTGGTGGTGACGTAGAGCTTCAAGCTTACCTCCGGGTCCAGGAACGAGGGACGTGGAGAAGGCAGCTATACTGAGGTGTATCGATTCACATGCTGCTGTATCTCCTAGCTCGCAGGATATGATCGCTAGTCACGGCTGTAGATGGAAGTGCATTTGAACAACGGTAGAAAGAGAGTTTACAGCAAACCGTGACCTTGCTGCCTGAGGCTACACTCTCATCGCGTATTATGTAATCCAGGCGCGTGGCCAACGTGGTTCTCCTTCTCCCTACTCTTCTTCTTCTTCAACGACATCAGCAATGCTGCTGGCGCCAACGTGCCAGAACCCGCTTGGACTACGGATGATACAACAATGGATGTGTCGACTAGCGCGGATAGATCTTTGCTGTCGGCGCCCATTCTCGGTGTCTCTTCACCCCCATTCGAACAATCCTGGTCGACTTTCCGCACCACCTAAAATCTGGACGTCTGAAGATATCGAACTATTGCGGCAATTGCGTGCAGAAGGCGCTCGAGTGAAGGATATCGCCGAGCGACTTGGCCGTGGGCTCTCAACAGTGCAAGATAGACTTCGTAGACTGGGCTTAGCTACCGGCCGTCCACGAAATGGATGGACCCACGAAGATGTCGAGCGTGCAATACGACTGCGCGAGGAGGGTCTCAGTCGCTCGGCCATCGCTGCACAGCTCGGGCGGACTGAACGATCAGTTGAGCACATATTTTATCGCTCCCGGACGGGATTCGTTCGTCGAGGTCCTATACCTTGGAGCACCGAGGAACACGCACACGCAGTCCGCCTGCGCGAGCAAGGCCTGTCATTCGTAGAGATCGCAAGAACTTTGGGTTCTCGGACTCCGAGCTCCGTTCACAGCAAATTGACAAGCAGCAGAAAAGTCCAGCCACGCTCATTTTGGACACCCGAGGAGGATCAAGTACTACGGCAGATGCGGTCTGAGGGAGAAACATGGAAGAGTATAGCTCAAGCTCTGTCGGAGCGGAGCTTTCAATCCATCATCAAGCGTTGGGAGACGTTGTCGAAGTCCTCGGTGCCAAAGAAACCATCTCAGCTTCGAGGGGTTGCCTGGTCCACTGCCTGGACCAAAGACGAGGCTAGCCATCTTTGTCACCTCCGTGATGTCTTGAAGCTATCTTGGATCGATATCTACGACCGCATGGAAGGAAAGCGATCGATACACGGACTGCGGAACCAGTATGCGAAGGCTCGCGTTGGACCTCCTCCCAAGGGACCTCATTCTCGATGGACCGCAGACGAGAGACAAAGGCTACTTGATCTGCGTGCCAGTGGTATATCATGGAAGCTTATAGCTGCCCAACTTCCTGGCCGAAGTGCGACAGCTGTGGAACAATATCACAGGGCTCTGCTGATCACATAATGATGGTGACCTAGAACAATCGTGCACCTCAATCTGCTGTTGCGTTCACAATAGCTCTTCTACGGAAAGACTTCTGAGATTGGGCACTATTCTGACACAGCCAGACTACGAATCTTCTCACTTGCCTGGATGATCTGCCTGCTTCTACATCAGCGCCTGATATCACAGCAAGTGCTGATATGCTGGCATTGTCCTGCGTATATGTCACACCTTTGCATGAGTTGCAATGCTCTGCGAGCAGTCGATCGTAGGCTACTCGTCCACACCACATGCAACACAGCAATTGATACGTTTGAAGAACATCTGCATATTGACAACACGTCTTTCAATGGCACGATGGACCATTTCGGATACTGTGAAAGATCGTGGCAAGTTCAGATCTGTTCTTTATCCTGGAGAGTCGTTGAGCGGTTGTCCCACTATATACGTCGGAGAGGGTCGTCTCGACCGGTACCACATACCGAATTTCCAGACCCTGAACACGCCATGGAGAGCAATAGGGAGCGAGATACTCCATCACCCTCGCTGTATCTTCTGACAGACGTGCAACCTACCGCCACGAGAGGACAACGCATGGCTTCAGCAGGGGTGGTCTCGCAAATGGTGGACAGCGATTCGAGGTTGACACTCCCAAAATACGCCGCCGACGGAGCTCTTGATGCTGGGTACCAGTAGAGGACTATGCATGCCCTGGGCGGCTGTTCGATATCGAAATAGTATTTCAGCTTCAAGATAAAGAGACAACACCAACTTTTGCCTGGATCTGGAGTACTATAAAGCGTAACTCTCCGGGCCAATCGTATATTACCTGCGTCATGTGTAAGGTGACAATCCCTCTCGGCCCTACCTGACGACAGTGATTTGCCCTAGGATGGATGCGATACCCTCGCCGATTGACTCAATGATGGGCGAGTCCGACCACCCAGTACCGCAGTGTGTCACGATTCCCGGCAGAGTGGGATATTCTACCTATCTGCGACGAAAAACGCTCATCGTCCTCACTCCATACCGACTCACTGCCCTATCGCAGATCTCTGCATGGACTATTGTTCCTGCATATCTTCAGCAAAAGCGGAAGTGATCGCCAGGGTATAGCCACAAGCGAATCCTTTTGCGAAACCGAGCTGACTGCTCGGATTCGCAACAGGATCTAGTATGGCATCGCCCTCTACAGGCAACGACTTTTTGCTATGTATGTATGTTGTACAGCATGTAACAAGCGACGTCAACAGGTGTAGCTGGGAAGCATTGTAGGGGCGATTCAAGGGTATAAGTATGTCTTCAACTCACGCCCGGACTTTCAATCTCTCCAGAACATCATCAATTCGATACAACAAACAAGCGGACATCAAAACTCCCATTCAAAAGCACGACCAGCTTCAACAATCAAAAGCCACCTCTGATACCACTCTAAATCAATTCGACTCAGGTCAACCATCACAAAATCAGAATGGGCCTCATCAAAACCGGCATCAAGTACGGCACGCTCGGCTACGTCGCCAAGAAGACTGTCGACGCCGTGGGCAACAAGAGCCATTCCCATCAGCAGCAACAGCCACAACCACCAGCCTACCAGGCGCCGGCGACATATGGGTACGCTCATCAGAATTGGTGCAATGGACAGTGTGGACAGCAGTGCAGCGGCACTAATGGCGTAAGACCAGTCCCTTGGGAGGCAGCGGAATACTATGATGGGGTGAAGTAGGGCGTGATTCGATCGAGTCTAAATGGCAGGAGTGGATACGATAGGAGGGCGGCTGGCGTTGGTGATTGAGGTCTCTCGATTGTACTATGAATTTTCATGTCCATAGCTACGTTTTCGTCCCAGACCAATGTCCATCGTGACATCATTCAATTCACGATGTCGTACCGCAAATTCCAGAGATAACGATGAGAAGCTCAGCAATCCTTCGGCGTTCCCGGTCTGGGAATGCTGAACACAACATCATGCAGTTGCAGATCACTCCCCACACCATCTTCCGCCGTGACATACACAATCCTCCCAACATCCAACTTCCAGAAGTCGTCTTGTTCCCCCGAAGCTGCACACATTTCCAGCTCCAAGATCCTCGCGCTTTCGGGGATGTCACCCGCGGCCAGATCTTGTCCCTGGGTGATTGTCTCAACTCTTCGAGCCATCGACTCTTCCAGCTCGACGACTTTGTCACAGACGGCAGCCAAGTAGCCGCTATTCGAGACTCCCATCATGTTGATCCGACGAATCAAGGCGATTGCTCGGCGGCGTGTCGCAGCGTCACGACACTTCCAGGAAATGTTCGCTAGACACTGGACGAGGCGAGTCCCGAGAGCGAAAGATGGTCTTGTCACAGGATCGACCAGGTTGGCACCACTGGTCTGGCGCTTTTCGAGATTGAGATTGATATATTGTTCAGCCAGACGCAAGAGGTGGGCATGCTGGTCTTGCAGTCTGTCCATCATCATCTCGTTCTCGTCCTTCCATGTGCACGTTGAAAGCCAAACGTCGAAGCACTCGATCTGCAGCAACAGCCGGGTCGTAGAGAGTGCGCGACTCTCTTGGTGTGGTAAAAGTGCAAAAGCGTTCAACCATTGCTTGAGTCTGGCTCTCGCTTGCACCATTCTTGAAGATAAGGTAGGATGCATCGCTGCTGGCAAGAAGCGCGATGTAACACTGGACAGGCAGAATATCTCCTCCTCACTCAAGTCTGAGAGATCCCGATGTCTCTCCAGCTCTGCTCGCCCAAGAGCATCGACTTCGTTGAAGATATTCAGAACGGTGCTCGCCAACACGCCGAGGTGGACCCTTGCTTCGTCGACGGTGCCAAAATAAGCCGGAACCTCGTCCATGATCACGGGATGCAGATACGATGTGTAATTTTCGATGAGCGTCGCATCACTTTCCAGCCGCACAAACGTGTTCAGAAGAAGATCCATGTCGTTACGAGGTCTAGGCTGAAGAACAACGACACGTGTTTCGCTGCCAGTATTCTGTGCTTCATCATTCTTTTTGACCTGTTCATACAGAATGCGAAGGCCGGTGCGGAAGTGCACGTGAGCTCGCAAATCCTCTCCTGACAGTATCTCGAAGCAGAAGAAGAGCAACGACACCAAAAGGATGACCTCGACGTGTGTTGATAATCCAGGCTCTCTGCGGTCGCGGATATAGCTGCCAATGTGTGACATGGATTTGCTGTAATGGCTTACTGCATGCTCAATGTGGCTGTCCAGACTGATACCAGGCTCTGCGCCTGCGCTCCGACTGCGACACAAAGATCCAAGTGCCATGGCGATATGAGTGATAGCGGGCTCACCATAACTTGCCTGAAGCACTAGCTTGTCCCAGTCCAGCGAGCTGCCCGGAAGTTGCCAAACAGCTTCATGGCGGAAGAAATCGAAAGCATAGCTATCAGCAGAGCTCATACCCGCAAGCAAAGGATGAAAGACACCAGTGGTCGGCCGAGGTGTTATCGGAAGTGAACTTCGCGGCAAGAGGGCAACAACAGTGCTCCGCGATGCAACTGCCTTGGCTGGGACATCGTAGCCTTCGCAGACTCGGCCAGCTCTGACACATCTCTGGCACGGAAAGCTGGATTCATCGCACTTGACGTGCCGGGCTCTGAACACCAAGACCATTAGTCCTCTGCGTTCAGGTACACATTGTCGAATAGGGAGGGAGAAGCACGAACCTGCACGTACGACAGCCTGTCTTCGTCTTGGGCCGTTTCTGTCTCTGCCGCACAACAGGGACCGTCATGAAGCTGTCACATTACCGCCATCCATATGAGACTCGTTTAAGTCGTTCGGGCACATGAGAACCCGGGTAGCGCGTAGAGCCAAAGCAGCGATGCAAGTATTAAGTCTGACGGTCTTGTGATGGATTCAGGGCATGAAGTTGGTAGAGACGCCGCTGTGGAGGCTCAGCTGAACGAGGCAGTTTTAAGGTTTGGCCAGCTCGTACGGCTAACCAATTGGATGCTGCCGAGGATGAGTAAGTGAAGTTACAAGCCTATCGCTTCTGAGCGACTTTTCACCTTGGACCAGATTTACATCCCAACGCAACCGTCAACGCCTTCGGCATCAAGTTGACTCCCAACTCGAGGCGCTCAGTCTACCGTGGATTGGTCGGTCTAGTCATGTCATCAGCTCGCTTTGATACCAGAGCACCGACGTCCGCTCAATGGCTCAGCCCTGCCTAGCAAACTCAGTCTTGGCTTAGGGTTTCATTGCGCCCTATACCGACCTCTTCGACACGGCGTTTTGCGAAAGACCATCACTATTCTTGGCGTCAGTAATCTTTGGTGTCGCGGCCGGCCTCGATGCCATCGACTTGAGCTACCACGTGTGAGCGGCCACCACGATAGCTTGAAATCATTACAGTATTGAGCCGAGCTGCCTGAGCGAATATGGTAGCAACTGAAACAAGGCTGATTGCATTGCCTCGTAGCTGAATATACTATAAAGACACTACATGCCATGTAAAATACATAGATCATTTACTTTCACCATCATTGACGACAAACCTTGCACATCGAACATGCAACGCATCACTCTCGCAACAATGACGTCTTTTGTGGCTGTCGCCATGGCCGAGTACTGGCAACCTACGGCGGGAACTCGATGGCAGATCGTCCTCTCAGACGTCCTTGTACCCCCGTTTCCGGCTGGTATCTCCGCCATTGATGGCGACATGTTCAGCAACAATGCCTCGACCTGGTCCGCCATCAAATCTCAAGGCATACACACAATCTGCTATTTCAGCGCAGGATCATACGAAGATTGGCGTCCAGACGCAGATCAATTCAACAAGACTACCGATCTAGGTGATCCACTCAAAGGATGGAAAGGCGAGTGGTGGCTGAACACCAACTCCGACAATGTTCGACGAATCATGGCCGGCAGGCTAGACATGGCGAAGTCGCTCGGCTGCGACGCCGTGGACCCAGATAACATGGATGCCTATGACAACGATGGAGGAGGTCTGGACTTGACCGAGGACGATGCGATCGACTATGTCACCTTCCTTGCCACCGAAGCACACAATCGGAGGATGGCAATGGGTTTGAAGAACGCCGGAGACATTGTAGATCGTGTTCTCGATCAAGTCCAATTCCAGGTACATCAGCACCGCGCTCTAGACTCTCATCTCCGCTGACATTATATTTCCAGATCAACGAACAATGCAACACTTACGATGAATGCTCCCTCTACCAACCTTTCATCTCAGTCAACAAACCTGTGTTCGGCATCGAATACACAGACAGCATCTCCGCTTGCAAGCACGACCCCGACCACTGTGATCCCGCTGCTTCGAGCGCTGAAGTCCAGTCGATCTGCAACGATCCGCAAAGCAAGGGTTTCTCAACTGTTATCAAGCATATGACACTCGACGCATGGGTGATCGAGTGCAATGGCACGTTAAGCGGACTGCCCAATGCGACGGCGGCAACGACGTCGAATGCGACAAGCATGGCGAATGCGAGCGCTATACCGTCTGTTTATACAGGTGGTGCAGCAAAGGAAATCGGGCAGAGTATAGGAACATTAACGATTGTAGCAATGGCAATCCTCATTGTCTTGTAGTCTGATCTTGCCGAGTGAGCCGTAAGCGTGGCAAAGATGTACACCGAAGGACAATTCCCACTTAAACAATCTATCTAGAAGTCGAAGACAAACAATTATCCCCATCTACTTACGAGCATTCCTCCTCTTCCTCTTCTCCGATTGCCAATGCAACTTCCAAGAGCTCCATCGGTGCGACGACATAGGCGTCTGCTGCCCTCCTGAGATCATCCACCCATTTGAGAAGACTTTCACATCGACAAAGCCATTGCGCATTCGTTGCCGGCCTTTCGCAGGTTTTGTCGGCTTGTTGCGAGTGGGTGGCGACTTCAGAGGCCGCTAGTTCTTAGAAGCAGGGTTGACCAGCTGCCCAGCCCTGTACACAAAGTCATGAGTAAATGAAGCATGATACAGCATAAAAAGGGGTGTTGAGTGTGACTTACGGTTGTGCAGACTCCGATCCCTTGGCCGCCGCAAGCTGGATATCTAGGTTAGTCTCTCCTCCGACAAGGACCACTGTGACCGGAAGTAAACATACCGAAGCAGCTCTGAGCGCCTCCTCCAAAACCTCCTCCAAAGCCTCCTCCAGGAAAGAATCCAGGGTTGGAGTTCCCGAATTGCTGGTTCTGAAAGTTGATGTCGTCCGCGGAAGAAGAAGACTGCTGCTGTCGCTGGTTTCGGTTGAAAGCGACATTTGACCCGAAGCTATTACCTGCTCCAGGCCAGCCAACCCCTCCAGCTCCAGGCCAGCCAACTCCACCGACTCCAGGCCAGCCATTCACACCAGCTCCTGGGAAGAACTGCTTGCCCTGCTCAGCCTGCTCGCCTTGCTCAGCGCGGGCTTGGATGGCTGCGTCGAGCATCTACACAGATATCAGTACAGATCATTCTGAGAGGGCGGAATGGAGAATAATGACCTCGACATTAGGAGCCGGAGCAGCCAAAGTCCCGCCGATGGCGAAAGAGAGCAGGGAAGCGGCGATGTACTTGAATTGCATCTTGATGGCGAAGGTAGATTGATTGAAGTTTCGAAAGCAGAGGAATGTGAGGAAGCTGAAAAGCGTTGGAGGCTGATGAAGAAGCTTTGTTGGCTTATGGTGCTGTGGATGCTGTTGTTTTCTTTTCCAGACAGTATTTCGCAAGTCCTTTATATCTTTACCGAGCACCCAATTTTAGTCTCGAGCGGTTTGAGCAGTTTCAATCTCTTGAGATTTGATCTTGGCCGCCAATTATAGCGGCCCTGTCTTATCAGATCTGAAAACTAGCATCATTGCATGATGCATCGTTGACAAACGCCAGCTCCATTACTCGGACTCCTCCACGTGGCAAGCGGCATTCCAGGGATAGTATGGAGGCCCTCTTATGACACACCGTGGCAGGACAAAGTATGAGTTAATCCAGCCTTGGAAGGTGTCATGAGATGTGACACGGCGCTGTGAAGAAGTAAAGATAGCAACGACAATCGAACATGTTCGCTCAAGGTCCGTCCGGTAAGGTCCGATGGGGGCGTGGTCTGGGTCTGCCTAATGACAATGTTACGACCCCTCGCGATCTAGCCATCCTGGTGTTTCTGTGTCCTGGGAGACAATATTTTTTACGTACGCCTGCGGCCCATAGATCTAGCCATATCCTTCCTACAGATCAGAACAATGACACTTCTTATGCTATTCTTGGTCAGCATACTGTGTAACTGTATCCTTCGCATGCGGAAGAACAACTGAGGTCTGGCCATTATCAACAGTATGCAACGAGCCGTTCCTGTCGCTTTGATGAGGCGGAAATTTTGCCTGCTTGTTGTATCTTCTTGATGATCCACACATCAGGACAGTGAGTGTTCTCAAAGAGGACTTTTCATAGACTGTCAGGACATGGGATCTTCCCTTCATCACAGAGAAGCATACGCCGTGATGGCTTCGTATCGCTCGGTTCATTTGAAAAGCGTATGTTCCCAGTACCTTCTCTATTACTGGACGCTGCTCCTTGGCTGCTTCTCCAACTACTTGGGACGTGCAAAGTTTCCTCATCTCTTGGTTCGTGGGCTGTCGAGCCGGAGGTCATGGAAGAATGCGGGGTCCAGATTATGTTCCTGTCATCTGTTTCAGATCGCCCAATCATCCCGGTCATGCTAATTTGGTGTTCGTGCTCTAGGTAGTGCGAATTGACCGGACTGTCCTGTTACTCTATAGCCGTGTTGCTGATGCGGTCGCACTTCAATCTCCTTTCAGAATTGCATATGCCTCTCTCCATCCACTAAGCAAGGCGCCATGTACTGTAGCGAAGTGATTTCGACTTGTATGCTCGCCTGCAAATCTCAAAACACCACCCTGTGAGTTCCTCACTGGTATTTGAAACTCTTCCCTGTGACCTGCTTCAGACAGACCTGTAATCATATGACTGTAGCTTCCACTCGAGAACTCATCTTGCGCCCATCGAGTTACGTGCACGGCTTCGGGTTTTGGCGGCTCGGCTCCGAACCAAGAACTCAGAGCGCGGTGCATGAGGGAGCTAGCTTGTTCATCCGTCATAGATTCTATTTGAGCTGCATTGGCGCAAGACACGAAGGCGCTGAGAACCGGGTAGCCGGTCAGGTTATGTAAGTTTATGAGGGACAAGAGACGAGGGCCGGAAGTGACAGTGCCAGCGGAAGTGATAGAGAGACCAGAAAGCTCGGTAGTGAAGCCAGTAATTGAGTCAGGGCTACCTGTATCGGATGTGCCCTTACGAATTATGGAGGAGAAGGGAGCCTCCCTCCACCAGGGGGAGGAATAGACCAGAAAGACCTTGTCGAGGGTGCCAAAGCCTAGACTGCTGATCGCTGTGCGTTTCATCTCCGGCAGCATGGGTTGAAATAGTGGAGTGGATGAGCCGAATGACTGTGCTGCGTCTTGATCTCGTTGCAGCACGCCCAATGGAAGGGTGCAGACTACTTGGTCTGCAGAGAAGGTGCCATCATTCGTCTCAACAGTGATCGGAGACTCTTGCCACTGTATCTTCCTCACCGCCACGTTTGTTCGAACAAGCCCAGACTTGACCAGATCTCTAGCCACCTCCTCGACGACAGCAGTGTATCCATCCTGGAGGAACACCTGATTACCATCGAAATCATCAATCGCAAATTCTGACAAACTCATCCCAGCTGAACCTCGAGCTTGCTCCGCAGATTGTGCCGCTAGAGGTGCCGCCTCCATGGTCTCAAGAAACTGTGGCGAGCCACTGAATGTTCTGTGTAATTCTTCAGGCAACTGATCGAACGCTTCGCGGAAACTGTCGAGCTTGGCAAGGGCCCGCAGCATTGTCGTTCTATTTGCTTTTCCTGACGGAGTAGAAGCTGCGACCTCATGCAAGTCTCCCATCATACCCCAGCGAAGTCCTATCAGAGGCCCAGATAGTTCCGCTGGAATGACCAGATCTTCACCACTTTGATCGTTGGGAGCCGGGCTTCTGACATCAACCCAGTCATCGTCGCCTTCAATAGGTGCTCCATCGGCGTGATCGTTTGGTGCACGAAATGCAACTCCTCCAGATAGTTCTCGATACCTCTTATGAGGCAAAACTTTCATCAGGGGATTGGGTTCATCTTCGGTTCCCGTACCATGAATCCAATTCGCTCCAGTGTCAAGGCGGCAGCCGTTGACACTCACTGAGCCTATGCGACCTCCAATCCGGTGCCGAGCCTCCAATACGAGGAGACTGTTCGTGTTACTCTTGAATCGGTCGTGTTCGTAGAGTCTTGCTGCACACGACAGTCCGGACATACCAGCTCCCAGCACTATTACATCGTAATGGCGAGACTTCTGAAGATGGTCGGCCATTCTGATCACTGAATGTTTCATGCGCAAGATCCGGAAGTGTCAATGATCAGAAGAGAGATTGCATTGGTGATGACGTTGAGAAGCGCGAGGTCTTTCGGTCATAAGAAATGATAACTCCGATGCAACACCACCTGCAACACCATTTTCACGATTGTCGTGCTGTCTCGTGTGGTATATAATGCTACCTTGATGGCCCGTTTGATCATCTGCGAGTAGCGAAGACTGTACTTCTGCGAGGCAATGCTTGATGCCAAGGCACTACATGGAAGAGGCAATAAACGTTGTCCAGAAGAGACAGACTGCTATCGGTCTCCTTCCCCTGACCCATGCTTGTGTACTCAACACTCTCCGCACCAGAACGTAGCTCTTATGGCATCAACCGACCTGGGTCTCTCGGGAACAGACTCGCTAACCTTACATTCGGTAATCCCAACCACAACATGACAATTCTCTCCAACCCGATACCACCACCAGCATGCGGAGGACATCCATATCGGAAGGCGTTGACATAGTCTCTCAAACCATCGCTCTTCGGGTCGACAGGCGTCATGTGCTCCTTCATGCGCTTCTCCAAATATGTGGCATCATGAATACGCTGCGCTCCGGACATGATCTCCTGACCGCGCATGAAGAAATCGTACGAGTTGGAGTAGCCAGCATTAGGTTCCGCGGGGTTGTATTTCTCTTGCGTTTCGGCCGAGGGCATGGTATAGAATGGTCGGATTGCGAGAGGGAACTGGTCGAGGACGTAGAAGTCCGTCCCGTATTTCTCTAGTACAAGAGCACCGAGCTTCTTCTCCTGGGGTGTGCTGAGGTCGTCGAAGTCGCTGATCTCCTCGCCGGCATCGCGGAGCATCTTGATACCTTCGCTGAAGTGGAGACGAGGTACCTTGCCCGCCTCGGGAAGCTTGAACTCTTCGACTTGGTAGACGGTGCGGACGTGGTCGGTTTCCTTCTTGTACCGCGTTCGAAGGCCGTTGAAGATGTACAGCATCAATTCTTCCAAGAGCGAAACAACCTCGTAGTAAGATTCCTCAAATGCCATTTCCATATCGAGACCGGTGAACTCTGTCAAGTGGCGAGCGGTGTTGCTGTTCTCCGCGCGAAAAATGGGGCCGATCTCCATAACTCTCTCGAAGCGGGCAGCGATCATCATCTGTTTGTACAGCTGAGGTGACTGAGCGAGGAAGGCTTTCGTGTCGAAGTATTTGATCTCGAAGACACTGGATCCACCTTCTGAGGCGGAGCCAAGCATTCGAGGTGTATTCAAGCCAATGAACCCTCTCTCATCCAGGAATTCGGTAAAGAGCTTCTGTACACCATACTTTATGCGGAAGATGGCGTGGTTCAGATTCGCTTTGAGATCGATCGTGCGGTTGTTGAGTCTGGTGTTCAGTGATACGATGGGCTTCCCGTCCTCTCTCGTGGCATTCTCCTCGCCCTCAGCGGGGATACGACCTTCTGCATCAGCCACTTGTAGAGGAAGCTGTGACTCGGCCTTGCAGAGCGTGTATAGTCTGGTAATGTGAACTTCGAGATTCTGTATTGTCGTCGACTTGACAGGGTCTCTGGGCTTGTTGAGAACACCATGCACAACAACCTCGCTCTCGGTGGGAATGCTGCCGCAGAACTTGACCATCTGTCTGCTGAGCTTGTCGCTCGCAGCCACAACAGCCTGAATAGTATAGTTCTGCTGACCGAACACCAAGAACGACAGCTTCGCGCTCTGATTCCTTGCGTTCTCGACCGTCGCCCTGAAGACGACTTCTGGCAGCTTTCCCTCCTCGAATGTCTGGCTCTCGTACTTCTCTGCAAGATCCGCCAATCTCTCGTGCTTGTCGCCACTTGGCTGTCTGACCATTGGCAGCTGGCCGTAATCCTCTTTGCTCACATCATTGGCTTCTTGCTCTCTGCGACGCGCCTCTTCCTCGGCCTTGATGCGAGCTGCCTTCTCCTCTTTCTCCTTCTGTTTGGCGAGCTTCTTCAGCTCGTTTTTTGATGGACCTTTCTTCTCGCCCTCGCCCCCCTCTTTCGGTCGCTCAGGAATGTTTTGTTGTTCATCGGCCATGGTTGTGTTGGTGGACGAATGCGAAGTGGAGTGCAATTGTTTATATTTTTGCAATGACACACAAGTGGGCTGGAGGGGCACAAACGCAAGAGGGAAGTCTAGCCGAGTGTCATGTGACTCATGGCGACGGTGACCGCAAGAATTCACCTTTGCCTAGATGACTACTTCCTGAGCTTGACGGTATTCCCAAACAGTGTACCGGGGGCTTAGAATTCACGGGACTCAGACTCATATCTTGAGACGCATTCATTCGATCTGCGAATGTGGTGTCAATCTCCTGGCTGAAGTTCCTTCAACGCCCCGAGTTGCGTAATTGTTACGACTACTGGTATGGCTCTTGGAGTCTGACCTCAGATCTCTACTCCTTCCTTCGTAGTAGCCACAACCTAGCTTTCAATTGATCGCTCCAGACTGGTTGGGACTCTCCAGAACATCCAGCGACTCAGGTATCGCAAAGAGCTTAGCCACAAATTACAGCTCCTTCTCCGTAGCAGCCGCGGCCTTCTCTCTCAGATCACCGCTCTGGCCGCCTTTCGCTGCTGTAGACTCGATCTCCGCTGCCCAAAGCGCCGCAGCACAAGTATTTGTGAAAGCAGCAAAGATTCCAACAATTGGAACCGTCTCTAGCAAGACAGCAGGAATACCAAAGCCGGTGTAAGCGCCCTTGTTCTCCTCCACAAATTTCTCCTGCTGCATCTTGTTCATGCCCTTGAGCTGGAAGTACCGCGAGTGTGCCTGTGGGCCGTATCTTCGACCCTGAAGGACGACGAACATGACCGTGCCGACGACAGGGATGAAGTTGAGGGGCAGGTACATGAAGTAGCGGATGATGGCACTTGGTGTAAACTTGGCGAAAGGCTTACCGGCCAGCTTGCCCAAACGCTGGATTGCGTCGCCGAAGCCAGAGGACTTGACTGTGCGGCTGCTCTGTACCAGCTCGGTGTGCCCTTTCGAAATGAGAGTGGCGTCGAAGGTGTCGATAAGAGAGTCCTCAATGAGGAGAGCCTTCGAAAGCACCATGGTGAGAGTGCTGGACTCCGAAAGTACCAGCAGGATGGTCGTGAGAGCAGCTAGAGGACCGGATGTGAAGAACAGTACGGTGACTTGAGGGAGGTATGTGAAGGCAAACATGAAGACTAGACCATATCAGTCATATATTCTTCAAAGAGAATCGACATCACGAAACATACCTGTGACTCCCAATCCCAGGCTCATGGTGGGAATGAGGCGTGCCAGCAGCGGCTTACGCAGGTCCTTGTGCGACAAAAGGTAGAAGATTCCCTATGACTGTAAGTCTTCGCTCAATATAATCAAGAGAATCGGACTTACACGAATGGGCCAGAAATATGAACCCGACCTCAATCCCTGCTGGGCGACCTTCTGGAATTCGATCACCTCCTTCTTCGCATTCTCCTTGATCTTGTCGGCCATTCTCGCTGTAGTTGACTGTGGAAATGGAAAACCAGGTGGTGAGTTTGTGCTTAATTCTTTGACTGGTCGTTGTCAACGTTCAAGTTGATGATCAAACAAACAAAAACAAAAGCTCGCGGAAACATTCTTGGATTTCACATGCGAATGACCGCTTAGCGACGTCATGGGCTCACTCGATTACTGTACGGTGACCCTCGCACTGGCCTGAGGCAGCACAAAATCCGTTGACCCGCTTTCATTCACCTTCGATCCCTGCTCGCATGTGCATCTCCCCTCATCACCTCCGCTTCTGCTCATCTCGTGTAGAGACAGGTACCTTGCAGCTTTGGCCGAAGTCTATCGATTATAGTAAGCTCCACGACGACGTTTCCTGCTGTTTCCTCTTTGCAAGCTTGCAGCTCTCCTCTAAATCTCAATCTCTTTCCAATCTGTCCATCCATTCTCACCCCAACAGCTCTATACAACATGTCCAGCTCCGTCGAAACACCCACACTCGCATCCCAGCCCAACTCGAATGAAGCTCACATCGACCCCGCCTCCGCTCAAGGCGCCCAGATTCCTCTCGAGACCTTCACAATCCCCACATTCCCACCCGAAGCTCGTTCGCTTCGCGCCTTGACTCTCACCTCCGATATAAACGTCTCTACATACCAAGACGAGCTGAAGAAACCCTACACTGTCCCTCCCCTGCCCACAGGAATCGAATCCCTCACCCTCGAGCTCTTCAGCCTGGGCTACCCAGCCGGCTTCCTCACCGCCCTCGCCGAACGCTTACCCAGCCTCAAGAGCGTCGTGATCTACTCCCAACTCTTCGCTGGCGTGACCGAAGAGCAGACCTCAGACGCCATTCAATTCTTCAAAAACCTCCAAGGTCTGCGCGCTCTCCACCTCCTCGACGTCTTCGCTCGTCCCGGCTTCTTCGACAGAGCAGCGACATGGCTCAAATACAACACTTCTGATGTGGAGGGGGAGGCGAGGAGGGGTCTCATGTTCCTCGAAGTCAATTATACTTTTCGCCACGAAGACGAGGAATTCATGCAGAAGATCCAGGCGAGTGAACTGCCTCTGCTCGTGGGACCGGGCTTGATTTCATGCTCGTTCAATCTAGCGGAGCCGGAGAATGCAGAGGACGACGAAGAGGATCCATCGACGATACAGGGCGCCGCGACGAAAGAGGGAATCATGGCGTTCAATAAGACTCTCGCGGAGGCACTGGTCAAGGCGTTGACGGACGAGGAGTCGAGTCCGAAAGGTTTGCGGGCATTGAATTCGACCCTGTATACATTCACGAAAGAGCAATTGACGAAAGTGTTGGCTGTACAGAAGAACGCGATGATTGTAAGTGCGACAGTGGAGGTGGACCCGGGAGAGGAGTATAAGAAAGGACTATTAAAGGCTCTGGCGCCCTGCACGTATTTGGAACAGGTGGAAATCATTGCGAACCCGAGTTTGCAGTTTTTTATGGTATGTCAAATCCTTATTCTCAAACAGAGCCCCGCAGCAGCTGCTGTCCTCTACACTCATTATTCCACCGAACACTGTTCTGAGCAAAGTCAATACACGCTAATACTGCAGTACAGGAAGTCCAGAATCCTCGTTCCGGGGTTTTGCAAAAGACCTTTCCGACAGCCGAAGATATGGGAACCTTGGCGAAGACGTCGGAAAAGCTGTCGAGTTTCAAAGCAAATGTTCTTCGAACGACAAGTCTTGGGACGGTCGAATGGACGAAGCAGGATGGAAAGTGGGAAGGTGGTGTTAAACCAGGGAAGGGCACGTTTAGCCAGACGGTGTAGACGAGCGACGAGGATTGCTGATATAGAGCATTCAAAAGTCCATATCCCATTCCGGTGAAGGAGCCCTCTCCAGGTGCTCAATGCTCCATTCGTTGGCGTCGGCAATGTACAGTCTTCTGGCGGCTTGTGCCTGGCGGAGCATCTCTAGCTTGGCGTCAAGTTCTACGATCTTGAGGCCTGCGAGGTATTTGCGGATCTTCGCAAGGCGTGTTTGAAAGTTGATTTCATCTTCCCCACATGCCAGGGAATCGACGAACTGAGCATTTCTCAATTCATCTCTGAGCTCCTCCGTATGGCGAGAGATCACCTCGTGTCTCGCGTTGGGTGAATGGGTCCATCACCTCCCAGATTAATCACCAATCCGCTAGTCTGCCAGGCGAGAGCGAGGTACGCGTCAGCTTCTGCCAGCAGTAGAGCCATCTGCTTCAGAGTGTTGAACGCTGGCTTTGGGCTCTGCATCTCGGGAATCATCGACTGTGCCAGCTCCTTGGGCGTATGTCCATCGAAGTGAACATTGGCAATGTTTCCAAGACGGCGCAATGGGTACAGAGTTTCCGCCACGACTTCGCCATCATCCCAGAGAAAGGCATTGAACGTGAAGTGTAGCTCCTTCAGGCAGTGATTGTCCATAAGGAAAGCCGCAAATGTGTGGAGGCAATTGCGCAAGAAGGTGTAGCCTCGACCACATCTCTCGACCTCCTGAGAATGGGGGTCTAGGTTAGCAATGACGTGAATGTGGCGAATGCGTTTGAGGAATTCTGGGTATTTGTCATGACCTTGTATGAGCATCTCGGTAGGAGTGCGGCCGTCCGACCCATGGACGCATCCGTCTTCACGATGGATGCGCCATCGCTTGTGAATGAGGAACTGAGCGTTGGAGGGATGGGCGGTAGCGCCGAATTCGATAGTGATCGTGCTGACAGTGTACAAAATGTCGATAGCTTCCTCATAAATTGTCTTGCATGTACGCAGAATCCTAGGCTGGGAATAGGCATGGCATATGCACATGTCTTCCTCGACAAAGAAGAGGAACTCGTACACACGCAGACGCAATTCCTTCGGCAGGTCCATGAAGCGGAAAGTCTCTTGCTTGTCAGCTGCTCCAAGCACGCGGATGTAGTAGTACTTCAGCGTAAGGCCGCCGGGAAACGGATCGACAAGTCCTCGCTCGCGCACAAAACGTTGCAGGTCTTCAGCGGAGCTGCTATCGTAGGTGCGCTTGCGTTGATTCGAGAGCGAGTTCAGGCCGGAGTAAGAGCTCTCTTTCATCCTGTGCATCATTCCCGGCACGTTCCAGTTGGGTTCATCGAACTCGCGGTGGGTGAGAGCACGTTCAGAGAAGCAGGTCACGCATCCACACCACTTTTCAAGGTCGATATAGTCGTGGTCCTCGCCGTCGCAGAAATCGCAGCCAATGGTGCCATACGAACAGATGCACTCGTGCCGACTGTCACCACACTCGCTGTCCTCATCGCAATCGTCGTCATCATGCTCGGGCATATGTTCGCACAAGGTCCTCGGTGACTCGTCCGACATGGCCACGCCGCCGTCAAGCGTCATCTGCAGTGCGGCCATGGTTGTCGTGATGTGCGCGTGTGTTTACCTTCGCCACTTCAGGTCCGTACAGTGGTGATGTCTGCATATAGACTGTCGAGACGTGAAGTCGAAAGGACAAGAGAAATCACCTCAAGGCTGCAAACACGCTAGAACACGCTAGCGCGCCTTCCCATGAATGCCCCTTCCCCCCCAGGACGCATCAGCAGGAAAGAGCGCCCTGCCCATGACATCTTTCTGACGAGAGAGATGAGGTCAAAGAAAGTTGACACATACATTACCGGCAATGAAGGGCCACCTTGGGACAACCATATCAACGCACTCGCTGCCAAGCCGTCTATCTATTCATGTGATGATGTGGTGCGCTGCCACTCCTCCCTGGTCGAGTCCCACGACAGCCATGTCCGCGCTATACAAACAATCAGACTTTTCCCCTCCTGCTTTATGCCTCAATCACACCTCTGACGCCACCCTTGCCACCCACCTCTCTCGCCACGAGGGTCACTGAAAGATCGACGTTGACGTTGATTTGAACCTCGACTTTGCCGCCCTTCTTAACTCCCTTGATTCCAGCCTCCGCGAGTGGTTTTGTGGCTTTCCAGACCTTCTCTCTGATCTCCTCTGGCTCGTCATCTTCGTCGTCATCGTCATCGTCATCGTCGTCCTCGTCCTTGGCACCGTTCGTAGCTGGCTTCTCCTCCTGAGTAACCTTGATCTCTCGTACACCTTCGGCGAGCTTGATGAGAACATCACCACCGCTCTTGACTGCGATTTGTGCCGTTCTCCGTACTGGTACGGGAGTATTTGCAGGGATAATCACCGAGAAAGCGTCGTCGCTGCCCACAATACCAATGGCGTGGGGAAGGTGAGGTGTGACGGTGACAACAGCCTCGGTGTTCTCCTCGATATCCGCACGGTCGAATTCAGAGATCAGCGAAGCTTGAATCGCGGCTCCTCGAGCGGTGAGCTCGCTAGGGTTGACGGCTGATGGAGAAGTGCTGGGTGCAACGACCACTGTGCTCTCGGGGAAGTGTGATTGCAGGTTTGAGGCAATCTTTGGAGTATGCGATGTTCCTCCTGACAGTAGGATCTCGTCGATGTCTAGGACGTCCAGGCCAGCCTTCGAGACGGCGCTTTCAATCAGTCGGTTGAAAGACATGAAGACTTTGTTGGCCAGCAGCTCAAATCTCGTGCGATTGACGCTCAGGCTGAAGTCGGTACCATCAACCAGTGACTCTATCGAGAAGGCAGCGGTCGCTCCTAAGCTCAAGGCCTTCTTGACAGCCTCCGCCTCGAGGCTCAGCTTCGACAAGCTGCGCTCGTTCTCTCGTGGGTCCTTCGAGTTCTTGTTCTTCTTGAGGAATTCCTTCGCTGCATATTCCATAAGTACCTTGTCCAAGCTGGCTCCACCTAGCTCCGGGTCATGTGCCGTCGCCAGCGTGGTGTACATTCCACCTCGGCTGGCCAAGACAGCCACATCAGACCTCGTGCCTCCCAGATCCGCGACCAGAACAACCTTGTCCTGCTGAGCAGGCTGTGCCTCACCCGCCTGCTGAATCTTTGCGTCGTGTGCCAATAGAGCTGATATGGGCTCAGAAATAAACTGCAGCACCTCAATCCCAGCGCCCTTCGCTGCGGCCGTCAGAGCAGCCTTCTGCGCATCTGAGTAATCTGAAGGAATGGTGATGACCGCGGCGTTGACCTCCTTGCCCAGGTAGTCACTCGCACTCTCCTTCAACCGTCTCAAATGCCTCGTCGCAACCTCTCCAATCGTCAACGTGCTCTTCTCCGGTTGCTCTCCGTCCTCCTCCACGCTAACCTTCTCCTGCACCACAAACGCTGAAGTCCCTTCCTTCTCAATCGGATGCGCGCTCTGATGGCACGGCGTCGGATCAATCTCCTTGAAACTCTTTCCCAAGAAATCGCGGAAGTAGGCGATTGTGTTGCGAGGATTGCGGACTATCTGGGCTTTTGCTTGTGTGCCTTGGAACTCTTCGCCAGAAACGTAGGAGAGAATGGAGGGGATTTGACGGTCGCCTTCTTCGTTGGCGATGACTTCGGCTTTCCCGTCTGCAGGGTTGGTGTAGGCGATGCTGCTGTAGGAGTTGCCAAAGGAAATTCCTATTGCGTTACGCGCGGGTAAGGTGCTGGTCTCGTCACTCATTTTGACTGCTTTGACAGAGTATGTTGAGTGATCAGTATGCCTTCGTTGGCGGTGAAGCGATCTTGTAGTTGGCACAGGGCGAAATGGTGTTGAAACTCTTATGAGAGAGAACTTCGAGGCTCAAAAAAAGTGTCGCAAGGGACCAGGATTGATCTAGCCGCTTCCGGACTGTCATGAAATTCCAGTCAATATTTGATGGCCGACAAAACCCCAGCACGACAACCATATCTTTCTTCCATACCAGGAGCCATTCTGTTGTACAAGCACAATGGCAACAACAATTCTTCTTCCAGGCGAGGAAATTCCAGCTGACCAACTGCCCAAATCCAAGAAAGGAACACTCACCCTCGGCCCCGGTCTGCGACACATACCGCCCTCTACACTCCTCTCCACCACCGCAGGCAGTCTACACATCGACCACAAGAAATCAGCCCTCTGGCTTGAATCTCCTTACGGCCGCTACCAGCCAGCCGTCAACGACCTTGTCATCGCCCAAGTGCACCATTCCTCCGCAGAAACATTCCACTGCGCCCTCACCCCGCACACACCCTTCGCCCTCCTCGGCCAACTGGCCTTCGAAGGCGCCAGCAAGAAGACCCGCCCACAATTGAAAGCTGGTGATCTCGTCTATGCGCGTGTGTCAAAGTGTAGTAAATATGAGGACACGGAGATTGAATGCGTGAACTCAAATACTGGGAAGAGTGATGGCATGGGTCCTTTGAGTGGGGGGATGGTGTTTGATGTTAGTACGCTGTTTGCGAGACGGCTGATGATGGGAAAGAGCAAGGGAGGTATTGTGGTGTTGGATGAGGTGGGGGAGAAGGTGAAGTTTGAGGTCGCGGTGGGGAGAAATGGGCGGATTTGGATCAACAGCGGAAGTGTTAGGGAGACGGTCGTGATTGGAAGGTTGCTGAAGGAGGCTGATGAGAAGGATCTGGGCGTGGCAGAACAGAAGAAGCTGGTGAAGAAGATGCTGAAGGATGTGTGAGAGGATTCGTGGAAAAGGACTGCATTACATGATGCCCTGCCGGATATGCTACCGGCTCGCATGAAAGCATCTCAAGACTTCTGGAGTACCTGCTTCCGCTCGATGCCTATGCCGGCATGCTGCTGGTCTTGATAGCTCTCATACTGGCCTTCGACTCCGATGTATGCTGGAATTGACCTATATCGACAGTATGGCTTCAAATCCTGGCGCTGCGGCACCATTTTGAACAGCGATGGAACACTCTGCCACTCAGTGGCGCCGCTTCTCGCACTGACGCGACGAGAGCCTCTCCGCCATGCCTCTCATCTCCCGCGCCAAATCAACTAGATTGCTTGCCGTCGACCCTCCATTCTCCATCATGCTGATGATGGCCTTTTGAAGCATATCCGGATTCGTTTTGATAACGCAACGTCCACAATCTGGCCATCCTCTCATGACGCATGCAGCTTCCTGGTGCACTTCAGCCATCGGGGTATCGTTGGAGCTCATCTGCGATGTACAGTTCCTCTCACCACGATCCGTTGCTCCACCGAACCTCAAGCTCACGAGAAAACTCTTGTCCTTCCCACCGACCACAGCATCTTGACAGTCGAAAGCCCAAGATCTGATCGTGGAGAACCACCTCCCGTCCTCGTTCCGCGAATCCTCTAGGATTTTCGCCCACTTATCAATGGCTGCCAACCCGGTCAACTCCTTATGGTTCCTCGCACAGCTTGGCAAGCTGTTGACCTTTCCCGGCAGAGGCTTGAAGATTCGTTCTGGGCGCAAGTTGATGGCGAAGACATTCTCCGAATAGTAGATGGGCAGGACTTCTGCACGAATCTGGCGACAGGTCATTGCGAGGTCAGGCTGTTCGCGACCTTCAACTTCGGCCGGCCAGATTGGAAATCTCGTCTCTACGACTGCGAACTTCCAGATCCGGGCGCGAATATCGTCATTGAGATCAAGCAGACCTATGCCGCTCGAATGCATCCTTCCATTGGCTTCGGGTCGTGAGGCTGGTGGGAAGAAGCTGGACTTGACGCTCTCCTTCTCCTCCTCTTCTTCCAATTTCTGCCGAAGTCTCACAGTCTTCCGAGTCGGTCGCATCAACACGCTGTCTCCGCGAAGCGGTGGTCTCACCATGGGAATTGCATTGGCCTGATGGACCTGTCCCAGCAGTCTCATGAGTCCAGGCGGTCTCGCCTTCAAAGCTCTTTTCTTCCACGCTTCGTTCCCACCTGCTGCTCCAGCACTCGTCTTTCCAAGCACTTCAGATGCCATGCCCCCAAACGTCGACATTTGTGTATTTCCGTCCGCACGCTTGGCTGCTAAAAAAGCCTCGGGCTGATCACTAAATGACACCTCAGCTGCATTTCGGCCAATCTTTTCACCAAGGAGATCAGGATTGGAATACTCAGCACCGCCTTGTGTCCTCCTAGTAGCACGTGCCACGGCTTGTTTCTGCTGCGTCGTCATGGCTATGCCGTTGGAGAAATCCCATTTACCATCCGTTATCTTGGCGTTCTTGTGCTTCGCCAGAGCGCGGAGGGCGACTTCGCGAGATCGCTGATCGAGTTCGCTAGGCGGGGCGAAGGAGCGTGCTTTTGGTCTGGAGGTCTTGGGTGTACGACTATCCTGAGTGTTCACTCTGGAGGAGGTGCCGTCTGGAAAATTGGTTCTGGAGGAGGCGGGTGCTTCACGAGGCTTGTTCTTCAATCGCGTTTCTCTATCCCGTTTGGCTCTCTCGATCTTGCCCCGAGTCGTGACTGGTTTCGCAGGGAGGCGGTTCCTGGGTTTGGTAGGGGATTTCAGGAGGGTTCCGGTGTCTTTCGGGGGCATAATTGGTGACGATCGTGAAGTAACATCTGAAAGAGATGGCTTTGCAGAAGACGTGAGTGTCAGCTCGTCCTTTGATAAGTGGCTGTTCAGACAAGATGGCTTGATTGAGGCATATGGCGGATCTATATGGTCTGGTAAAGATATCACAAGCTAAAAGCCGAGATGAAAGCAAGAAGTGAAGGTATTGACATGCTCTGCGTTGCGATCATCTCTTCATGTGACGGGATGGTACAGCAGACCAAGGCTGATTTGCGCTGCAGAATCGCATGCTTCAAGAGCATGTAAGAGCCACCTATCTCAAATACCAGAAACAGTCTTGTACCCTTGGGAGTCTTAGCGTTTCGACGCCTGCAAGCACCATTGAGCATGTCCCGCTCGCCAATGGTGGCCACGAAGAAGAACAAGGCTCGAGGCTTGACTGCGGACCTCGTGTAGTCCCAAATCGATATTCTCGTCTGATTGTCACGATCGGAAAGCCACAAGGTAGTCTGGCGACGTGAGGTCAGACACTGCCATCCCTTGCCGAGAAAAGCTCGTGAGTTTACATTCTCCACAGCCGCCCAACATTCCGAGAGTGTCCAGGTCAAAACAGACTCGGCTTTTCGACCAGTATAGGCGACAACGCCTGGTTCCGATGCTTGTCATTCCTATATATTCCATCTCGATGATGTAACCTTGTTCCTAGAGCGACTGGCTGCAGCTCTTTGCCAAGAAGAATATCTGATGTACTCGTGCACTGCCCAGTCTTTCGACATTTCGTGTGCTATCGCATCGCATCTATTATATATCAATCCACACTTATTCTTGCAGCTCTCGCCAATATCGCGAGCGCTCAGGGTACCTCGATAGTCTTCGTTACTCCCATTCCATCGCCCACGGTCATCGCGTCGACATGTTCAGCGGACAACGGCACATTGTACGTCACACAGTCCTATGCTCGCTTCGAGGTAGAATGCGGCTTTGAGCACGCCGCAGGCGATATGGCAATGCAGCACGTTGACAACTTGACGGAATGTATCGAGCTCTGCGACTCCACCGATGGATGTACCGATGTGTCGCTCTCGGCCAACACCTGCTACCTGAAGTCGAGTGTGGGAGCGATCACTTATACTCGAGACATATCATCTGCGAAAAGAGTAGCTATAGGGCCAGCGTTTCCGCTCCCTGATGGCTCCGACGGAACGTACACGGCAGAGAACGGCCTGGTCTTCGAGATCGAGTGCGACATTGATCGTCCCGGTGGCGATATGAGCTCTACGATCTTGGAGTCCGATACTGGCGTGCCATAGTTTGGCGATTGCATTGAGCTCTGCTCGAGGAACTCCAGCTGTATCGACCTTTCTTTGTCAGGCGGTATTCAAGATCTAGTCCTTCTCAATAGAATCCTTGCTGACGATATCTTCAAGCTACCTGCTATCTCAAAGACACCCTTTACCCATCTGCCACAGCATTCAGCATCCTCGGTGCAAGACTCTCCTCAGCACCAACATCAATTCAACCGTGTACCCCTCTCTCTCACTCCCGCGCCGCACGCAGTATCGTCAGTCGATATCGGCGCTTTCGAGTACGTCGCTTGCTACAATGACTCCGTCACCTCGCGCGTGCTTTCGTCCGGATTCCTCTACAGCCGCGGCATGACGGCGCAGAAGTGTGCCGACTACTGCGAAGACTACAAATCCTTCGGTCTCGAATATAGTCAAGAGTGCTACTGTGGTGGCACACTTCTCAATAGTCCAGTCGAGATCCCGAGAAAATGCAATATGATCTGTGCAGGCAACGAGACGCAGATTTGTGGCGGAGATGCTGTTTTGAGTCTGTATAGGAAGTTGGGCAGTATAGCTCCTCCGGCAGACTCGAGTGTAGCGGCGACGTCTGCGAGCTCGAGGATCATGACTGAGCAGGCCAGCAGCTCGGTTGTTGTTGGAGGCAGCAGCAGTAGCTCTGGCTTCATGCCATCCGTGACTGCGACAGCGACGTATCCAACTTCGACGAATTTCGTGAACGGAACGCTGTTCAATTCGACGACAAATACGACGAGGAATTTCAGCCGGCGACGAGGTTTGGCAATGGCTCCTGTCAGGTTAGATCTCAACTATGTTGCTTGAACCTGGTCGCATGCTACGATGGACGATAGCATAATCGGGCTAGTATTGCTCTGTGGAATAGGAGAACAATAGAGGGTGCCGAGGCTTCCTCGTAGTCGCCATATTCAAGATACCGCTTGGAATCGCAAATATACACAGCAGAGCATTGACGATGTAGCTGTTTTTCAATGCAACTCGCCCAGACTCTCGTCTTGGTCGTCGCTAAGACGTCGCAGATCCAGTATGACAGTCGACCAAGTTGAGTAAATGATTGCCATTAAATCAAAGACCTGAAGACTTCAAGTATGTAAACACAAGTTGAAGCGCCGTTTTGAGCTGTCATCCGGGCTGGCATCTGGTTACAACACCACACCCTTCGAGCTCAGCATCAGATCCTCCCATCTCCAACAAGGCGAGCGGTTCCAGCTTCGCCTGCATGGTTTCGAACGGGTCTAGAGTATGATGTATCGTCCCTCGTTACGTGCGTCTGATCATGAGATGGTGTGAACGCCTTCGTAGCTCTCGGATCTCACCCACAGACTCCAGACTTCAAATGCTGCATGAACGGTCATCTGCCGGAGAGCTTGTACGTCCAGTCGCCATCTTGAAATAGGGGTATCTCTAATGCTGCGTATCTTTCGAGGCTCATCAGTTCCACCAGTGATTATCCTCCCACTGACTTTGTGGAAAGCTTTGCGGTTGAGCAGTGTGATGTTGAGGCTTGTCATACTCGCTCATTTACAATCGTGCCGCAACTCGACAAAGGAAGCTACGACAATGAGCTTGCAGATCAGGAGGATATTTGTTTGGCTGCGCCAAACGCGCACTAAGGTTGAGCGGACGAACCAGATCTCGTGTATAAAAACGGATATCATGTTCGCACAGCTTAATGTTCTTCTCTGAAAAGGGGCACGTCTTCGTGCCGTCTTCAAGCATTCGTCAATCATGCTCGAGGGATATGATGCGAGGGCAGCCTCAAGCAACGACTTGATAATCAAGCTTCGCCCGGTCACCCTGTTCGTCGAACCCGATGGATCCTTCTCATTCGGATTCCAGCGGTGTGGTGCCATGATATGTGGACTGCAGATGAGTCAATCGCGGGTACTCGAAGGGGATATTCGCGAGTTCTGGGTGAAGTGTGAGCTGTGAAAGCACCGCTCCACTCAACCACCGTCACTTTCGACTCCGACCATGTTGTCCGGAGCCGGCAATGCTTTCGATGGACACCCAGAAGGCCTCCTTCCATCTGGCCTCCAAATCGACCGGTAGAGCCCCGCTTGCAGGATTCCTGGTGGAAGATGACCAATCCTACAAAGCGTGGGTCTCCTCATCGTACCCAGCCTCCTCAATCTCGCATGGACCGCTTCCATACAAGCCCGACACCACTCCCTCTCCTTCCGCTTTGACTGCGTCTCGAAAACGTTCTCTGCCAGAGCCAATAAGAGAACCGTGAAATGCGCGTACGCAAGCGAGTCCAGCTCAGAGAAGTAATGGATACACTGGCATAATTTCGAGCTGAGAATGAAAGCGTCTCGTTCGATTTCCTCTCCGCTGCGCTGGAGTGGGAAGGTGGAGACAGAAGGGTGGAAGTGGAGGATGCGGAGTAAGGTACAGTCGACGATCAGCAGTATCATCACGGTGCAGGCATAGTAGACGCCTGCATCGAGGGATTTGAAACTGAGGAGGTCTGGAAAGACATACGATGCAGACATTGCACGGTGCTCCTCAACGGCAGAATCGTAGTGTTCTTCGGAGGCCGGGGTAACGATGACATGGCTCGCGCCTTCGATGACCGTCTGGGCGACGCTCACGCGACTGGTCTCTAGTCGCTGCCAGAGGTTATGGAGTAGATTGATGCTGCCAAGAGCGGGACTATCAATCACTCGATCAGTCTCTTCGAGGAGGCCAGCCACAGGCTGAAAGATTAAATATCGATGTTGCATCTGGACTACACCCCAAGGGCGGGCATCGTCGTCGGGACATCGTTCATCCGCCCACTGAGGTGCTCTGAGATCAATGGACTTCCTCCGGGCTATGCCGATAAGAATGACTGATTGATAGATGCTGAATGTCATGACTTTGCTCACCATGTGCTCCAGGTCCAGGCTAGAAGCCCCGATTGTGCTCAAATATTGTTGAGCTCCCCAGAAATGAGTGATCCATGGGCTTTCACCGTCCTGTGGTGTGGACTCCGAGTTAAGCGCCGTGTCCACGATAGACATCAGCATGACAGTGGCCAAAACTTCCCAATGGGCTGGTCGGTTGACCTGCGTGGGAGACTCAATCATCCTTCGCAAGGATGTCAAAACACGCCCATAAGCGACATGCGAGGCATGAGTAAGTCTCTGGTCGTCATGCACAGCACCTGCGTGCGCCCAGGAGAGCGCATCGATGGCCGAGGTCAACATAGGCGAAGAAATCTCGGTGACCTGGAGACCAGACAGATAAGAAATCGTTTTGATCCGTTGGCTCTCCTCAGAAGACCCCACTCGATGCGTCTCGCGCACGAAGTCCGAATAAAGTTGTACACGTTCCATAGAACGAGTATTGACTTGGGTCAGAGCCTGCGAGGTGGCGACTGGTGGTGAGCTCGGGCTTGAACTTGTGTCTTGTCTTGAGACCTGCCATATCGAGGCTTGGGAGATGTGACAAATTCCACAAAGGTGGGAGGTCTGGTCGAGCTGTATGATATGCTCAGTGTGACGTCCATATTGTGCTCGCTGGCGTGAGATCACATACCAGTCGTCGTTTCCGACAACTTCTGCAAGTTCCCCGTCTCGTCATCGCCTTGAAGTCGTTGACCGCCATCTTTCTGGTCGGTCTCGTGAGTCGATCTCATGGGATCGTCTCCTGTGGCAAGCGTCGTGAGCTAGGGCAGGCCTCGGTGATGTTCCGGGAGAGATAAATCAATCCCAGACACCGACTCAAATACTTCGACGTATCGTCGTCCTCGATACCGCCGATTTGCGGACTCCCTCGCAGCGTGGCATCTGTATGTCTGAGGGTTTGCCGTATGCTGTAGTCTGCTCGTTGGTGAATTTCAGCCCCAGCCAAGTTCGACGTCGCAAGAGTCGTGCCGCCTCCTAGGCAACGGTCGCACGGGCGGTAAGCTAGTATCGCTTCTGCAAACCAAAATCGCTGTGCCACATAGCATTCAATGATGGTGCACGAGACTTTCGTTGTAGGGCACAGCGGCAAAAGAATACAAAGGGATGGTGAGGCGATGGCGGGTGTTGTTGGAGGTGAGGCGGAAGCTCAGGTTGAGAGGCTGGTAAGCCACACCGTCGATCACACACTACGGCGTACCATATCAATGCCCAGATTATTCTGGTATCGAATTGATTCCGAAAACCTAAAAGCATATTGACCTGTTCAAGGCGTTTTTTGTGACGATACCGCCTTCGTAGCTGATGAAAGATTCAAGGAGCATCCAGGAAGCTGCGCACTTACTAAGCCACGGCATTGCTTCATTATGGTACTCGTTACAAGGAGTTCGCCCTGTCGGTGCCTCACTATGTATTCCACTTGGTCCCATCACGAACCACATCCCTCAAGTCTATTCTTAGCGGACGCTTGGACACTCAGACCCCCCACCGCGACCTAAGTAAGCAACCATCAACAACTTCGTCGTGAGCCCAGGCACCATGAAACTGCCCAGATGGTCCCCAGATGCACCACTTGATCTTGCTGGCCTGTAGCAGTACCTTCTACTGTACGCCTTGACTTCTATCGGGGCTTGCAGAATCGAGATGATTTCGTGGAGACATGTGCAGGCTCCACTTGGCTCCCGTTCATGCCGCATTTAGACGTGTTGTGAGTGACTGCTGGTTGTTGAGCAATATCAGATTAGTGAATCCTGGAAGAGACCAACGCCTCTCTCGCCTGCGGTGGAGGATGCGAGTAAGGACAATTCACACCATACGGCATGCCATGCATGCACGTGTGTCGAGGAGAAAAGAAGGAGAACCCGGCAGTGGGATGAGCCCCTGCATAATCTACCCAATCAGGACGTGGGACACCCCGATTCTTAACGTCAACGGTGCCACATGCTCCATGGACCATCGGCAGCTCATGACAACCACAACAATATCATCAACACGTCCTTTCACTCTCCTGCACAAGCAAGACAGCATGTCTGGCCTGCAATTGCGCGGCGGATGTGCCTGTGGACACACGTCGTATACCACGACTGAGCCGCCAACACACCTCGACTATTGCTACTGCACGCCGTGCCAACGCATATCTGGCGCGCCTTTTGTGGCATGGATGGGCATCGCCAAAGACAAGCTGGCCTGGAGTGAGACTGGAATCCGCACCTTTCGCCTCGCTCCCTTTGCATCGAGAGGGTGTTGTGAGGCGTGCGGCGGGACACTATTCATGCAGTATGACTGCTACCCAGGCAAGACACACGTAGCAGCAGGCACCATGGTCGAGTTCCCGGAAGAATGGACAATGCCAAAGGTTCAGACTCATATTTTCGTCAGATCAAAGCCGGTGTGGTATCAAATTCCTGAGGACGGCATACCGCAGTGGCAAGACTGGGATGCTGAGTTCAAGGCCTCATTCCCAGATGTTGTAAAGCAATGGGAGCAAAGTGAATACGTGACGGCTGCTGAAAATAATTGATTTCTTCGGAGCTGTTTCTTGCTCAAAGTGCATATAGTACCATCGCGTTTGTGCTGCAACATCACCTTCTGGCCACTTCTATGCAAGCCAAAACCATACTCTCTCCAGCCAGTTTTTGGGTACCGGCGGCTCGTCCATGGCTTCCAGCTCATCCATCTCTCTCTTGCCCGTATATACATCAATATCCGCTACTCGGCGCATGAGGCTCCATTGTCCAAACCACGCCCTGAGCATGGAGAGTGGTTCGAGTCGGCCATTCCAACTTCTCTCCTTGACCACGTACGTCGTAGCATAGAGCACTTTGTGGCCAAGGTATAACGCGAGGAAGATCGGGATGGTTATGTATGCAGCTAGGAAGTCCGCGACGCTCCACTCCGATGGGAAGAACACCTGAAAGCCATTTGTCAAAGTCAGAATGATGAGGAGGAAGAGGATGAAGTATGTCGCGTATGGCTGGAGTGGCGAGCGGAACGGTAAGGATTTGAGTAACCCGTTCCAAGCCATCGCTTTGCGAAATCGCAGATAAGTAGCAAGGGCCACAATCCATGCTATGTAGCCTGAGATTGTACTGATGTTAGAGAACCTATGGCGGCAAGGTCAGCTGCATGTTTGGCCAATCTAGCAAAGTTGGTGACACACCAGTTGAATACACTCGCCCCCGAGTTGGAAACATTGAGGAATGCCAAGCAGCCTATCAGCCATGTTGCGAGCACTGCCGCCCACGGCACACCGTTCTTGTTTGTGGTTTTGAAGATCTTGGGTGCTTGGCCATTGACCGACATCGAGAAGAGCACACGTGACCCGGAATACAAGAACGCGTTGCCTGCTGACCAAGCGCTCGTCAAGATCGCTGCGTTGATGACATGGTTCAGACCCTCGATGCCGGCGTTCTGGATCCCGATCACAAATGGAGAAGCACTGGCATTCGATGCGCCGAGCAGCTTATCATCGTTTGACGGGACAATGATCCCAATGACGAGAGATCCGAGACCGTAGAAAATAGCCAGTCGCCAGACAAACCTTCGCGCGGCTTTGGGAATGTTGCGACGAGGCGCTACTGTCTCTCCAGCTGCGAGCTGCAAGGCATGTCAGTCATCGTTATGCAATACTGGTGAGCTCACTCACAGCAATCAACTCTGGACTTGTGATGAACGCAAATCCTGCGTGCACAAATGCGTACCAGTATGCCAGGAATCGGCCAGTCGACCCGGGAGCCATGTACTCAGTAAATGCGCCGTAGCCGTTCTGGTTCTTCCAGTACCGGAATCCCAAGCGATCATGCTTCGGCCCGCCTCCGAAGAACAAAACGATGCCGAGAATAATCAAGCCGATGATGGCTATAAGCTTGATACTTGCAAAGTAGAACTCTGCTTCTCCGAAGAACGAGACCGCGATAATATTCAAGAGTAGGATCACGACCAGGATGATGGCAATCCACACTCCCACGGGCACCGACGTCGTCCAGTATTGCAATACGATTCCTCCTGCCGTCGCCTCCGCTGCGACAAGGATCGCATAAGCATACCAGTAATTCCAGCCATCCGCGAACGCCAAACTCGGGTCTAGGAATCTGTTGACAAGATATGGCATTGAGACTCCCTTGAGTGGCAGATACGTCACCATCTCAGCTAGATCATTCATGACGACCCAGACAACCATGATCATGCTGAGATACGCCATGAACAAAGGCGCAGGACCGGTCGTTGCGAGGATTGAGCCGGATCCAACGAAAAGCCCGGTGCCGATGGCGCCTCCGAGCGCGAGGAATTGGATATGTCGGGACTTCAGTCCTCGCTCGAGTTGTGCGCCTCCAGACAAGTTGATCTCCGTCGCTTGACCCGTGATAGAATGCGTCTTCTCCATGTCGAGATTGTAGCTGTCCATACCGGCGACATCCTTGCCGAACGGGCTATCCGAGTGACCCATGGTGCCAGACCTTTCTGCAAACTTAATTGAGCAACACACCTGCGACGACTACAACAGCAGAAGGTGCCCGCCGCTCTAGAAGTTCTATACAACATTATGATTTTCTTGTCCTCTCCACGCTCGTGTTCGGGTACCCAAGGCTTTGCATCACACCAAGCAGCCTTGGCGGTGGGAATCCGGGGTAGGCAAGCCGTTCCTGAATCTCAACCAAAAAGGTTGCTTTATGTTAGGTAACAGACCCGCTTATTGATAGGAGTTGCTCCGCGTGCGAAGAAAGGCCTATCTGTTAATGGTGCCGTCATTGGATGGGATTGGTGTTCGATTTGTGTAAGAGGAAATACATGTTCGAGAGCTTGCAGGGCGAGGTAGGATGAAGTCGAGCATCAGATTTCGCTTCGTACAGACAGGTATGGTACGCTTAACAGTCGCTAAAATCTTCAATGACAAAGGAAAAGTTTCGTGCGCTCAGCTCGACAGCTCTCTGCATGCACCCCATGTGCATATCATGACTCCATCTATTTCTTGGGGAACTCGCTCTCTTGAGCCAACCAGGACTCGAAGGTGAGCATGCCCGGGTTCATCTGTCTGCACTTGGCCATGTCGGCCTTGTAGCCCTCGGTCCTCATCCAAGCCATCATCGAGCCCAGCTGGCCGAGGATGGTCTTGAGCATGAAACCCATACCCATCATCTTCGGCTCCAGACTCTGACCGGTCTTCTCCTTGGTGAGCTTGATCAGTTCTGGGACAGAGAGCTGATCGCCAGCAACACCGATTGCCTTGCCGTTGAACTCTTCTGGCTTGTCGAGGGCCATCTTGGCGAACACGGCGATGTCCCGCGAGGCGACCCACTGCAGCTTGGTGTCCTTGAGCTCGGACTTGAGCGCAGCGACAAAGATCTTGGACTTCATCTCGGGCTTGATGTTGTCCATCAGCGCAACGGGACGGATGACGGTCCAGCCCATGGAGCCGGCGTTGGTCTTGAGGTGCTGCTCGATCTTGTGCTTGCAGCCGTAGTCAAGCACGGTCGGACAGGCATTGTTCCAGCTAGCCTCGTCACCACCCCTCTCGACAGAAGTGTAAATGAAGTGCTTGACACCCGCAGCCTTGGCCGCATCGATCATTCCGGTACCCTGCTTTGTGGACACCTCGGGACCGCCAGCGGGGCCAGCTGGGAGCTGTACACTGAAGACGCCGTAGATCTGGCCGCCGGCAACGGTCTGGGCATCTTTGAGGATGGCAGCGCAGTTCGACATGTCGCCCTTGACGACCTTGACGTTGGAGGCGGAGAGCTTCTTGGCGGCGTCTGAGGTAGGGTTGCGAGTCACGGCGAGTACGGTGTAGCCTGACTTGTTGGCGAGCTGCTTGACGAGAGCACCGCCCTGGTTGCCGGTGGCTCCGATCACGACGACGTTCTTGGTGGCCATGTCTGCCTTGTTTGAGACGGACTGATGAAGAGAAGGGGGAAAAGAAATGGAGATTCC
The DNA here is from genome assembly GCA_002785985.1 of Microcyclosporella mali. Lineage (NCBI taxonomy): Eukaryota > Fungi > Ascomycota > Dothideomycetes > Mycosphaerellales > Mycosphaerellaceae > Microcyclosporella > Microcyclosporella mali. Next base: position 1,972,084 of record NHNU01000001.1, read on the forward strand.
GTGAGTGCTTGTGTTGCGAGTGGATGAGATGTGTTGATGTCAGTAGAAGATAGTTCTCAATGCTTCATCCCAAACCGACTTATAAGAGACAAGACAAGAGCTCGTCAGAGTCGTGACGTTGGTCGATCGGAGGGATGATAGCCGCCGTCCAACAGAGACAACATCGGCAGGTCGGCTGGGACAGCGACCGCCATGGATCGAGCTCCACGGCATCCATCACTGGAGGCAGTGTCAGTCTCTGGTGGCACAGTCTTGTCCTGTCGCTGTCATCGCTTGAGGAAGTATGTCGCTCTGCGGCACAGTACACAAGGATCGTCGGAGAGCGAGTATTTTTGGCGTTGTCAGCCACTGAGGCACGATTTTACCAAGTTGTCGAGTCAGAGAATCTGGACAGCTGCAGTGTTGTGCTTTACGCTGTGCGAATCGCTGAGTATCTTGAAGTATTGATGGCGTTGTGATTGTCAGCTTGCAAGAATAGTAACGGCCAGAATATATATCCAGGTGGTAGGTAGCTAGTGTTGGTGGTCCCAGCATAAATTGCACCGCGTATATATGAGCACGTTGCGCAGGGGCCACGTAAGCTCCAATCTTCCACATCCTCGCCGGTTCTTGACTCTCATCACTCCCATCGATGAGATCCATCAAGTGCTTGATATCGCTATTCAAGCATTGTACAAGAGCGAACACACGCATAGGCATTGACACCAGCTTGTGTTGAGCCAGCTGTCTCACAGGCTGTACGGCCGAGACGCGATGAGAATCTCATGGTGATACCTCCACACCTCAACGAAAGGCTTCATCAGCCGCCGCGTACGTCTTCCATCTTGTTATGCCATGCTACAATTCAAAAGCGTAGATGATAAGATTCGACTTGACTAGGAGACATTGTTGCTGGCGACATGAAAGGCCAACCTCCTCTCGCGAGACCCACACATTCTATGGAAAGGCCCACCACGTACCATGACGCCCCTCTGATCCTCGACTCTAACACGAATCCACCTCAAGAAGAACCATCTGAGACCTTCCTGGATGTTCCAACAGTAGGCGGCGCGACAGCCTTCAGCACGACCACAATACCCTCGGTACTTGCGGAAGAATCTGCATTCCAGTACAATTCCCAGATGCCATCCATATCTGTTTCCAGAGCATAGAAGTTCGACTCCATTTGCCTGGAAGATGTCAACCAGGTGATCTGGCTGCCATAGACGTAGTAGCCATCCGTGGTGTAGTCAGTCTCGTCCGCTGAGTTCGCAATGAGCACTGGCTTCGACGCCCCGGAAGTCGTATCGATGGCGAAGTACTCGGTGGCATTGGTCACTGTGCCTGAAGTGCAAAATATAAGCGTCAGCATACGCTTGTAAGTAGCTTGCCCGGTTTTTAGGCTGTCGGAATCTTCCAAGAGAGCTTACCATTGTCAAAACGCTGGTGCACGATGATTTCGGTGCCGACTTGCTCAACTAAAAGTGACTGGTCAGCTGTCGAAGATTCCGTTCATGGCAGCGACTTACAAGTCACGTTGGCTGCACCCGAGATGCTGGACAGCGAGACATTTCCGAGGTATGCGGTCCCATCGCCAACGAAGACAGGCAAGCCAGTGATGTTGGTGCCGTAGGCGTACATCTGACCGAGTGGCGTAGTCGTTGCACGCTGCTGGACAACACTAGCCACAGCAAGACTGGAGAGTGATAGGACGGACGTGAGAGCGAAAAGATGCATATTGGCGAGACGTGGTGGTTTGTTGTACCTTGCGTGGTTCGAGGCTGGGATTTCGCGGACTTTACTGAATACATATCTCAGTGCTGCAGCTCTGATCAAAAGGCCTCACGTGCTCAAATCGCTCCTGAACGGCACTCCAATGCACGCGGACCCTACGTGGCACCAAACGGATGGTCTGAGGCTTAGCATTAAGCCTGGTCGTCACCATGTGGACCGTGGTTCCTTCAAGCTTGTTCGAATCAGCACGTCCTCACTACCGACTTGGTAGAGTTTCAAGGCATCTCCGTTCTGCTAGTTTGATATGGCTAGTGAAAAGCCGTATGACACTCCTCACTGATGCTGATGACGAGGCCAGCGACTCCACGCTTGTACTGGACATAGACTGGTGAAGGTAGTGCAGAGGTCGTTGCCCATGACAGTGGAGAAGATCGACACAAATGCCATACTCTAGCGGTCTTGGCGCCGCGTGGCTGTCCACGGAACTGGTATGTGGGTTTTGACTTCACTTCTTGAGCTGCAGACGCTGCTCGGCCAACTGCGACCACTTCGGATGGCAAGTGTCTAGCTTGAAACGATCAGCACGTTACGTCGGTCGACCGCTATCGGGTGGTATGCCGATATCCGTCAACGAGGCATGATAGTCAACCGAGGAAGAAACAACATCTGTGCTTGAGGACTGATGTTAAAGGTATCCTGCATCAACGTCTCGGCGGCTGTATATGTGATTGACGGCCTGGTATGGATATGATGGATTTTGATGCAGCGCGCTTTCAGCCCAGGGCCATTGTGCTTGTCCACAGTTTAACTCTTCAGCTCTCACGGCCCACGTGGGTGCCCGCAGTCCGCATCTTGAGCTCGCAGTCACTTTTTGCAGGCGTGTATACACACCCTTGCGCCTAGCTTACGCCGCAGCAATACACTGTGGATGCTTGAAACGCCTCTACGTATGTTCGAGCGGCCCCACATCTCAGCAGTTTACCGGAGCAAACTCTACAAGATTGTGCAGTTCCTGGTATAGTCTTCCCTCTGCGGCACCCCGTGAGGTATGTCACGGCAACCTATGCCGACACTGCCGATGTAGTGGTAAAGCAGCGGGGCTACGAAGTGCTACGAACTCCTGGACTGTCTCCGGAAGCGTAATGCGCGACAAGGAGACGATGCCCAGCTGGTGAAGCTATGCAACTCTGCCAGCTTCGAGGACTTTTGCGGGAGACTGGCTGCACTATTCGGCAGTGATATGTTCGCACGAACGAGTCCAGCGTACGTGGCCTGCGTGGAGAATCGATGTGCTTCAAACACCAGGAGAATGCCCCGGCCAAGATGGCATTCACCATACCGCGCGAGAATGTGGAAGGGCTATAAAATGCCAGGACTCCTCACACCATCGAAGCGGACCATCATCGTCACCATCGTTCACTTACGATTATGTTCCTCAATTATATCCTTTCACTTAGCTTTCTGACCAGTCTGGCAGTCGCCGTACCCGGTACTCTTGTTCCCAGGGCTAGCGCTTCGACATCCGCGTCTGATGCAGTCTGTACTGGCAACACTGCTGATGACCGTAGTGTGTGGTGCGACTACGATACCAGTACCAACTATTACGACGATGGCCCCGATACTGGCGTGATCGTGGAATACTACTTCGACATCCAGAATGTTACTCTCTCGCCTAATGGTGTAGATCGTACATACCTTGCGGTCAATGGCAGTGTTCCAGGTCCGACGATCGAAGCCAACTGGCAAGTTGTATTGACCTATCCCATCACTCGAATTGTATTTGACTGGCTGGCGTAGGGGTGATACTGTCGTCGTCCATGTCACCAACTCTCTGGACGTCAACGGAACCACAGTCGTAAGCAAAACGCAGGCGAGGAGATAAACCATATTATAGACACTCGCTTACCTCAGATACCCGGCTACTAGCACTTTCACGGCGTTCGACAAAATTATACCAATCCGAGCGACGGCGTCCCGTCGATCGTACAATGCCCAACTGCACCCGGCGATACCTTTACATACACTTGGAAGGCTACGCAGTACGGCTCTTCGTGGTATCATTCGCACTATTCTATGCAAGCATGGGACGGTGTTTTCGGTGGCATCATAATTCACGGACCAGCAACTTCAGATTATGACGAAGACCTGGGGACCATGATCATGACTGACTGGGACCAATTGACCGCAAGTCAACTGTATTCTTTCGCGCAGTATAGTGGACCTCCAACTCTGGACTCTGGTTTGATCAATGGTGCAGATGTCTTGCTTCTGACCTGTTTTGTGCGTTTGTTGATGTGCCGCAGGAACCAACATGAATGGCACTCTCGGGACATATTGGGAGACCAGTATCGAATCTGGCACTTCATACCTTCTTAGAGTGGTGAACGGAGCCATAGATACCCACTTCAATTTCGAGATCGATAACCATACTCTCCTGGTATTACGCTCCAATATGGCCAGGTCCCTAATCCCGAGTATGCTGACGCAGGTTCAGGTCGTCGCATCAGACTTTGTGCCCATTGAGCCTTATTACACAGACGTCCTCTCCATCGGCATGGGACAAAGGTACGACGTCATTATCGTTGCCAATCAGTCTGCTGTGGCCTCAGACTTTTGGTTGCGAGCGGTGCCAGATACCTTCTGCTCAAATAACTACAATCCAGTAAGACTTCCATGACCATGATCAATACTGTATGCGAAAAGTTTGGGTACTGATCGGAGCCACGCACAAACAGGATCTGATCAAAGGAATCATCCATTATGGTGACAGTACCTCAACACCGACGACAAATTCCTGGACGATCACCGAGAATGACTGCATTGGAGAGCCCTACGCCTCTATTGTGCCTTACCTCAGTCTGACCGCCAGCACGGCCGCGAATGTCTATCTCGATGATGAAGTGACTGTAGATGCTGGTGACGAGGCTACAGGTATCGTGGAGAAATGGTACCTCGGCGACACCACCTTCAATGTCTCGTGGGAAGATCCCACATCGCTGTATGTCGTCAACAACGAAACGGACTGGGCGAGCTCTTATGCCGTGACCGATCTGCCAACGGCTGGTGAATGGATGACGCTGGTCATCGAATCGACATTTGCCATTCCTCACCCAATTCATCTCCACGGCCACGACTTCTTCGTTCTGGCAGTCGGAACGGGAACATATGCCGATTCAGGCGCCACTTTGAACACGGACAACCCTCCTCGTCGAGACGTGCAGATGCTACCGGCGGCTGGGTATCTAGTCATTGCGTGGGAGATTGATAATCCGGGTGTTTGGCTTGCACACTGCCAGTAAGTCGCTTGGCTCGTCAATGTTGGTTGATGGCTAACGAAGAGTAACAGTATCGGTTGGCATACGGACGAGGGCTTCGCTCTTCAGTTCGTGGAAATGTATGATCAGATCGCTGCAACGTACAATGCGACATTGCTGCAGGATCAGTGCGATACTTGGGATGCGTTCAAGACGAGTAATGGTCTGGAGCAGACAGACGATGGTATCTGAGGGACTGCTAAGCTGCTAAAGGGCTTTGGATGGAACAGACGGACATATAATGTTTGAGCGACCAAGTCAATGCATGGAGCACTCCGTTCAAAATAGTCGTTTGTTCGGCATCTGTCTTTTGACCTACGCAACATATATCTCCTCAGTCCTTCACCTGCAGCTGTCCTTCTGGAAGGACGATTGACGTCACTGCATCGCACGACTCGCCAGGTTTGAATCCTTTGAGTCGGCTTTCTCTCCACGAAAAGAAAGTGATCGACAAGCCAAGTCGTACCAGCCATCGAGCCTTGTCGTCTTGCCACCGACGGACTGTCGGTGTCTCTCTTCGCGTAGAACAACGTGACACAGTGACAGCTCAGCTCTGTGTATGGGTGCCGTAGCAAAATCAATGATACATGGAAGGCGGCATCAATATGGAAGAGGGTATCGATATGGAAGAGTGCAGCATATGTTGTCCCTGCTCATGAGCCTGTGCCACAGGGACGCGAATGCGAAGCTGGGGAAAAAGTGGGTCACGCAATTATTCACCTCCAAGAGTATGCTTCCTGCGAACACACTGGTCTCAGCGCAACACATGGCCAACACGAGGATATCACAGTACGTACCTCACCTCCGCTACCACGTTGCCGAGTGCCGCACCCCAGGCGGAAACGAAGCCCTCCTAGTGAGGTGATAGCTTCCTGGGCAAAAGTGGAGAACCAGGAATGACCTCAAGCATTGCCGCCAAGAAGATATGACTAGGATGTATGAAACCTCAGAGGCAGACCCCGCAAGAGACTGCTGATAATACTTGCTCACAGCCAATGGAACACTATACAACTGTTGGCTGGCACAAGGTTCTGACCACTCAGACGCTTCATACTCCTGGAACTCACGGCGCGGCACCTTGGCTGGGAACGGCTTCCTCCCGGTGTGGAGGAGCCTACTGTCCTGCACAACGTTGGCTGTTATGCTGCCGAAGTGGCATGGCTGCTCGGAAATCGGCATGGTGGAGGGTCACATGGATATGTCTCACGACCTGTGCTCCAGTTCCCATATATACCCTGCGAAACCCCTGGCCGCGTTTCCTGCTGCTGTCTTCGCTTTGATCGCTCGTACTGGTTACACCTTTGGGCGAGGAGAAGCATTGTCTTCAAGATGGGTTACCAAGTCGGAAACATATACGTGATCGCGGCCGTCGCCGTGATTGGCGGCGGCCTGTTTGGTACATCGGACATGCACTCGCGACGCTGCTTGCACAGCTGACGAAAGCTTCACAGGTTTCGATATCAGGTGTGTGATATGAAGCCTGGTTCCCCAACGTCACCATCATAGCCATGCTGATGATGCGACAACGCAAGCTCGATGAGTGCCATCATTAGCACTCCTGCTTACCTCTGCTACTTCAATCAAGGCCCAATGGGCCCACCGTTCACCGATGATCCTGACTGTTCTGGACCAACTGCTTCCACTCAAGGTGGCATCACAGCAGCCATGCCCGGAGGATCCTGGGTCGGGGCGCTCGTCTCTGGCTACTTGTCTGACATATTCGGTCGCAAGAAGTCGATCATGATCGGATGTATCATCTGGGTCATTGGTTCCACTATCATCTGTGCGTCTCAGAGCATCGGAATGCTCATCGCAGGCCGTGTGATCAATGGTTTCTGTGTCGGCATCGAATCCGCACAAGTACCGGTGTACATCTCTGAGATCGCTCCTCCATCGAAGCGTGGTCGTCTGGTGGCTTTCCAGCAGTGGGCGATCACTTGGGGAATCCTCATCCTCTACTATATCTCATACGGGTCATCCTTCGTGGGCGGCGATACCTCAGCTGACTACAGCACCACCGTCTTCCGGCTACCGTGGGGTCTGCAGATGCTTCCGGCAGTTCTACTATTCTTCGCGATGATGTTCTTGCCTGAATCGCCTCGATGGCTTGGTAAGATCCAACGTTCTGGGAAATGCGGGAGCCACACTGACATTGCACCAGCGCGCAAGGATCGATGGGAGGACTGCCACGCCGTATTGACGCTTGTCCACGGCAAAGGCAATGCGAATAGCCCACTCGTTAGCCAAGAGCTGAGCGACATTCGCGAGATGTGCGAGTTCGAGGCCCGTAACAGTGATGTCACTTACTGGGAGCTGTTGAAGCCCAGATACATCAATCGAACACACATCGGAATCTTCACGCAGATATGGTCTCAATTGACAGGCAAGTTCAGAGGCATTGGAAGATTTCGACCGCGCTTTCTGACTCTTGATACAGGCATGAATGTGATGATGTATTACATCACCTATGTCTTCGGCATGGCTGGGTATAGTGGAAACGCAAATCTGCTCGCGTCGTCAATCCAGTATATCATCAACGTGTTGATGACTGTGCCAGCGCTCATCTATCTCGACCGCTGGGGACGCCGTCCCACACTCCTCATCGGCGCCATACTGATGATGACTTGGATGTTTGCCAATGCTGGCCTGCTCGCCAATTATGGCACCGTCGTCCCGGGTGGTGTGAATGGTGTCGCTGCAGAGTCCATGGAGCTTTCGGGAGCACCAGCCAAAGCTGTCATCGCCTGCACATACTTATTCGTGGCCTCTTACGCTCCGACATGGGGTCCAATCTCGGTTCGTCACTCCCAACTCTACACCCACATGTGATCTATGCTAATTTCATCGTCAAGTGGGTATATCCACCAGAGCTCTACACCCTCCGACTCCGCGGCAAAGCCGTCGCGCTCGCCACCTCTGCTAACTGGGCATTCAACGCGGCTCTCGGTGCTTTTGTTCCACCCGCTTTCGTCCACATCCGCTGGAAGACGTACATCATCTTCGGAGTCTTCAACCTGGCCATGCTCATCCACACCTTCTTCCTGTTCCCCGAGACCGCAGGCAAAACGCTCGAAGAGGTGGAATTCATCTTTGAGGATCCCAACGGTATCCCCGGTATTGGGACGCCAGCTTGGAAGACGAAGACCGAGTACCAGCATGCTCGCGCTCTGGAGAGAGGCGAGATTAGTTCCAAGAAGATTGCTGCGGAGGAGAGTGATCATGCAGAGCATGTGGGCGAGACGACCAAGCAGGAGGTCTGATGGCTGTGAGATAGTCAATGGCTTGCTGCTGAAACCGTAGCACGCAAGTCCGGATGGGACAGGACAGCGGCCCCTTAGTGCCGTCGATCAACAGTCGTATAATGACAATTAATATTGCCCTACTATCCGAGTCCAACGAAACCTTGACGATCAAAGTCTCCGTCCAGCGGCAACATCATGAACTTCTCATATGATACTCCTCGAAGGCCCTGCACTTCGCCATCATAAAGAGGATAGTCAGTCTCAGGCGCATGCGAGACCGAGGCGTACCCTTGTATGAGCCTTCGGATATAACACGATGTCGCCGCGCGCGTCGTGTACCGGCTGCGGAACGTCGCCAGAGAGTTGGCGATTATCCTATCTGCAAGGTCGGGGTTGTCCAAATAATATCTCACTTTCTCTTCCAAGTCCGACCAGTCCCGCTTGACTCCCACACAATTCTGATCTGGTCCCTCCATCTTGAGCAGGTGATCGTAGTGGACCGTCCATTGGGCCTCCGGCACGAATAACAACGATGGGCAATTCATAAGGAACTTGAGACGGCCGGAGAAAGAGACTCCTTCGGTGTACAGTGTCATGGCATATCGGCAATACTGGAATTCCTCGAGCTTGTATGGCTCGTCTTCGTCTTTGCCGGAGATGGACACCACATCGGCCCATTCTTGCTTGCCTTTGGTCGCTTTAAGCAGAGCTTTACGGTTCTCGTTGAAGCCTGGGTGTCCGCGCCAGACGATCTTGGGAATCTTCTCTGCGAAAGAGGCGTTGTCGTACTGCATTGCCAAACGCTTCGCTTCGCCGAAGGAGCCGGATGGCGGGCTATACCAGAAGTCAAAGTTAGGGATTGTCCAGATACGTCGATGCGATTCTCTGGCGATGTTGCGAGCTGTTGACCAGATGGTCGTTGTGTCCCCCTCAGCCGGGTCGGCGTCGTCGTAGAAGTTCATGCGGACTTCCACGGGCTCGAGGCGCTCGCCTGCCATTGTTGCGGAGTCTAGTGCGCGTTGAAAGAGCGCGAGGGTTCCCATGGCTCGGAAGCCGAGGAAGAAGGCTTCGAGGCTCTCGAGTATTCGCAGGTGATTGTTGTGAATCAGAATTCGCATACCGCCTGGTCTGTCTGGGTTGAGAGCATGGTCGTGTGCAGATATCGTGTGGTTTTTTGCCTTCCAGTATGCCACTGCTCGATCGATTTCTTGGTATAGATCAGGAAAGTGGAACGAGCATTCATCGCTGGTCAGGCCGTCGATCAATTCATTGTCGATGGAGGCGTTGCCAAAGTCATGAGAGAGACCTTGGGTTGTGTGGGAGGCTGAGGATCCTTGCGACAACGTTGGAGGGAACTGAAGGCTCCGACTGGCGGAATAAAGAAAGATGAGAGTAAGGACTCCGATAAGTATGAAGCATATTCGTCTCCATGAGAAGAGTGGTTCTTTGCTCCCGGTGACTGCCATGAGGGTCCCGTAATGACCAGTAGACCTTTACTTCATATGACTGACAGGAACATCGGAGGGGGAGTTTGGAAGCCAGCGATGCCTTCTCTCTCTTCTTCCCAAGCCAAGACCCCCTCGTCACGACATATGTATGGATCTGCAGCTGTTGCCCAGATCTCTTGCAAGCCCTACATGAGGCCCGATGGCTTCGCCAGCCATAAAGCCAAGTACTGAACACCTGGCCGAATTGCAAAGATTGGCCATATCCATGCCCGAGATGGGCCGTTCACTGGAGATTCTAGATGGCGATCGGTACAGTGGTACGAAATTGTTGGGGTCGTTTTCTGCTGCTGAATCGACCCTACAACGTGGAGCGTGTCTTGTGGCGGAGGCCAACTATTATGTCGGGATTGGGCTAGCCATCCATCTTCGTGTTCTGTTTTCAAGACCATGCTTTCCCACGAGTCTGATGCCGAATCGCTGATTTTGAGTTTGATCCAGTGCAGTTGTGCATCTTGACCTGCATGCGCCGACTGAGCTGAAAGCTGACCGACCTCGCATCAGCTGATCAAAAAGGCATCTTTGACAGCGTCAGCGCACATCTTGCTCGCTATACAAACCTCGCATGCACTGTCATGGTCGCGCTTATATGATACAATTTCGAACGCTACTTTGGTGATGTTGTCCCGGTGTATTGGGGATGTGATCTGAGCTGGACAGATTTTGCAGCCACACAGCCGAAGCAATCAGAGACAGCAGGGAGAGGTCGTAGAGAGGTCTCCTGGCTGCAAGGCTGCAGCGATCAACAAAACCTTGATAGGCTGGCGACAAATCGGGGGCACAGCAACGGCGAGACTCGCGAGGTCTGTGCGAAGATAGCGTGCTCAGGTGCGCACCTGTCAGATAATATGCACTTCACGTGTGAAGTACTTCTCCAAGAGTGCAAAAAACATTGGTAGATATCACGCAGCGCGATAGCAGCGCGATAGCAAGACCTCGGTTGTGACCCGCCGTCCTCAGGCTGCGCGGCGGTGGCTCGAAGGCTGGTGAGGCTGCGTGACCCTAGCATGGTGCATTACCAGCAGCGTTCGTTGTATGCTGAGCCTCAGCACTTGAGAGTTCAGCTCCTGAGCAGAAGAAGGTAAGCGGGTAGTCTCTGCAGTCACTGCACGTCAAGCCATGTTCATGCCTAGTCCCAGTACTCTGTATTGGACACCCGGAGCTGTGTCGTCCTCTAGTGGAGACCGTGTAAAGCATTGAATGCATATGCTTGATTCTAAAGTGATGGAATCTTCCAGCGCTGCCCCGCCTTGTAAGATGCGTGATCAGGCGTGTTATTTCTGCAAAAGTCTGTAGGTAAGTGCAAAGACATGGCAGTGAGGGTTTTCCGACATTGAGTAAAATGAGCTTGAACGCGCATTGCCGGCCAATCCCAAGGATAACCCCTCAATATGCTGACTCAAAGGGGATACGCTACACATGTCTAGCTGGTTGAAGAGTGGCAGGTTCCAAAAGAAAACGCAAAAACATATCTGAATGGGTCAATCCGTCTATGATAAGTTAGAATCGTGAAGTTGATAGGTATCGAATGTTGCGCTCGACTTACGGATTGAACACGGGACCTCTCGCATGCGTTCTCAGGGTGAGCCCTAAGCGAGAATCATACCACTAGACCAATTGACCATTTTTTGGATGCTTCAGATGATATCCGAGATCCTAATTGGATGGAAACTTCGGCAGATATCTGTATATATGATCCCTTATCACATCTCCGCAGATCTGCCGACCACATCAACACGGACTCGTGAGAGCATGTCCTGGACAGGGATCAACGATCCAGTAGTCCGAGAAACAATGTAGTAATGCCAATTTGTCTCGTTAAATTCATGAGATATCGCATACGAAAGTGAAAGTTCGAAGGTCAAGACGAACACAAAGGGAAGATCTGGTCAGAAGGGGAGATCAGCCCTGGCCGTTGACAGCGAATTGACTTCGATCTTAAACTGCCACAATCTCCGCAAAACATCCATTGTCGGCATCACGACAAGACTATACACTCATCTGGCTGATGGAGACTGCCCAAAAAGCGTGACGGAACTCGTTCTCCTGCTTCAAGCTGACTCACAATGAGTCTTTCTCACGACGAGACGAGTAAGAATAGTAAGTGACCACAGTAGAGTTCCGCGACACGAGGGGAAGGATGCGTCTCGCAGGAACCGCCCTCCGTGTCCCAGCCGACTTCGCAGTCTATAGCTTTGTCACGACTTGGAATCCCTAAAGGCGACGCTGGTATATGAGCAGACGGGAGACTCTCGATATGGAGGCACAGAGCTGGATACCACCGTCTAGACTTCACCCTCATCAATGATGTCGAACGACACTGGCAAGCAGGAGAAGGAGGAGAAAAGGAAGACTTCTGAGACGTCCCTGGAGCTTCTGAATCCTCAGCCATGGGTACCAAAGACAACTAAAACGGAGAGCAGCGAGACCGAGCAAATGTTAGAGCATCTGAGTAAAGGGCTAGTTGAGGTATACACACACACACACACACTCGTCGAAGCACTGCCCGCGATGGCGCAATAGGGACTCGCTAATGACAATAACCATCAACAGGTCTTCTGCGCAAACGACTGGTCCAACCCTCTCCTCGCCTATGTCAACCCTCAGTTCCAAGCATATATCGACTACTCCTCCGCCCAAGTCCGAAGCCTGCAAGAGCACATCGACTACCACAAAATGATGCACAGACGCTACCCAGGCTATGTCTATGAAGTGCAAGCAGTTTCTGCCGATGTCGACGAAGCAAAAGGTCAGGCTTCCACGTGGACGACCCTCAGAGTGACCGGACACCCACAGAAGATCCAAAGAGAGAGTATCACTGTCTTCTGGTGGAGACGAAAGCAGGGGACATGGAGGGTCTACAAGCAATTTGGTGTGCGAGGCGTCGAGTGGTTCGCGGAAAGACATACAGAAGATGCTCCCATGGACATCGCCACTATGAGGCACAATCCAGATGACATTACTCATGGGGATACTGTCATGGATGACAAAGTTGAGGATTTCAATGTCGAGAGCTGGCTGCCGAAGATGGACGATATGCCAGAATGACACCAGCTGGAATGACAGAGGACATGAGGCACCTGCAAAACTCCGCCATTCGTAAGCGGCATTGCTATGACTACGGCACCAGCGCTGGGCGACATCGGGAGTCGAATATCTCCCACCAAGCAGTACGCAAGATACATCAGACACAGGTCACCATGCATTTCGCTGAGCTTCTTGGTATGCGAAGTCTCGACTAGAAGCACTGGCTGTACGGTAGACGAATGCTCTTCTATTCAGAAGACTACCATGAGATCCGTCTCGTCCAAGAGTCGAAAGCAACCCCTGTGCACGCTGGAATTGAGAAATAAGCGCTTGTCTCATACAGGTACGATCGTACATACATCGCGGGGAGCATTGTGCTAATCTTGTCAGTCAGCAGCTCAGCTCCTTCTCCACTACTATGCCGATTCGGACCTTCGACTTTCATACCTCCTACCTTAAGCCCGGACAGATATCTCTGCTTCACCATAGAACGCCGATTCTCTCATCTAACACGCCTGTAAATCGGCCATGGTTGACTCCTCCAACATCAACATCCAGCTCGCCGCGCTCTCCCACCTCCCCTCCCTCTCCACCATCGTGCCTCGATCCTTCTTTCCTAACAACTCTTTCTGCGCGCAATGCTTCCCGGACACACCCACCATCCGCGCCTGGTGGACGAAGATCTTCACCGACGAGATCGCCCTTGCAGACTGCCATGTCCTCATCGCCACGCGCACCGACGACACGACAGATGTCGACACACAAAAGGAACAGGTTCTGGGAGTCCTGTGCTTACGCCTCATGAACCCTGCAGATCAAGGCTGCGGTTTCTGGAGCGAGTATGAATATACTCCTGACCACGATCTCGTTGCTTTCCAGCCCGTCATCGATGCCGCAACAAAAGGTCGCACAGGCATGATGACTGGAGGGAAGCACTTTCTTGTAGAGCTTTTCGCCGTCGATGCGAGAGCGCAGAGCCAAGGAATCGGGAAAGCGCTGTTGATGAAGGCCAGCGAGATCATCGATGGAGAGGGATTGGATGCTTTCGTGGAGAGTGAGAGGGACGCAAGGTTTGTCTATGCGAAATGTGGGTTTGTGGTGGCGGAGAAGGTCACTTACGAGGAGAGTCAAATCGAGCAATTCCTAATGGTCAGGAGGTCAAGCAAGCAGAGCAATGACGTTGGGTCTTGAGACAGGAGATGATATCGACCTCGAAGGCTGTACAACATGAGTTCTGACCTGCCACAACGTCACAGCGACTCTGTCCATCCGGATCCACTTCCTGTTCGGACTCGCCAGAGCACTGCCCATCGTGCATGAGCCGATTGCAACTGAGATGTACATATACCCGAACCAGCACTTGTCTACCAGGGCCTTACGTTACAGCACTTATCAAACAAGATGCAAACGCTCATCAAAAGCCCACTGATACCCCTTCAATGTAGTCGCAAGACCGTATTTTGTTCACACTAGGCAGCACCCCAATCTGCGCCGGCTTCATCAGATGAGTCCCGACAGAAGTCTCCGCACTGCTGAGCGGAACACCAGCTTGGACAGCATATTCCACTTAGGACGGGAAATACCTCTTCAGCTTGTTCGTGAAGACGCTGTATCAAACACCATCCCCAAATACCTCATCGATGGCTCGAACGAATGAGGAGAGGGTCGCACAGGTTATCATAAGAGTACCTGGAGCCGATATCATGGCCACTGTAGTCGCTGGTACATTTCCATCTCCCAACTCAATGGCAGCGAAAGAGAGCCGATAGACACTGGGCACTTCGCTTTCGGGAGTCATCCTCGCCAGTGAACTGCCGGAAGCCCTCAGCGTTCCTGCAGCAAGGAACAAAATCGTGTTCCTCTTTCCAATCAAGATACTTCGCAATGCGGTTTAGAAGATGACGCCGACAGCAATCGTTATCCCAGCTGGCAACCCATGCCGTCTGATGGCGATGGGATGAAGGCTCCAGAGCTTGCTGATAGTGAGAGACCTGGACTTCAGAAGGGACAAGAAGTTTGCAGCAGCGACAGTGGCTACGGCGAAAGCGAAGCCGACACTGCTTTGATTAGCGAAGGACATGAGTGAGACTATATGGGAGCGGGAGCTCTTTCATTTGCGAGGGACTCGTAGCATTAGCAGGAGAACTGCGATGAGGAGGGTGCAAAGTATTGGAGACCAGGAGCCGGCTGACGATATCACTGATCTGCAAAATCTCCGCGATGTACGCGAGAGTACCTAATCTCGTCAGCATTAACAATCTCCCACTCTTTCATTCGAGGGCACATACTTACCGTGAAATACAACGGGATGCGACCCCACCGCCATCCCGCTTAGCACAACATAGCTTTACTCCTGCGCCTCTTCCATCGTCTCCAGCAAGAACGCCAGAAGACTTGTCGGTAAAAAGCATAGCCAGAAATCCATTGGCTGCCAATTTCCTTGTTGTCCAAGCCCTCTTTCCGATCGAACAGTCGTCTTTGAAAGACAAGTCCATCGAAGTCAACGTTCCTAACGTCTCAAATTTTTCCATTTCCTTTCCAGAAAAAGGATCATGTCTCGACACAGTCGATAGTATTCTTTTCGCCATCAGAAACTGCCAATTCTGCGAGGTCAGAAGGGAAGAGAGCAGAGTAGACGTCGTTTGTGGGACATCCGGCAAGCAGGATGTAAAGAAAGCTACATATACTATCACGAGAGGAATGAAACATTGCCCTTTTTTCGACTCACGACTCGCTAATAGCAGCAGCAGCAGCAGCAGCAGCAGCAGCAACGTCATCCAGTTTTATTTATGATCTAAGCCATTGCACTGCACGTGGCTTGTATGAGAACACAGAACAAAGTGCAGGACAGGGCGCGTAGCAGTGAAAGCACTGATGTATCGTGCGGAGAGAGAGAGAGAGGGGTATGGCTGGCCCGCTTTGTCGTGACCCGATAGCCTTGACTTTGGACCTGTGCTGGTATGGTGAGCATGATAGCACACGGGGCACACGCCTCGCACACCAGTGGATTTAATGGGAATTGATGGGAGGGAGAAGAGGAAAGGCAACAAGAGCGGGAGGTATAATGGATGATGTCGGGCTCGATGTTAGTTGTAGATGTATTCAGCTGCTTCCTGTGGCTTGGAGATGAATGTTGCACGCTGTCTGCTGTGATTAGTATTGCTTATAAGTCTGTCATGCCTTCCCGATCATCACCATAATTTCATGCGACCTTGTCAACGTCGCTCGTGGCACTCAAATCATCTTCCTCCTGCCCTCGAAAACAGCCACAACCTCCCCCTCTTTCGTCCAAGTCTTCACAAAATCCAGGTCAGCCCTTTCAAATAGTCGCCGATAATCTGCCTCTCGCCTTTCTCGACCTCCCACCATCATCATAGTGTAATCATAGAAGAAAGGTGTAAGCTCCATTCCCGGATCTGCTCTGTCCGGCAACTGAAACTCCTGGATCAGCACTCTCGAATCTGCCTCCATCTGCGGCACGACATTCGAGAGAATCTTGACACAGTGCTCGTCGTCCCAATCGTGGAGAATGCGGCGAAGGTAGTAGATTTTAGCTCCTGCGATCCGATTTGGGAGGAAGAAATCTTGGGGCATGGGCTCAATGTTTGATGGTAGATTCTCGGTGGCGGCGAGGACTTCTGGTCGGTCTTGCAAAATAAGGCGGTGGCCTTGCAAAGAAGGGATATGTTTCACAAGTTTGCGGAGGACTTGGCCGCGACCTCCACCAATGTCGACAAACAGTGGCCGAGCAGGTGAAAAGGACGGGTCTGCTAGCTCCTCAAAGGGGTAGAAGCCGAAGAGGGGGAGCATGGAGTCTCCGTAGGTCATTGCCATGTCATTACCAGCGAGACGTTCAGGGGTGCTGGAGATGAGAGCGAACCAGTCTGCTCCCTCGGCGTTCTCGGCCCAGACTGAGGGACAGCGTTTTGGGTCGTCGGCGTCGGCGATGGTGCGGGCATGGAAATATTTGCCAGTATCCGCGAAGTTAAGTTGATCAACGCTAAGGATGTCAGAACTGGTGGTTAGATCAGGAGTAGAACAGTTGGACCTCACAAGTAGATGGTATACTCCGGACCTCCCTCCTCTAGCCAAGCCTGAGAGATATGCGTATGCGCGTACGACCGGCCATCATCTGGATGCAATGCGATTATGCCCTGGGAAGTCAGGTTCATCATCAATCGAGCAATCATTCGTTCATCCATGGTGCTCGATTTGGCCAATTCCTTCGCACTAATGTATCCCTTGGATGGAATGCTCTGAAGTACGTTGTGTCGTAATAACGCCGATGCACAGCGGATGCGAGCCATGTCGGCCCAGTCGCGATAATGAAGATAAGCCTTGGTCCGAATGCTGAGGTTGAAGGCATCGGTGGCAGCCGCCAATTCGTTGCGGACTTGATGATCGTTCTCGTTGGCATCGAGCTTTCTCGCCAATGCGAGGAGATCCTCAGCTTTCGCAGCGTACGTCATATTGGTTCTGCATGTGTTTCACAACACGAAGTTCGTGAGAGGTCGTCTTTATATATAGTATGCGGCATAAGAAGGACAGAGAATGGACCGAGCCGACGATCGAAGGGTCTAGGCCTGAGAGGCCGTCTTAGTGGTCGTGTTGTCCGGGCCAGCAGACCTGCTTAACGTATGCATCTCTCAGTTTTATATGCTCGTGATGGGCATCTTTGCATTGTGTGTGCCTCTCGCCAGCAGAACCGCGAGTTCGGGAGTGTACGCACCGAAGTCTGTTTGGTAATGCATTTAGCTTATGCTTCGACGATGTACTTGACATCGGCCAGTAAGCTGTTGAAGCTGACCAGCAATACAGCTCTAAATGTTTCGCAACTCGTACAACAGGCAGCTTAATATAATCCGAGGTGAATGCACATGTCTAGGTTGGCTCCTCGGTGAATGGACACATGACCAACTTTGCTTTCATCTTCCATCTGCGGTATTTCTGCAGCGCGGCTCTATGACTATGATTGGAATTCATGCCTGTAAGAACTGTCGATTTGATCAATGACACATGGCGCAGAGAAAGCCGAAGCTTGTGTGTAGTTGTGAATGAGGAGAAGTGCGTATATGGGAGAAGAAGAAGAAGAAGAAGTATCGCCTCGACATCCGCGTCGCACGTGCCAACGCGCTAGACGCGATCAAATCCATGGCACTCGATTGGTCAGGAAAATCGATGGACTCTCTTGATGGCGACAAGGTCATCCTCCACCCCATCTTGATTATTCCGAACAGCACAAGGAGCAAATCGTATACAGAAAGATGCAGCGCGCCCTTCACACGCCCATCTGCGCGACTTGCAGGCTACGATCCCTGATCAAAGCCAAAGAGATATCAAGAAGCCGAAAAGGCATCATTCCAGCAATCAAAAGACCGTTCAGCACGAGACCAGCTCTACCATTCCGAGCATCCATACGAGCCTTTGCGCGCATCAACTCGAAAATCCTCGGTGTCTCTCAAGAACGTCCAGCGGATTTCGTCGAGGGTCTCTACTCCAGTGGCGCGATCACCAGAAACGAGTGGAGGGAGAGCGTATTGATTCAATCAAGCCTACAAAAGGACCGCAACGGCAATGTTGCAATAGAGGGTGGTGACGGACTGAGCGCGGAGGAGCAAGTCAGGAAGATACACGAGTGGTATGCGGGAGAGCCAGTTCCAAGACAGCTGCTTGAGGGAGAGGAAGTCACCGTCTATGAGAGGCTGTTTGGCGAGCTGCGGCATGTGGAAGTCAATGAGCAAGATGTGAGCGATGGAGACATGGATGGCGACGGTACAGGAGTGTTGAGAGAAGCGGAGGGTGGAGAGCTGGAAGAGGTGGAGTTTGAGGACGATCTGGACATTGATGAGCTCGAGGACGAGGACGATGATCTTGGGCGGCCTACACAACTGCGAAAGATACCTGCAAACCTCAGGCTCGCAGAAGACATCCGTGCTGCCTTTGAGGACCATCCTTTGGACGAGGCTTCTAGAGACACAGCAAAGGCTCTCGATGAAGCTGAAGAGGACGATGCGCAGGAATACCAGCGCACACATCCACTTACACTCGCCAACCGCTTCGCTACGTACCCGTCAACTCTCGAGATCCCAGAGTCCTCTTTCATCGACCCAATAACATCCATGCTCTCAGGAGTCTCAAACACACACCTCTCGGAAGCTGCACACAGGATATTTGGAGGACCTGGCCTCCCCTACAGCACTTCAACACCGACCAGAGGTAAAACCATGCAGCAGAAACCGATTGCGCTCGATGCAAACCAAGGCTCGATGGCTGAAATGGACGCACACGTCTACATGAGCACAATCATGCCTGGTATCTACTCATCGGTCTCCAGTGTGCTCACTGAGACAAGAAAACGGATGGGAACAGTCTGGGCGGAAAGTCTGGTTCGAAAAGCGGAAGCCGGCGAGCTCAGAATCCTGGACGCTGGAGGCGGCGGAGCAGGTGTCTTCGCCGTCCGCGAAATGCTGCGTGCAGAGTGGGAGCGAATGCACGAAGACAGCCACGGGAATGAAAGTCCTTTGGCACTCGCAGAAGTCGACGGCAAAGTCGGCGGCGCGAACGCAACTCCTCCCATAGGCAAAGCGACAGTGCTCATAGGCTCCGAAACCCTGAAAAGGAAAATCAGCCAACTCCTTGAAAACACGACATTCATACCACGACTGCCTGACTACATCCACGCAGAAGACGCTGCGAAGAAGGGTAAATTCGATCTGATCATTGCCCCACACATGCTATGGCCGCTACGAGAAGACTACCTTCGCAAAGGCCACGTGCAGAATCTCTGGAGCCTCCTCTCGACAGACGGCGGCGTTCTCCTCCTTCTCGAAAAGGGCGTAGCTCGAGGCTTCGAACTCATCGCAGCAGCGCGAGAGCAGCTCCTCGATACTCGCATCGCCTCTCCCAGTTCGCCCAGTCGGCGAATGGACATTGACGAACCAACACCAGACTCCACTAGGGCCGAAGCACATCACTCTGAGATCGTGAAAGAACCCGGCATGCTCATCGCCCCATGTACCAACCATTTCTCCTGCCCCATGTATACGCAAAGAGGCCTCGTCAAAGGCCGCCGGGACATTTGCGCTTTCTCCCAACGCTACCACCGCCCTGCCTTTCTACAGAACGTCTACGGCACGAAAGGCCGCAATCACGAAGACGTCGAGTTCTCTTATATCTCCCTCCTTCGTGGGCACGATGTTCGGCCCTCCCAGAACGCGGAAACCACAGATCGAGCGTTCGCCGGCTACGAGCGCAGCCAATCCTTCCAAGACACTTCTCAAGAACCGCACTCCCTCTCCCTACCGCGTTCCATCCTCCCTCCGCTAAAGAGGCACGGTCACGTCATCATCGATCTCTGCACCCCGGCGGGCACGCTCGAACGCTGGACCATTCCCCGATCTTTCAGCAAAGCAGCCTATCGCGACGCAAAGAAGAGCTCCTGGGGAGACCTCTGGGCTCTAGGCGCCAAGACCCGCGTTCCTCGCACTCCCAAGATCAAGAAACACGCCAACAACTCTGCCTCGGATGGGTATGAGAAGGGTGCGGCGAAGAAGGGCAATAGAAAACGTGGGAGTGATGTAGGATTGGGAAGCGATGAGTTTGGACGAATCGTGATTGACGGGGAGAGAGTCGGTGCAAAGAAGGCTGTCACTTTCGAAGGCGGCAGAGTCAGAGGGAACAGCAGGAAAGTGAAAGGAATCCGCGATAAGCGAGACAAGAGGGGTGATGGAAATGGGAGGAGGAATCGAGGTGAGATTGATTGAAGGGAGTTAGGAAGTGTAGCAAGCCCCAAGGAAACTCTTCTCTCACCTTATCTGCAACTGTTGACGTCGTGCTCTATGATGAGATGTTGTATTACCTTTCAAATAACATTTTCAAATCTTTCTAGACTCAAATATCTGTCGGCACGACGCACGCTATTCATTCCAGAACCTTGCCATTGCCCCGACATTTTGTGCGCCTGAGACACCGATTGCCTTTCCTCCCTGCCAGCTCAGGCAACACCACCCACGACCAAAGCCGCCAGGCCTTCCTCTTCACTTCTTGCGGTGATCTTGACAGTCACACCTGATTTGGCACTGTACGCCATTCGCACCGTAGCGCCGACCTTGCCTCCCGTCACACTCTTACCATAAACCTTAAGCGTATGCGTACTCGTAGTCAGTGCAACCTCCGTTCCTTCGAGCGGCTGCATACCCAGCGCCTTCACCAGCAGCTCCACCGCATCAGAGATACTCTTCGCGTTCGACAACTGCAGCGTTTCCGAAGTCTCGTCCGCAGAGGGAAGTCCTTGCCAAATATTGTCAAAGCTTCCAGCAAAAGCCGGAAGGACGTAATCTGCACCTGTGAGCTCCAGATCCTCAACTTGATACTCATCTTCGTAGCCGCTCTCCTCAGGCTCTTGCGTCGTAGGATCAATTTCCTTCAGTGTGAATTTGAGGACATTCGTGAAAGATGCGCTGGCGAAAGCTTGATCCGCAGGTCTGGAGAAAGAAGTGTAGACAGTGCCTGGCTCATCTTGCTTGAGCAGCGGAACAGGAATGATGAACCCGTCGTCTTCAAGCGGTGATTCTTCGCCTTCTTCGCTGGCAGACGGTGAGGATATGACGGTAACGTCGGTAAGGACGTAGTCGGAGAGGGTGTTCTTGATGTCGTATTGCAGGACAATGTGTTCTTTGAACAAGTGCTTGACGGCAGAGACGACGTATTCCGTTTCGCTTTCCGTGAGTTCGACAATCGGGCTGCTTTTGAGTACGGGGCCGTAGGAGGAAAATTCGGGAATGGACTGCAGTTGTTGCGCATATTTCTGGGTGGCGACTGTGACGCTTGCAGCGGCTTCTGCTGCTGAAGAGTCCGTCTTCTTTGGTCCGACTGAAGGCGCTTTGAGGGTGGGCGTTGCGGTCGTGAGCTTCTTCGTCCGGTCTTCTGCCAGAGACTGTTCGCGCGTGACGACAGGTACGTTGGAGAAGTCGAAAGGCTTTGCAAATGCTTCGGCACTCGAGCCATTGACGTAATGTGCCAGCTGGTCTTCGAGCACCGGAAGCGAGAACATCGAGTCTGCGAAAGTCAGTGTCCATTGAGAAGAGGGATAAGAGCAAAACTCACCATTGCGGATGAAACTTCCAGCAACTTCATCATCCTCCTCCTTCATTAGCCGCAAGTTCAGTGCAGCACGGTCGCGGACTTCATCATCGGTATCATCAAGACATCTCGTGAGCAGCACGCTCACACTGCGCTTCACTTCTGGATCTTTCTGGCCAACGCCGAATTTTGCAAGCGCAGTGACAGCCGCGGCTCTGACGATGGAATTCTCAAGCACTACACGATTGTAGATATACCGAATGTACTTGGTCGGCTGTGCTGTTCTCGGACCTTCCATTCCGAGGAGATGAAGAATCCGTACCGCGAGCTTAGTGAATTCGCAGTCCTCAATGAACTCGCAAAGATGAGCGAGAGCTTCCTCCTTGCTGTCCGGGACGAATTTGATCAGGTCGAACATGCTCTCGACAACACTGCGCTTAAATTCGTAGCCTCCCTCGTCGCGCAGGATGCCTGAAAGGAAAGCCAGCATGCGGGCTTGCTTGGCGGGGAATTTCAAGCATAGCGTTCGGATAGCCTCAACAATTGTGACCTTGAATTCGTCTGTGATCTCCGACATGAAAGTGCTTATTTGAGTCATGAGTCGATCGACAGAAGCTTCGTTGCCTGTCTTCAGAAGCGTGGTAATGGCGAATGTGGCGATGGATCTGTTCGAGTTGGAGATCAAGGATTCGATGTCCGGGTTACATTGCCGCACAGCGTCGGGCTTGAAAGATGCAAATTGATGCAGAATGCGAATGGCGGCAAATTTGGTCACAGCGCGAGGAGAGGTGAGGAACAGCTGCAAGACGTGGATGGCCTGGCCAATCTCCGCATCGGTGAGGTCCGGCATATCGCAAATGGCCTTGGCAGCTTCGAAGTTGACCATCTCGCTCTTGTCCCGCAGCCATTCGTCCAGGAGCTTCATCATAGGTTTCCTCAAGCTCTGATCATCCTCTGCAAGCTTCGCGGCGAGACGAACGAGCATGACTCTGGCAGCTGGAGACTTGACCACGCCAGCAGCGCTGTACTGTTGAACCATTTTGACCAGAGCCATGCGGTCGTGAGAGCGCATTTGGTAGAGCAGACCAATGGCATGGTACTGCGTCATGTAATTCGTGTTGGCGGTAGCCATTTGATGTGCAGCAGAACCTCCGAAGCCCATGAAGCCGCCCGATGACTTGGCCGAAGATGCTGCCTCTTGAGTCTCGCTCTGCCATCTCCTGACGATATCCCTGGCGATCGGAAGCAAGTGGTACGAGGACACCAAAGCTGCCGAGGACACAGAAGGCGTCTTGTCCACAATCGCAGTCTTGATGTTCCGCTCGATGGCCTGCACGGTGGATGCGTCTATTATCCTGCACAGAGCGCGAATGGCATTGGCTCTGTATAGCACGTCACTTCCCACAGCCGTGTCCTTCATGATACTGCTGGTAACCATGATGACATCTTCCGCGGTGTTGGCCAGCTCTTTGATGACCAGGTAGACCATCTGTCGGAGGGAGGCATCCTTATTCTGGAACAGCTTGGAAATGCCAAAGAAGAGGGAGGTGGCTTCATTGGTGGGGAAGCGCTCGCCGGTGAACAGGAGGAGCGAGATCTTGGTGAGGAGGATGCGACATTTTCGCGGCGAGACTGGAGATGTGTTGAATACTCGAGCTGTGGGTGGTGTTGTCAGTGTATGTGTGGGCAGCTGGTGTATAAAGCTCCGTGTTGACTTTACCCTCCTGGAAGACAGACGTCCGGTCGACCTTGACAATGCCCGCATCGTCCTCGTCCTTTTTGTATTGGGCCATGTCGTTGAATCAATTAGCCCCTATCGGCCTATCGGAGCGGCATATGTCGTGAGTGTCGTGAGTATCTCCAAAAGAGAGTGTGGGAGGTGAGGGTAAGGGTAAGGAAAGGGGTGGAGGTGGTTTATGGTTATGGTCGTGGTTGTGGTCGACGTTGCGTCTGCCCCCAGCGCCAAGCCTGAGGCCAGAAAGGTCCTTGTCAGCCTGAGATCGACAATGCGGCTCTGCAGGTCCCTGGAAGCCTGCCGTCCCTCCCCTCCATCATTTTGTCTGCCTGCTCCACTAACATTCAACTTAACACTCAAGAGCAAGACTTTCCCACGTACCTTCACCTTGTAATCACAAGACTGCTCCGCTTCCAAGATGGACATGCCCGTAAATGTCCCCGTCGACGATCCCAACGCCGACACAGAATGGTAGGTAGGCACATCTCACATGCTTACACTCTCAGCCTTTCATATATTTCCTTGCCTCCACTGTCGTACGAGACACTCTGCATCCACCTCACTACTAACTCACTCAGGAACGACATCCTCCGCAAACACGGCGTGATCCCGGAACGGCCTCCTTCGCCCACCGAGAAGATCCAAGAAGCCCTTGTTGAAGCGAAACAGCGTGCATACGAGAATCGCCTGGAAGACAAAGACCTGGATGAACTTGACGCTCTGGAGGATGAAGAAGACGAAGACTTCCTCGACTCCTACCGCCAGAAGCGCTTCCAGGAGCTTGCGACATTACAAAAGACCTCCATCCACAACTCCGTCTACCCTGTCCAGAAACCCGATTATGCACGAGAGGTGACGGACGCTTCGTCGCAATACTTTGTCCTAGTGCTTCTGACGAGCACGAACACGCCGAGTCAAATCACGGTGGAGTTATGGCGAGAACTGGCCACGAAGTTTGGGGATGTAAAGTTCTGCCAGATGCAGGGGAATCTTTGCATAGAGGGTTACCCCGAGAGGAACACACCCACAATCCTATGCTATAAAGATGCAGAGATCAAGAGGCAGATTGTGACGCTGAAAGAGCTGGGAGGGGAGCAGACGAGTTTGGAGGACCTGGAGAAGCTGCTGGTCGCCATTGGGGCTGTGAAGGGTGGGGACAGCAGATTGCGGAGGAAGGAGGACCCACGGGAGAAGGAAGAGAATCACAGGAGTATACGGCAGGGTGATAGGAAGACTGCGGTCGAGGACGATGATAGCGATTGGGAATGAGGCAGTAGGTGAACATATGAGAGATGTTTGGTGGCTATATGTACAACTTCAGTACGACCATGCTCTCGCCAATCGCATTTCCCTCTTGCTTCCAGTGCACAGTCAAAGCACAAATGGCAGCTTACTCATCGCCGCCATCGGTCTTGTGAATATTGACCTTAGGGTTCCAGAAGAGGGTCTAGCGTATTGACATCAGCTCGGCCAGCTCAAAGCAGGTCCACAGGATCTCAGACGTACCTTGTCCCCATCACCCCAGAAGAAGTTCTTGGTTCGGATGTTCATGTATGGGTACTCGGTGCGCTCCTCAAGTGGTGGGCCATGGGCGACGTGAGTCCAGTGCTCGTCCCAAAGGCGGTAGGCGTTCACACCGGCGATCATGAGGGAGGGGATGACGATGCTAGAAAGAAGGTCAGTATGCCGACGACTATCCATGCTGGAAGGCTCATAAGTAAGGAAGTTTCCGGGGACGTACTAGATGGAGAGCTTGCGCCAGAGGTCTGTAGAAGAGCATGTCAGCATATAGATCTCCCAAACCCTTCTTCGCGGTGTTTCGATAGAGGGATATGCCCGTCGTTCTTGCTGCCCCTGCCTGTGCGATGCCTCGCTCCTCTTCGCAACACACCGGCCCCGATCGCACATATGCTCAAAACTGTGCCCAAGCACTTCCCATTACTCTTACTTCCACCCCCCCAGCTCTCCCACCTCTTTTCTTTGTTTCGTATATGGGCTCGTACGTACCAGAAGTAGCAGCAGCATGGTCCTTCACGGCCTGACGTTCCCGGTTGAAAGCATTGTCGGCTGTGCTCGAGATGCTGGATTGGAATCTCCTCTGGGTCAGCTGGCGGAAGACGGGCGAAGCAGTACGGGTTGCGCGTGCAGCGAACATTGTGGCGGTGGTATGTGGAGTGGAGAGTGATTGTGAAGGTCTCAATGCCCGTCGTGATGCTGCAGGTGTCACCGATGCTGCTCGGTCTCGGGCAGAACCGGGCCTTGGCAGAGGATTGTTGCCTCAGGCTCAGACTGTTACTTTGATGATGGACTGCCGACGCCACTTGCTTGCTCTGACGACTTCTTTCTTTCAACATCAAACACGGAGATTACAAACATGGCTCTGGATCTTCAGCGAAACTGGGACGTCTCCATGGCCAAGAACTTGGAAAAAGTGCTGCGGAATGCTCATGGTGGCGGAGTGACGCCGCAGAAAGACAAGAAGAAGAGAACCATTGACGACAAGCCAGTCGTATGGACGAGTCCGCCAAAATACCTCCCGGACGAGATTCTCATACAAATTCTGGATTACATCTCGAGATCTCAGGAGTCGCAAGAAACATTGGCATCATGCTGCCTTCTTTCCCGGCAATGGTATGCTTCGGCAGCGCCATTTCTGTATGCTTCGCCATATCTGTACGGCAGCAATTTCGACCCATTCTATCGAGCGATATGTCCATCGATCAACCCACACATACGGAAGAGTGCACTCACTGGATTGGTGAAAGTGTTGGATATGCGTAGCCTGGTCCATCAAAGCAGTAAGAAAACCACCGCTCGTCTCCTTGGCCGAACGAAACAAAATCTCGAAGCCTTCGTGGCACCCATGTCAGGTTTCGGAGAGAATTGCTTCGCTGCCTTATCCAAGGCGCACAACCTCTCGCTCTTGGACTTATCTCTGATCTCCGAATCGCCACCTTTACTTCTCCTGTTAAACCACGTCTCACACCTCCCACATCTGACAACATTCCGCCTCCCGCGCTCCTCAGGCTTCACAACAGAAATCGACCCCAGTGCAGTCCACTGGCCCCCAAACCTCGAAGACCTCACTCTCTCCGGCGGCATAGATGCGCACTTCCTCTACGGTCTCGTCTCATTCCCCACCTCCCTGCGCAGTCTCACAATCGAGCGCTGCACTGTAGCCAAGGGCTACGCCATCAACGCCATGCTCCGCACCGCCGTCCGCCCGCTTCCAAACCTGGAACACCTCAAATTAGCACACCTCCCCCGTCTGAACTCCAACTCCCTCGACGAGGTTCTATACCTCCTTCCAGGTCTCACTCGCCTAAGCGTATCCGTCGACTACATAACCCCTACCCTCTTCAACCTTTCCGACCACCCGGAAGACTCCCCACCCCTCTCCCCACCCGGTGCACTCACGCGCCATGCCCCAGGTCCCTCTCAACTCCGCACACTCGAACTCACCAACTCCGGCAACCCCGGCATCGAAGATAAAATCTCACCCATAGACATTCTCATTGCCATCGACGAAGATGCCCTCCCCTGCTTGCGACACGTGCGCGTGGCGAAGAGTCTGTTGTGGCACTCGGCTCCCACGGCTGAGGAAGTCGAGGCGCTGGTCGATGCTTTGCAGGAATCCGCTATCAAGCGTCGCGAGGATAGTGGGGATGGGAGGACGACGGGCGTTTGGACGATTGATGACTCATGAGACCTTAAGTGATGTAAAAGTAAGATATCTGATGAAATTATGATGTATTGCCCACAGGCTCGTTCGATGCCAAGAATACGACACTCATATCATGCTGGTGATTTTCATACATCTCACAAGCCGTTATCGTAACGTCCTTTATGCAATCTACGCGCAAAAATGCTCAGATTTACTCATTTTCCTTCTCGATAGCACTTACCCCTGGGGCCACAATATCATGTCTTGTTCCCCACAGAATGCTTTTGGACTTGCGCCTTGATGCGCTCCGTCAAATTGTCATTGGTATCCTCGGGCCCTCGAGTCTGGTTCTCGTCCTGCTCAAAGTCGTCCTCCGTAACATGCTCGCCTCGTACAAATCGTTGTTGCATGTTGCTTCTTTCTTGGGTCTTGACTTCTTCTGATACTGCGGCACGATGGTCACCCTCAACTTGCGCTTCCACACCTTCGGCCTCGTTGATGTGCTTCTTATCGTCTCGCACGCCGAGAGCGAGCTCGGCGGTGGCATTCTCGGCGGCAACAAAGTCTGCGGCGTTCTCAGGGACGCGCAGGGCAGCGGGCTCGGAGCCGTTTGCCTCGAAAGCGTTCGTCCTCTGTGCTTCTTGATGGTCTTCCGTCAAAGCTATTCTAGAGGTAGATAGTTCACTCTTTGTCTCGTATGTGGACTCCGGCGGCCGTACCGGCAGTGGAGGGGGAGGCTTCTTCGTTGTCCTTTGATCAGGAGCAACACGGGGATCTAGGATCTCATCGTCCTGCTCGACATTGAATGCAAGAAGGTCGTCATCGTCGGTATGAACCGGCTGTTGGGGACCACGTGCTGCACGCGCATGTTGGTCAGGTTCATACCCAACCTCGTCGTGGTGCATTGGCTCCTGTGTCTTCTCTGAGGCTCCAATACCAGTGGCCCCTGAATTCTCCTGCCAATCATCGAACTCATCCTCTGTCGCTACATCATGTCTGTCGTGCCGTCGCTCCACTTCGGAATCTGGAGTAAGATTCTCCATTCCTGGAAAGGACTCTGCCGAAATACCTTCTGCTCGGGTCGGTCTCGGTGGTAGAGCTGGCACAGGCTTCCGTCGCATATTACTCAACCCTCCCCATGTGCCTTTTGGTGGCCCTGGGAGTGGAACACCGGGAGGTGGCAATGGCTGTCCTCGACCCATGGGCTCATTTGGCACTTGGCCAGGCTGATCAGGCTTGCCTCCTGGCCGCTGAAATGCGCCCTTGTTCTTCTGTATGGTGTTCCAGCCCCAGTTTCGAGCTGCATTGGTAGCTGCACCAGCTGCAGCAAGAATCGTCGTCTTCTTCTGCTGGAGCTGTTGACTTCTAGGCAGATTTGACGACGCGAATGACGTGATCGAGGATCTGTCAGACTCGGTGCTGCGAATGGAGAACGAGCGAGGTGATCCTGCAATTGTGGACTCAGATCCGTCAGAGTGCTGTCGAATACGAGCAATTTCAGGTTCGAACGCATCGCCGCCGTCGTTGAAAACTGGATCGGAGGAGCGCCTTGCGCTTTCAGCATCGTTGAGGGCAGTGGCTGAAGGTTTTGCGACAGCCTGATCTGCCCGATCTCGCAGATCTCTGAGCTCTTCGAGAGCATCTTTTGGTGTCTGCTGGAAGGACGGACTGCCTCTCGAACGCCAAAGGAGTCTGGTCTGCGGCGTGATTGAGCCACGTAGAGATGCATCGTCGGCACGTTCCACTGTCTGGCCATCCACTGCCACGCTTGGAGACAACGCGCTGATGGACGTTGATCGTAATGGTTTCGGTGGGCGAGGGCTCATTCCGGGTGCTGCCACAGCTTCACTCGCGGCTTTGAGCGCCATAGGTGGCATCGTCGAACTGTGTC
This sequence comes from Microcyclosporella mali, assembly GCA_002785985.1. Taxonomy (NCBI): domain Eukaryota; kingdom Fungi; phylum Ascomycota; class Dothideomycetes; order Mycosphaerellales; family Mycosphaerellaceae; genus Microcyclosporella; species Microcyclosporella mali. The sequence continues at coordinate 2,001,256 of NHNU01000001.1, forward strand.
GCAGCTTTGCTATGTTCATTTCAGAACTTGACGAGAGTCCAGTCGATGTCCCCTTGTTAATGTCGGGTAGGTCTGATGTTGACATGGTCTTCTCATTGCGATCTCGCTGTGTCCGATCCCCATTATGACGAGCCGGCGGGTGATCTTCCTCGCCTTCGTCACTCCAGATTCCGCCACGAGCATGACTTCCTCTCGTATCCTGCATAGGCATAGGTGTATCGTCCCAATTCGGCTTCACCAAGCCCTCTGCGAACGCAGACCTCACTCTTTCCTCAATTGCTCGCAATACGAAACCATAAGTAATCTTGCGTTCACTGACCACAGGCTCAACGCGGACATCAATGTCGGGCATACTCTCGAAACAGAACCAGATCCTGTTTGAAGGCGCTGGCTTGACTCGGAACAGCATGGTCCCACTGATACGATGTAATGTGGTCTTCACCACCAAGTCGACAGTCCTGGCCTTGAAACGGGGTCCAAGGTCCAATTTGGCAACAGCAAGAAGCGTAAGAGAAAGCCCGCCGTTGTATCGTATGTCCGCACTGATTGTGGTGTCACCAGAAATATTCAGATCCTTCAGCTTTAGATTTGATATCACAGGCCCGGCATCACCTAGATCTAAAGACCTGATCTCAAGCAGTGGAATGAAACTTGGCTTTTGGATCTTGCGGAGCTTTTTCTCGATCTTAGCGCGAACGAAATCAACCAGGCGATCTGTCTGGTATATGCCGAGGAACACTCGTCCAAGCAATGCAGAGAGTGCACGTGTTTCAGGCGTCAGAGATGAGGAGTGTAGTGCGGACTGGAGCTTGATTAAAGTATCAGCATCCATAGACCGAGGGATGGGAGGACTGGGTCGCGTGGCAAGGAGAGCGTGATAGAAGTCCTCCTTGTCAATGTTTGTACTGCAGAACAGGTAGAAGGGCCGGTATGATTTCGGTGTGCTGGGTTGCTGTAGCGCACCGTTCGGCAGCTCCACAGGCGTGAGAACGATAGCAGTGCGCTTAGTGAAAAGGTCCGCTTCAGTAATCTGCTTCTCATCACCTTCCGGTTCGCCGTCCTTGTCAGCTTGCAGAGAGATCTTGTGGTGAGCAAGGCTGATGACATGTTTGACCTCGACTTGCGCGGGCGAATCGTAGAGCATCAGATGGCCATGTCGGAGAACGATATATAGTACATTTGCAGGTGATGCTCTACGGCGAGTGGTCGGTGAATCATCACCACCCAGGAGTGAATTGGAGCTGGCGCTCTTGTTGCCCACGAATACAGACCGGTACATGCTCTGGTATACTGATTCGCTCGTCCCGCTGGTTCCGGAGTCGGCAATAAGACTGCCATCGGCATTGACATTGGCATTTCCCCCAGTATTATTCCGTGCATTGAGCGCTCCAATGGCAGACGAAAAGTCATACTGTCTGAGCACCGCGAACATGCCACTCGCCGCCGCATCGCCAAAACTGTCCTGGCGCTGGCTTCTTCTCCGCCGCTGCTCTTCGTGACTGACATCTGTCTCTCCCTTCACCATTATGTTCTCCAATACGTCGCTCTTATCCGCATCTTGCACTCGTGGAAGCAGGTACCAGGCTGATGCGAGAACTGCGGCGAAAAGCAGTGGAAGGAATGTCAATCCGCCAATGATATAGGCGAGTGCGAGCGTTCGGAAACCCATTATGCCGGAGTCTCATGATTGTGAAGATGCACGCACTTCATATCGTGGTACTGCTCAAGACATGGTCAGGGCCCAATGTTGGCACATGTCAACACAGGTCAAGCTGTTCCTGAGACGTGAAGGCTGTTATGTCATCCGCTTGCCACGGTGAGCTTAGCGTGTCCTGGCTAGCGCGTCAAAGTCACAGCACGAGAAGTGAAACCCATCCGCTGACATTACCGTGTCACCCAGTCTTCCAATCTACAGAGACAATCATCAAACATGGCTCCACTTGCATGCGTGCACGTGCTCACGAATTAATCAGGATATTGCATCGCAAGTGCTACGAGCTTTGGGCGATCAGAACGTTGCCTCGCAGCTATATTCCCGCGAGATTAGGAATGCTATGGGTATAACTCACAAATGTATAGCATGACTTGGCATTGGCATGGGATCTTAAGTTCAGGAGTTGTTGGTGGAGCATTAGAATGTACAAATATAGTCATTATTTTCGACTCGGTCAGAGAGTCTTGGTGTGGTTGTCGAATGGTCGAGAGGACGGCTGGCAGGTCCATAGCTTCAGCAACGCCCTCGAGCTTGAGCTGAGCCCACGGGTTCCCGATCTCCTATCTCATGTGATATCCAGCAAGGACGAAGCAATGAAATGACTTGGTAACACCCCCGATGCAGGTCAGCGAACAGGGCTTTGTGCGATGTGACTACGCTACTCCCGAAAGCCATCGTTCCAACATCAGACAGCGGAACTAAGTATGTCAGATACGAGTACAAGTTACTCGCCAGATACTCGAAACAGGCACACGAAATCTACCGTCCCAATTGTATTACTGCGATAGTCGACGCCGACATAGACTTTGCCGCGTGCATACTTTGAGCGCACGAGTACATGAGTATAGCCATTGGCTCTGTAGGTTGAAGCTTAGCAATGGCGGGTTTGCTTAGTGCCTCAATGGTCTCTTGTGAAGACATCGGGTTGGAAAGCCATAGCCTTCTTTCGGAGGTCTTCACTCTGATAGAAGCTCAAGTACAGTGAGAGGGTGTGTGCGCGCACTGCACTCTCTTCAGTACTGATTGAATCTCTGGGATAATGCCGCGATAAGGGCTCAAGCAGTACTGTTGGTATAGATGCATTCGCTCGTGATCTCATACTGATGCAGTGCTCGAGGTCTATATCCGAAGCTAACCTCCAGCCAGTTGGCTGCATTGAAGGCGTCCTCGCATCGGAATCTGATGCTATCTTGACGTCTTCATAGTAGTGGTCGAAAGTACGCCGCAGCAGCCAGTGCAGCGGCTCGAAGGGTATTGTTTCTGTTGAGATCAAGGTAAGAACGGGACATACCTTCGGACTGAGTTCTCGACAAAGATTCATGTGACACGTGCCGCTGTGACGATACTCAATACAGATCAACGCTCTCGCAGAATTTTGACCTTCTCCCATGTGTCAAACGTCCCTGTTCTCCTATACCCTTTGCTCGACTTCATCCAATAAAGGTGAAGCCGACGAAGCCAAAGTTATCTATTGCCAAACAAGTGAATCCCAGCTGACGTTGTCAAGATGCTTGATTTCTCGGATGGCCGGGACATGTAAATTCTACTCTTCCAGTACATGGCCTTGACCCGGCTAGAGCAGGTCAGCTCCATCGCTAGTGACAGTCGAAGTGACCCCCTGACTCTGCCCGCCTGACGAATACATCATCGCTGGCTTGACCAGCAATGGATAGGTGCTTCCTCAATCACCATGCTGTAGTGTAGGACGATCATCGACCTAATGTCTTCGTCAGAATTGATTGCACGTGAAGGAGAGCAACAGCCAGAATGGTCGCCTGTAAGCATGTGTATGAATCACTGTCGGTCCTTGCACTGCAGTGTAGTGATACACAGTCTTCCCTGACCACAATATCAATAGTCCACCTGGAGCAAGGTATAGTGCGGTGTCTTAGTTCTCGGAGTTGTTCTCGTGGTTAAGTCGAGGCAATCGTTTCCAGAACCAGGACGACGAGCTTCTCAAGACCATCGTGTTACAGGGCGCGATATACAGAAACATGCTGCCGTAGCTGAGTCTGAGTTGTTGTAGAGAGTGCTCTGGCATCAATAGTACGAGAATTATCTTGCTACTCCTACAAACAACTTTACTCCGGGAACAGACTTGGTTGAGCTCCACGCAACCAGGTTTCGCTCTGACGGCTCAGTGGAACTTGATCAGCACCATCGCACTTAAATTTCAATGCAGCAAACTGTGACAGTCTCAGTTACACCGGCTCTTGGAATCTTTCTCGTGCCCTCCGTGAAGCTGCAAATGATGTGGTCGTCTTCGAAACATCCCACGCCCGGCCAGTGTCACTAAGCATATGCTGGCTTGGTGTCCATATAAGAACCTGACCGACCACCTTATAAGACACTGATCGAACGATCGACAGAGAGATTTGAAGGACCTTGCCCACAATAACCCAGCGTGTCTTCAGAACCTGAGTGATGCTTGGACGAATGGCACTGCCCTCGAAAAGCTTTCAACGCTTCGCTCCTTGGGCTATTCTCTGTCAATGAAGTTGCGCCGTCGAGTCCGCACCGTCCTCAATGAGTTTCGTAATACGCTCTGAAGCTCCACGAATGTCGGTTTCAGGGGTTGTTGTCCTTCTTTGTTGAACGTGATTCCCGAGCAGCATGACATATAGACTTCAAGGCCACCGTCTTTTGACTGTATACTCCGGAGAGACCTTTTGCATGTCAATCTGATTCATTCAGGACAGGAGTCGTGAGGTGATCGGGCATGCGGGCGCTGCCGTACATGAATCCAGGTGGAATTATTTGCCCTCCTGGGCTACCACGAGACCACCACTTGCTTTTCCGACTCCTGATTAGCAGGTCTTGAGAGCTGAGACCTCAGAGATAAAGCGCCAATGGTTCGATGCTGTGGAAGTGCGCTTTGTTGTGCTGATACGGCAACTGGTCGAGAGGGATGTTTCTGACGATGGACGATATTGGCCTCAAGCGGTCCACGTAGTGGCGACAACTCATCTTGTAGAACACTGTAGTCATCAAAGAATAATGTGACGGTCTTTCGTGATGCCGCCGGCAGCATGCCGTCGCCACCGGAGTCACTGCCTCCAAGTGGCTTCAGGCCGCGATGCCACTACTTTACGACCAGAGCACCCGCCAGCTTCAGGCTGAGCAGACTGACTATCCGAACCCGTCTCTTTCATGTGGTATAGGTTTCGCATCATGTCTACTCTTCGATCCAAATCGGGATGGGGCCTTGGAGCAGATTCCGGCGACAGCGAGGGTGAGAATGGCGGAAACTCGTCTGCGTGCATCGAGACCTATATCACTAGAATCAGGGACAGTCATATAGTCATCTCCGACTCATCTCAAGTCGCCGCCTCCAAGTGCGCCCATGTCGTCGCCGTTATGGCGTTCAAAATCGTGACTTTTGGCTGGAAACTGGGTTTCTGCAACCCGATATATCTCAGCGGCGCCTCATCGCCTGTTGATGAAACAAACACCGTCAAAATGCTCGCGTTCGCCTCTACCTACTCACACTCACTGCATGTCGTTGTCGACACCTTCGTCATCGCCATCCCGAGAGCAAATTTTCACTTGCTCGTGACTAAGCGGGTTCAGGCCGGCGCTCATTGGCTCGGGCTTGGGGAGCTCTTTCGCCGCCTTTCTCTGCTCCAGCCTCTTCGATTTTTCCATTGGCCTGCCAACGCTGGATGCCAGAAAGCCGCTTCGGAAGCTCGTTCGGAGCAGACCACTGCGGCTCACAGACCTCAGCATTGGCCTCATGCTCCGGCGAATGCTCAGGCTGCCACAAGGTGTGCTCGCAGCCTAAGGTCGACAGATTTTCTTTGCCATGATCTTGCGCAGACGGGCATGTGCTCCAGCAGGAAAGACGTCGCCGTTGTAGATTAGTCAGACAAGGAGTGTTGGAGCATCGGAATGATGGTTGTTACCGCCTCTGCTCAATGATACTGACAAGGCCTGATGGCTCAGCTGCCCTTTGATTCTGCTGTATTCATTTGAGACAATTGACATGAACTACAATCGCGGTAGGATCAATGCGCTCCATTGTCCGGCGAGCTATGCGATTCATAGCATTGACAATGTCTACGTAAAGGTCGCGAGCATTGTCTACTGCATTCTGCAGACGGAATCAGCTTCCTGCTAGAAGTTTTACATGCTAAAAGGAATTCTTATAATCAGAGAAATGCAGGACAGTCGCAAGAACAAATGAAAGCATGTCTGTCATACCAGCTTCTGCCGCAATGTCTATGTCCGCGTCTCCCCCTGAAGTAGATGGAGTAGCCGACTGCAACCTCGCGATTAATTGAGATCGTCCTCCTGCTGATCCCAAAGTCCAGTACAGCCGCGAGCAAGCGTATCGATGTGGTTGCTGAGGATCTGGTCATTGCTGTCCTTGCTCCTTTGTGCTGCCGATGCATCCGCCCGAGACAAACGCCACCATGCCACTCCTCATCTCCATCTCCCCATGATCCGCTCACTTGAAGACATTTCACAGCCGCGCTCCATTCCAACAGTGGGTCCTCGCTCGTGTTGACAGCAGCACAAGCACGCGGCCTCTACATTTTCGAAGTGTTGATGTCGCTGGCGTCGCGCTTGCGGGAGGAACCGAGAGTGAAAGGCGACTTCACCCTTTCACATCCCGCCCGCTTCGCTTGTCCCATGGTCGCAGGGATCTAATCTTGCCGCTTGATGAGACCGTAGACTGAACATGCTGCTTGTTGCTGAGAGGAGTGATATGGATGTAAGACTGGTGGTGAGACATTCGGACGGGTTCGCGAATACGCCGGAAACGTGTGCTGTTGTTCTGGTGCATTCCAGCTGCGATCATTTCCGCCAGTCAGCATTCGAGCTCGAAGCCCTCCTTGTCCTCCCAGATATCTTTACCCTCTAGAGAGTAATATGTGGACAGGAACACGGATCGATTCAGGTTGTCACCGCGGGTAATGATGTCGTCGTCCATATGCGCCATAAGACGAGCCCAATCCGCCTCTGGCGTCTGCTCACCGAAAGCAACCAAGAATCTGCCGTTGGGAGGGTTCTTGATTGGGGTCGGCACTAAATCTTTGACCACAGCGCGCATTTTGAGTTCATGTCGTGTCCTCTGGACGAGACTGTAGTAATATGGCATCTGCGTAAGAGCTCTCCCTGGATCAGGTGATTCCTGCACGATGCCGGTCACCACAGCCTCGACCTTACGCCTCCAGTGCTCTGCGATCAATATGCCGGGCGGCGGGAGGATCTGCGAGGTTGCAAGGGGCATGCTGGGATACTTGCTCTTCGTCGCATTCACTATGGGGTTGGTCTCTCGCACAGGCATCATGTAAGACCAAGTCTGCCAAGGATGAGTTCCGGCTACAATGACTGTTCCCAGCTCGCATTTTGCCTTCCTCAGCTGGAAGTCATCATCTTCATCCGCCATCTTCCACAGTCGCAGGAAGAATCGCGCGATCTTCCTCGCATCCCGAAGTAATCGTAGTGTCTTCGTCCAAAAGTATTCGGCCTTGTAGACACATTCGAACAGATCTGGCGAGGAATGTAGACGCTCCAATTCTTCTCCGAGTCCAGCAAGATCAAGGAGAGCCTGCTCGCCATCTTGCAGCGCCTGCACAGGGCGTAGAGGAAACTCTCCGCTTCGCCACCGAAGCTCTTCCTGCTTCAGGAAGTCGTGAGGACTGAGCTTGCGAATCGCGTCAACATCGTCATCATCGTCGTACCCATCCATCTCACGCTCGGAGACTCCGGTCACTGCTATGGTTGCAGCGGATATGGTCATGATGTCCTTGATGCGGTACAGGCGCTTCCAGAAAGATCGCAGGTAGCCATCGTCGCAGTGCACGTGGAGCTCGGGAAAATCTGTCTCATCTAGCCTCTATCAGTATCAATTACCCAGACAAAACGGTGGAGGCATGAAGCTCACCTGCTGCCACACCTGGATCGCATATCTCGTCGTATCTCCAGTCGGTAGGCTTGGCGGTCAGCGGCGAGACTGTCTCTTGTGGCAGCAGCTGAGGCACTTGTTCCTCGAGGTACTCCATGTCGCGCGGTGTCGTCAATTGGCGATGTGTGGGTGAGTGTGCATGGTGAGTGGTGCGTGAAACTCTAGCCGGACCTCTAACAGGCGTCGGATGTGCTGTTTATAGCTCGATTTCTGGCGACCCTCTCAAGCTTGTGCACGTGCAAAACAGACCCACGCTTGCCAGCCACCCTGTTCTGGAGTGCTTCTCTTCCAACCCTTTGTGTACATTCCTTCTACCCAAGACATTCCTCTCAAGCTTACGTCTACCGCATCCGCACATCCCTTTGTTATTACCCTTGCACCACATCCCAACACTTGGTAAGCCTATCGCCGACATGGCTACCGACGTACTGGCAGTGGATTTCAGAGCCTTCCTCGAGTCTTGCGATCCTCAGACGGTCGCTGGCATCATGAGCGTGCTGGCTGCGAGACCAAGTTCGGCCAAGGCCGCGCGCAGAGTGGTTGCGAGGGTCGAGAAGCAGCACTCGCTACGCCAGAAGGCGAAAGCTGATCTCGAGCTCGGCGGCATGAAGCGGCCGCTCAACTCCTGGATGGCTTTCCGAGGTATACTATCATGGCTCGTCAGCTACACATCAACTGACTTTCAATAGCCTTCTACCTCCACGTGCTCGCGCTATACCCTCAGAAGGTAGTCTCCAAGATCTTGACACTCCTTTGGCGTGCAGATCCATTCGAGGCCAAGTGGTCAGTATCCCCGCCCGCACACCGATCGCCATCGCTGACTTGGTTCAGGTCCATTCTCGCCAAAGCATACAGTATCTTGCGTGGCTGCCGCCCAAAGAAAGACGCCCCGCTTGATGAGTTCCTCGCCCTGTGCGCACCACTCATTGGCATCATTCCATCCGCCGAGTATCTGCAGCAGATGGGATGGCAGTTGAGCCCACCCAAGGAAGGTGAACAGGTAAGTTCATGACGCCTGCTGTCCGATCCGGTTCACAGCTGACATGCCATCAGATGCCACAGATCACCCGCCTCTTCACCCCAGACTTCGAGACTTTCCCTGCTAAGTTCATGACGACCACGCTCAGTGTGGATGATTTGGTCAACCACTGCTACGCCATGGGCTACGTCAATGCCAGCATTTCCGGCTCTCCCAACACAAACACTCAGGGTTCACTCACCATGGTCTCCAAGCCGACTGCCATCACGAACGACGACAAAATCCGTACCACACACACCACACCCTTCGCTAAGACAAACATCACTACTGTCTTGACCGCGGACACGCCCAACAGCAATACAGGCGACGAGATCGGCCGGCCCCAGCTCAACAACGTCGTTCCTGCGCCGCTCGTGGTCGCGCCTCCGGCCGGCCAGGCAACACTCAAGCGAGCGAGCATGCTGCTGGACCAGACTGGTGCGGACTACCCATATAACAGTCTCTTCGATCCCACCAACCAGTTTGAGGTCAGCTTCGACCCTGCTGCCCTCAACACCGCAGTCGACGATGACGGTCGCTGGGATGCGTACGACCTCAACACATCCCTGCCGCTCGACGACGCCTTTGGCTTCGCCTGGTCGGACTACGTCACTGACGAGCACCTGTTGTAGATAGCCTGTTGCTTGCACCATGGGGTGGATACGGCTGCTCTGTACAATCGAGCTTTCGCTCGACAGATGGCGCTTAGCGCCCACTACGTTAGTATTGAAAGATGTGCACAGTGTTCCTTTCTCCATTCTCTTCTCATCCAGCTCTTCTCGGTGAATACTTCTTGCCTTGTTTGAGGATACTCCTGTGCCTACCTCACAATCGCCAAATACAACTCTTCTGCCAATGCAGCAGATGCCTCATCTCCACTCCACATCGCAAGCTTGCTCTTCATGATCAGACAGTCCATCATGCCACCCACATCTCCCGTCTTCTCATAGCTGACCCGCCCACGCTCAATCAAATCCTGCGCTCTCCTCATCCATCTGCCTTGCTCTCCTGGCTTCGCCTGGAGCTCTCCCGCGTGACCAACGCACGCCTCTCCGAGCGACACAAAGAGCTGCGCGACGACGGCGGTGTTGTGTGTCTCTAACGCCTGTGATGGAGAAGATGTCAGCAGCTGCGCAATACTCACATGTCTCGTGCACTGTGCACGCATTCCTGAAGAACAGCATATGAAACTCGGTGGCGAGGGTGGCCCTGAGTACTTCCGGAGCCGGACAAGGCGATGAGATCACATCTTCTGATAAAGAGTCCGAATCCGGAGGACGAGGTGGCGATGACCACTTCCCGAACCTGCGCCGCTGGTGAAACGAAATCAATGGAGTAAAGACCAAGACACATGGCGACGAGGGTGGTGCTCAAGTTTTCCAGAACCTGAGCCGACGGTGAAACGACATCCCCAGAACAAGAAAAAGAGACCAGGGCCACGAGGACGGTGCTGGCTATCTCCAGGACCCAAGCCGACGACAGGATCACAGCATTGCTGACCCTGAGTTAAGCATGCCCGGCAAGCTTAATGCTCACGAGTCCTATACACTGTCTACGCATCCACAACGAGAGGAGAAGCAAGCAGGCGACGAGCACAGCGCTGAGCATTTCAGGAAGCAGAGTCGACGAGAGGACCGCAGGATCGTTGTCCTCGTGGGTTCAGCATGCCCGGCAAGTCTGATACTATCCGGCAGATCTCGAAATGCCTACCGCACGACTCGTCCAAGTGAGAGTGATATGTGCGAGTGACATGGGCGTCAGGGGCCAGGAATAGGGCGGTAAACAGCCGCTGTATCGTACTTGTGTCTCGTTCGAGCGCCTGCTTGAATGCTGGGAACAGAAGAGCATGCGACGAGTGTGTTACTGATTGTGTTCGGACTCCCGGTCGACAACGACACCAGAGAATCATCATCGTGAGTATTCTCCGACATGTCCAGCAGTCCTGAGGCTAAGACCAGATCGCGGCCTGTCCGACACGCAACTTGCGCAAGGAGCAGTCAAGCGTGGCGTCGAAACCGATATTGTGAACTTCACTGGGTTGATGTAAATCTGTTGCAGTGTACTCTTGTGTCTGGAGCGCAAGCATGCTGAGACAAGGAGCAAAGAATTCAGCAAGAAGGGCGGTATCGCGAGTGCCCAGATCTCGAGTCCACACAATGCGCTGCAACACATCATCATGGTCCTCAAGCATGTCCATCCCATGCTGCTCAACGCACGCTTCTTTCGAGGTCCGTTAGACTAAGCGACGAGTAAGATGCCATGTACCTTAAGTGTCAAGGATCGAGAGGATTCGCAAGACAAGCCAGTATCGAAGGAGACATCAGCTATTGCACCATATGCAAAGCTCTAATGCATGCACGTGCTGCGCAAGCTGCCTTCAAGAGAGGCAATCAGAAACCCTGCGACGAGAGCGATCACGAATCTTTCGAGACGAAGATGAAACTGGGATGGGGAGGTCCTCGGCTGCCCATACATTCCCGGACACGCCCGGTGTACGCCTCTCCATGAAGGCTGCACAAGTCTCTGTTGCGAAAGCGGCGCGCAATGACTCCAGATTCTTGGGCTGTGCGAAAATACGTGTCAGGAGTGAACAGGACTCGGCTGCTGCATCGTACTTGCAGATGATACGCGTGACTGTGTAGTCTGAGTCTCGCTCGCTCATGAGAAGGAACGAGGAACGATGAGGATCAGATATCGCTGAATCTCCCCGAAGCATGGAGTGGGACGAGCCTCCGAAGGCGATGGTTCATCTCAAATATCCCATGCACGCCCTGCGTATGCCTCCCTCTATCTCCGCAAAGACCCGCAAGGCTTTGCACCGATAGCGGCGCGCGTTGAATAGAAGACCCAAGTTTGTGTTGCGATCCACGGTCAGAAGGAACAGCTGCTGTGGCATAATATCGTGGATGGTGTGATGTACTCTGTGCTTAAACAGGCGATGAAAACCAGGCTGACATAGCGGCGATACGAATCTTTGGATACTGAGACAGTCGAGATGTCCAGAAGCGCAATAATCTTGGTTTCATGCGTCTCAAGTACATGCCTGCTCTCAGTGACAGAGAATCAAGCGATGAGGCTGGGGCGCAGTCCATCGGCGGCTTATGTTGACCAGAAGATATCGAGGAACAGTTGCAATCCGGCAGCCACGCCATGCTCGCGGTGCCGGTGCCTTCCCGAGTGGTGCCAAGCTTCCTGAAGCATCGAGACAACGGAAAGGATGTCGATGTTGCGTCCCCTAGCCCCGAGAAAGAGATGTCCAAGCCAGGAGATTCGGGTACGGCGCATGCAGACTCCATCTCATGTCTCCTTTCTCAGTACTGACCACTAGCCGGGCAATTGCGATGGGTCTGAGTACTCAGTCGAGTGGTGCCGGGGACTGGCTGTTGATGGACGCCACAATCAAGAATAGACAGTGACAATCAGCTGACGGGACAGTGAGTGTCTCGAGGTCCTGACTCAATGGAAGAGAAATCCTGAAGCTCTCGTCACTCGCTGATAGCACTCGGCGCAAGTCTCCTCAAAACGGCTTCTTTGATGAAGCATAAGCACTGCGGTGAGAATGGTAAACAGTGATATGTAACTTAAGCCTAGTGTAGAGAGGACACCAGATGTCAAGGAGACCCGCAGCTGCTGTATGATGACCATAAGCCTTCCGCAAGTACGTGCAGCGCTCGCCTACTTGGGAGCAAGATCGACAGCCGTGATTGCTGAGGCCAACACTATGCCACGCATGCCTTATTGGGGAGAACAATTTGAGAAACAAGCCACGATGGTCTCACCGAATCCTAAAACAGAGAAGTTTGGTTCGCAAGTAGAGAGAAGATAGCAGCCAGCGATAACAAGTCCCAAGCACACACGGTGCACTCTCATGTTGAACCAAAGGAACAGACCTTGGCACGAGAAGGACGATGCTTGAAATATTCAGATCCAGAGCCAGAGATCGAAGGAACTGCTCGAAGACGACCATCGTCGTAAGCATATGCGTGTCTAACTCAATCGTCTTGACTGGGACACGGTGCTGCTCTCAAGTAAACGGTGACCTAGGTGGCGATGGCACTCGTGTGTGACTTGGCGATTCAAGGCTGTGATGAGACCCGCTGCTATCGTACTCATCAATCTGATGAAAGGCGTGCACATCTCGTGCCACTTCGAATATAGCGGCGAAAGCTTGTACATGGCAGCCCATGACCGAGACCTCCAGCGCTCGAGATGAGAAAGTGATGACCATCGAGCGATCCACTTTCGCTACGTGCTCAGCCTAGTCCGCATGTCCGGCGCCTGCTCAGCCGCCAAGTAATTTGAAGCCGCGCGACAAGCCCAGTGCTGTATGACTCCTAGATCTGGCGTGAAGAAGCGGTAGGAGGGTTGGCTGGCTTCACATACCGGTAAATCTCGCGCCCGCTCATGCGGACACGGCTCTTTCAAGAGAAAAGCCCCGGACAATTGTAGCCGCATTCTCAATTTTCAAGATTGGCATCAGGATAAATTCCCAAGGCTGTCACACTCCTTTTTGCACATTCGAAGTTCACATAGCCAGAGAGACTGCAGACTGGGGCCGTGATCAGGGCGGTGTCGTGGAGAACCTGGACGTCCAGAGACAAGAACACCGACGATATCCAATTCATGTGCCAAGGCATGCTTGAGTCAAGCAGGGGCAAAGAAGCCGCGCAGGGACGACGACATCGCGTGTGACCACAGCAAGAGTCTGGCGACACATGAGAGCCTCGGTAATCCAGCATGTGCGATGGCGCCGGAGTCCAGGGAGTTGAATGATGAGGAAGGCGTTGTGTCGCCAGAGCCTGAGAGAAGAGGATTCCAGAACCATGGAACCAGATTTCGATCCAGCGAGTCCAGTCGAGCAACTAGAAGTATAGTGTAGAGTAACGAGGGGTAAGGAGTGGAGAAAAAAAGGAAAAAGAGATACGTACGTGTGGTAGGATTGCCTCGAGGAGCACGATCGCAGCTTCGAATTCAGAGAGATTGATGAGAGTCTTGGAGAGGGTCGATATCCCTTCGATCTGTAGCGGGAGAAGGAGGTGTCGCTCGGCGGTCGCAGTGGCACGGAGCGCAAGCGTGAAAGATTTGGCTGGTGGCAGGATGCGGGCCTTGAGCAAGAGGAGGTGAAGACGTTGGGCAATATCCGTGCCTTGGCCTTTGGTCTCACGCAGGCGCTCGTTGACTTGGGTGAAGGCTTTGAGCGCGAGGTCTTGTTTGAGCAGGGTCTCGATCTCGAGATTTTGAATCTCAAACAGGATCTCGGGGTCGGAGCGGAACAAGCGGAGGTGAGAGAGGTGGTATTTGGCTGTCTCAATGTTGTTTCTGCACAGGTCAGGGAAGGAGAAGCACAAAGAATTTCGAAACGGTTATGCTCACTGCTGAAGGTGCTGCTTTACTTGTAGCATTGTAGCAAAAGCTTTCGCACGCTGCTCAAGTTTGAGGACGCCACGGAGGGAGGGCGTGAGTTCGTCAATAATTTGCATGGCTGCTGAGTAGTGCCCGACTTGGGCATGGGTCTGGGCAAGACGGCACGAAGCGCGGACTTGGTCGCTCAGAGGACTATGAGCAGTGTGGATTGTGGTTGCGAGGTCGTACGTACGGCGAGCGAGGTGTCCTTGACCTGTCAATAGGTAAGTGTCAAAACAAGAACTGAAAGCTGTTCACAAAATTTACCAAGTCTCTCCAGACAAGCGCCCTGGAAGACGGAAGTTGCAGGTGCTAGGGTCCGCAGGTCATGCTGAGCGCTGAGGAACGTCGCCTGGACGACATGTTCTTGTGCTCGGTTGATGTTCCCGCCCTAGTGAGAAGTTAAGACAAGCATGTTCAGTAACAATGAACGAACGCACGCTGTATATCTCAAGCTTTGCCTCCTCAAGCAGAGTCGTGGAAAGAAGCATCCACTGCTGGCCATCTTTCGCCTTCTGTTTCAGAAAAGCGATTTCATCAGACTCGGCACTACCGCTTCCGACGATACCAGAGATGGAATCAAATGTGACAGTATTGCTAATGCCTCTGCCCGGGTGTGCGTGGCGGAGGTAGAGTAACCACGACAATGCAAAATTCAAGCATGCTGTATCTTGGTTCTCACGTGCTGGCACCGGTTAGCTGAAGCCACACTTTAACAATGGGTATACGGCTAATTGAAGTGGCGCAGCTGGTGAAAGGGGAGGTAGACTCACCGGTGGCAATGCACTCATTCATCGCATCGATGCTCTCGTCCCAGCACTCAAAGTCGGCATGCAGTACGCTCAGATGGAGGAGAGCGTATTGATAGTATACTCGCATATTGTCGTTGCCGCTCCTGGCCACAAGTGAATAGTCAAAGTACCGATGCAGGCTTTCCAGAGCCATAGTATATTGTCCTGCCCGCCAATGCTCGAAGAAAGCCATGAAGAAGTGCAGAGACTGTGTGTTAGAGTCCCATTGGTCGCCGATCCAGGTCTCGAGTATTGACTTGATCTCAACAGGTACGCGCGTGCCTATCTTCTGCAGACGATATATGGCGAAGTGCAACAAGACGTCTGCATCGAAAACGCTGGCGCTGGTGCTCGCTGGGGAACCGCTCGTGATGGCTTCGGTCTGGTGGACTGGTGGGACACTTGTCCAGGAAGCATTCTGCTGCTGTTCCAGGGCGGAGTCTTGATTCTTCGCAGCCCAGTCATCGTAAGTGGGTGCACGGTAGACTGCGAAGGCGTTCCAGAGGGCAATGGTATCGTCGAACTGGAGCCTCGTGAACTCTACCCAGCATCGTCTAATGTACTGTCCGAATGGCGAAGCGGGAGTGAATGCATGCTTATGGACACCCGGATGTGCCTCAGGACCGCGATAACCTTGGTTATTGAAGTCGCTGATTAGAGAGCTCAGGGAGTCCAGGCCAGTGTAGTCCCAGATCTTCCAAAGCAAGAGATCGTACATGCTGCGGCCAGGAAATTGGGTGGTCCATTGCTGCAGTCTGGTGGTCAAGAAGGTGATATCAGACGATATGAGGGCATTACGGTCGTGAATAGTGTCGCTGTCGTTATTGTCGGACGCAGAAGTCATGATATGTCGCGCCAGGAAGTCCAGCAACGGCAAACTGGCTTCAGACGAGTGGCGGCCTTCCTGGTAGAGCTGAATCAACGCCAGCAGACAGACACGTGCCGGCGTCAGGAAGCGAGGCATTGTGCTGTCTCATGTTGTTCTGTGAGCTGTATGTGGTGTTGTTATCGATCATATCACATTCTGGACTGAAGGGTAAGCGCGTTTACCCTTGATGCTGAGGTGGTGGAGAAGTTGCGCGTCATCCCGTGATCTCGCGTCGTTACGAAAGTGCGGCGTCTCTTCGTCATTCACCTGGCCTGTCCGGCAACGCGTGGCATGTTCCGTCGTTGTCGCATGTGATCGCATACATGTACCTTACTCATCAGCGGAGCCTCGATCGTGGAGATGATACGCTACCGCAGCGACTGTGAAGACGACGGCCGCGCCAGGTGGCCACGATGAGGCTCACTACTTGGTAACCTCCCTGCTACACACCACATCGCTGTCAGTACTGACGAGCAGCAGGAATGTCAACGGCATTCGCAACCCCTTCTCATACCAGCCATGGAACACCGCCCGCAGCTTCTCCGCCATGTTCGATATCCTCGAGAGCGACATCGTTGTCATGCAAGAGTTGAAGATTCAAAGAAAGGACTTAACCGATGACATGGTCCTGGTCGATGGCTGGGACTGCTATTTCAGTCTGCCCAAGCATAAGAAAGGCTATTCAGGAGTCGGCATCTACACCAGGAATGCTGTCTGTGCTCCAATTCGAGCGGAGGAAGGGCTGCTGGGAGTTTTGCCGTCACCTTCTGGCACTGTATATCGTGACCTGCCTGAGGATGAGCACATTGGCGGCTACCCGAATGGTCTACAGCTCGCCGAATTGGGCGTTGATCCAACGATGCTCGATGCTGAGGGCAGGTGTGTGCTGGTTGAGTTCCCGGCATTCGTCCTACTTGGTGTGTATGCGCCGGCCAACAGCAATGGACTTCGTGACGACTTCCGTTACGGCTTTAATTGTGCTCTCGATTGTCGTATACGCAACCTGATCAAAGAAGGCAAAAATGTGGTATTGGTAGGAGACCTCAATGTGACGCGGCATGAGATGGACTCCGCCTCCACTCTCGAAGAAATTCGCAAGAGTCAAAGCACACATCAAGAATTCCTGTCCGGCCCAAATCGCCGAGTCTTCAATCATCTTCTTGTGGACGGCGAAGTTCTTGGCGAGCGAGATGAGGGGAGAGAGAATGCCATACTCTGGGATACGACCAGAGCATTTCATCCTGATCGAAAAGGCATGTATACTCACTGGGAAACGAAAGTCAACGCGCGTCCTGGCAATTTCGGTAGTCGCATTGACTTTGTGCTCGTCGCCGAGGCCATGAAGGCATGGATCAAAGACGCAAATATACAGGAAGGCCTCCTGGGATCCGACCACTGTCCCGTGTATGCCGACTTCAAGGACGAGGTGACGCTTGATGGTCGTCGAGTCAATCTACTGGACATGATGAACCCACCTGGATCCTTCCTCGACGGAAAAAGACTTATCGAGTGGAAGCTATCATCAACCCCTGCATACTCAGCAAAGCGAATGCCCGAGTTTGACAAGCGACGTACGATCAAGTCAATGTTCGCGGCTCCTGCACTGAAGAGGAAAGAAACTTCGCAGTCGGATGCTGTGAATGGCCGCCGCCACTCCTCTACCGTCGCTTCCACACTCGAAGCTACGCGAGACAGCAGTGCGAGTGCTGAACTGACCGCCGGCAACGACATTGGCGACTTGGCTGTAGAGTCATCGCAATCGCCCGCAAAACGCCCTGCGCCATCACCTGCCAGAGAACCCTCAACCAAGCGCCAGAAACCATCCCTTGCCAAAGGTCAACAGAGCCTCGCAGGCTTCTTCCCCGCAAAGAACCCGCCTCAATCATCAACATCCCGGCGAACCCCAAGCCCTACAAAACCAGGACCGATCATCTCCAACAACGCCTCACCTTTACCACCTCAAACACCCTCTACCACAACGCAGGGAGGACGATCCCCCAGCCCCTCCCACTCACCCCGTCAGTTTGCCTCCCAGCTCGCCTCTGCCGAACAGACCCAGAAATCCTGGTCAAACCTCTTCGCCAAACCCGTCGCACCATTATGTGAAAGTCACACGGAACCGTGTAAGACGATGCAGACGAAGAAGAAAGGCTCGAATCAGGGCCGTAGCTTCTGGATGTGTGCGCGGCCATTGGGTCCATCTGGAGAGAAGGAGAGGGGGACGCAGTGGAGATGTGGAACCTTCATTTGGTGCAGCGATTGGAATGATCGGCCGAAGAAAGAGCAGACGGCGGGAGGAGGCGGGCAAGGATAGAAGAAGTGGTTGCAGACCAGCATTTTGTATCTGCCTATGGAATCGATACTTGCTCGCCAGGGCGGCTATCATCTCACAGTCAGGTCTGTTACAGCTGAAGTAGCCCACCAGCAGCTGCCTCTGGCCCCATGCCCCACGATGCATTCGTTAGCATGAGCAAGGCTGCAAGCTACCATTCCCATCCACTGCTTCAACTCAGTACCTCCCCGGATATGGGAACCCCGGAATTCCACCCCTTGAACTCCTCACCGGTGCCAAACCACCTGGCGAGAACCCACCAAACCTAAATTCGCCCGGCATAGGCCTGTACCGCGGATCCCTACCCACCCTCGCCGGCGGCTGTCCCCATCCATTGTCAAAGAATGAATTGTTTCCGTTCGGGCCGCGATCAATGCACCACTCCGGCGGCTGGCTCCAGCGGCACCAATAGTCGCGCCGCTTCTCCATGGGGCCTTGCACGTACGAAGCGAGGTTCTCGTAGACTGGGATGAGAACGCGGGTAATGCCTTCATTGAAAGGGACTTCGCCGGTTCTGGTGTAAGTGTTCTGTCTGGCGGGTGTGGTGTGCGTGCTGCGGGCGGAAGGAGTGCCGTGGAGGGCTGAAGCGCCGATGGGACGAGGACGCGAGGAAGGTGTGCTGATGTCCGCTGTGCTGCTCATGGCGAGAGTCTTGATGCTTTGGTAGAAGTCCTCTTGACGAGAGAACTTGTTGCCAGAGTAGAACCATTCTTTTAGCTCTTCATCAGGATCGCGCTGCGTGGCTAGATTGGTGTACTCGTATGGATTCGAGGGGAGGCGATCGACTGGCCTAGGGACGAATGAGTCAACGATAGTGCCTGGAGCGGCATTGAAAGGCATCACATCGGGTATGCTGTCTGCCAAATTGTTGAACTCTGGCTGTGGTGGGATGTAGGAGTTTCGCTCAGGTGTCCATTGCTGACTCTGCATCGGATACATGTCGGCAGGTTTGGTTTGCGAGAAAGAATGGTGCACGTCTGAGCTGGAATGTTGTGGATACTCGTCCTGAGCAGCATAACTTGGGCCTGTCGAGTCCTTTCGCGCGCTCTGAAGCGGATCATATAGCACAGTGCGACCTTGCTGGCTCGTACTACGCGCCTGTGCACTCTTGCCCAGCTTAAACAGATGATCTCTCATAGCTTCACGAGTCTCGAATGGTGTTGCTGCCTTCTGACGCAGTGGAGTTTCGACGGTGCCTGGAGTTGCCCGTTTGCCGTTGGCATTGTTGAAGCTCGTGCCGCTAGATCTGGGCACGAACAGCGGAAAAATGTTGGGAACCGCAGGCGCCGCGGGCTTTGGGGCAGATGTGCGCAGTGTATTGCATGCCGACAAATGGTGAGTTGCCGGCGCGCTCGTGAACAACGGTGCGTTCATGCTGGTTGATGTTGTTTCTTCGCTGAACGGGACCAAAGTATTGCTGCTGATGCGCGGCATTTCAATCTTCGGAGGATCCGTATCAGAGGAAGACGCCAGGTTGGTGCTTGGCACCGCGGAAGCAGCGTGAGTGCTGGTGTATGGCACAGTAGTCGTGAACGGATCATCTACTCTGTTCGGCGGCTTCGGCTCCTGCAGAAAGGCGAAATGCTCGCGGGTTGCTGAATGTGGTTCGGTAGGCACAGGCTGCACGATGTTGTCGGCCGCCCCTCCCTGGCTGGGCTGTTGTGGTTCAGCGCCACTCGCTTTCGATTGATCGAAAGAGTGGTAGTCCTCGCTTGAGGCCGAGCTGAAGGACTCCTGAGCCGTGCTGAATGATGCAGGGAGCAGTTGCTGAATCTCGGCCTGACCAAAGTCCAGGCCACGAGCATTATACTCGCGCTGCTTCGCGATGGCACGGAAGTAGGCGAGAGTGTTCTTGTGCAAGGTCTGAGATGCCGTCTCGCCTCTAAGACGATCTCTGCCCAGTTGACCCTCGGTCTTCTTACGGATGTTGGAAAAGCTGCCAATATTCTGCCAACCAAATCGATCGTACGACCACAAATGCGCCGACACGTCGCCGTTTGGGTGCTGAGCAAATTGCAGCTGACCTTCCTGAGCTCCCACGATGCTATTCATGTAATCCAGGGTAGGCAATTCGGCTCCGAAGACCTCGTAGACGGCGTGCTTGTCAAACGAGGCCTCGACTGTCTTCTGCTTCTCCTCCGGCTTGTCCTCGAATGGCTCCAGCTCCTCCGCCTTGCTGCCCCGACCACGGCGACATGTCTGGAAGCCAGTGTTGTCGAAGTAGCTGTCGTTCCGATCTGGCTCGGCGACAGTCTGTGCCGAGACGCTGGACATGCTGCGAGAGAGTGGGAAATCGCGAGGCATCGTGGGCGGCATGAAGGCATTGTAGGTGTTGACGCGGACGTGGGAGACTGGGGAAGCGTTGCGTGCCAGTACGCCGCCGCTGTGCTGTGGCGGCTCGGCGATGTCCCAGGCAATGTCGACTGGCTCCCATTTGGTCTTTGCCTTCCCACGCGATTGTGGGCGCGAGCGATCGCTGTGCGCAGAGACGGCTAAAGAAGCTTCGGCAAGCTGGATGCGCTCTTGCTGGCGGCGCAACTTGTCTTCAGCGGTGGTCAGATGCGCGTGGTCGGAGGAGTCGTAGCCAGAGGTCGACATAGTGGCCGCGGGACTGGGCAGGTCACTGGCGGGAGGGGCTTTCGCAGCAGTTTTGGCGGCGGTGTCAGCCTCAGAGACAGCCTCGCAGTCTGAAGAAGGCCCGCGAAGGGACGAGTCGCTGTAGTCGGTGGCCTGTGAAGTTGGTCGTGCGATGTGTAGGCCGGACAGATGCGTTCCCAGTGGCAGTCGACTGGGCGGTAAGTGAGCAGCCGACGTGCGAAGGCGGCGATGTGAGGGCATCTGCCGCTGCGTACTAATAGTCTTGTGATGTTGATGAAAACGAGGATGAGTCGAAACGGAGGAGAGTGAATGGAAGGCGGGTGAACAGCAGGATTGGATTTGCCTGAGGCAGTGGCAGCGCGAACATTCGTGCTTGACAGGGAAGAGATATGGGGATGAGGATTGAGTCCGGCTGGCGGGGAGGTGTCGTGTATTGTCGTAGTTGTCGTCGGAGTGGTGGTGGTGGTGTCTTGAAGTGTAAGTGAAAGTCGAGTTCGCATGTCTGATGTCTTGTCAAAGTATCGGGAAGCTGCGTCCATGAGCTGCCATTTTTCGCCCATGTACATTTTTGCCGTAACATACATAACTCGGCATCCATATCCATACTCACCGATGATATAGGTATCCAGAGAGATATTATATAGGATTCTGTCTACCCCATGAATCAGTGTCATTTCAGCACTCACTTCCACCCCCTGCATTACTGGTATACTGCTGGAAGATGACAGTCTGACCAACATATTCGCACAGCCATTGTATACACCATTTCACTTGCTCTCCTCGCAATCGATGGCTCACTCTACTGTTTTGGCAGGACACGCATGTGACACATCTGCAGCCGACCTTAATGCCTGGGCATGTTCTTTATGGCAGACCGGAACACCACACGAAGCGCCACCAACTCGACCACCCTATCGCATGTTCCCAAGCATGTCTATACAACACCTCCTGGCGCTCGAGCTCTTTCTTCGGCAGGTCCCACCGATTCGACCATGTTCACGCCTCGAGCGCATTCTCGTCGATATTGCTTGAGCCACTGCCAAAAGGCAAGATCGCTGTCAGTCCAGGTCTCGAGGGAAAGGAGCTCAATGCTCGTCCGTATCCTTGATGATGCTGCACCATGGGTCTCCCCTTCCTGGTCTCTGAATGAAGAGCATGGAGACGAAACCACAACGTCGTATCCCGAGGTAAGACACAGGAAGAACACCGTGATGGAAACTGCGCGTTAAGTTCTCACTTCTTCGCAGCTCCCCGTTCTCCACCACCCTTATGTCGGCTCCCCGGCTGGAAGGATATCTCCACATATACCTCGAGACGAGGGCATCGGTGATGCGACGAAGTCAAATGACTTCCCAAGTACTTTCTGCTTATTTCACTTGGTCCTTCCACGGTTGCTGCAGTGTGCAAGGCGTCGTCTCTAAACGACGAGTGACATGGCGTCTAACGGCAAGGTCTCGGTAGCGGAGATCACCAAACACTCTTCGGCTGGAGACTGCTGGGTTGTAGGTGAGAGAAGGACAAATGATTATATTGGTGATGATAGTGAGACTGACTTGCGCCTTTCGCACAGTGAACGGTAAAGTCTACGATCTGTCAAAGTTCGCTCCGAGTCATCCTGGCGGGCCACAAGGTAGACACGTAACACGATACAACATATCTCGGATGTTGACTACCACCAGTTATAAATAAGTGGGCTGGCAAAGATGGCTCAGAGACTTATAATCAATATCACTCCGCCTCTCTGATTGAGGAAGAACTCTCAACTTCTGAGAAGAAAGGCGAGCTGGACGAATCGACCATCACGGAAACCTGGGTGAAAGCGCAGGAGGAAGAAACGACAGCCGCCCCGGCAGACCCCAACGAAAAGCCACCAATGTCAACTCTTATCAACCTCGCGGACTTTGAGCGCGCTTTCGAAAAGGCCGGCTCCAAGAAAGCCTGGGTCTACATCTGGGCTGGGTCCAACGACTTGTTCTCTCTCAACGCTAACAAAGAATGGTGGCAGAAGCTCTGGTTTCGTCCACGAATCATGCGCAATGTCTCGAAAGTCGATACGAAAATGACAATGCTTGGTGCAGATGTCTCCATGCCGGTTTACATCTGCCCTATGGGCATTGCGAAAACAGCCGGACCTCAGGGCGAAGCGGCACTCGGGGCTGGAGCGGCCGCCAGTGGTATCGTGCATTGTATGAGCACTACAGCCTCTCTCTCGGTCGAGGAGATTCTTGCGAGTGTGCCGCCTACATATCCGTACTTCTTCCAGCTGTATGTGGATCGCAATCGGAGCAAAACCGAGACTATGTTAAAGAAGCTCGAGAGTCATGCAAACGTCAGAGCGATTTTCGTCACTGTCGACTTAGCCGTCGTCTCGAAGCGCGAAGCAGACGAGCGATTGATCGTCCAGGAGACAGTGTCAACCTACTCAAACTCGGCCAAGTCCAACATCGACAAGAAAGGCGGAGGCTTGGCAAGATCAACGGGCTCTTTCATCGATCCCGCTTTATCATGGTCCGACATCTCCTGGATTCGTAAGCACACCAGCAAGCCCATCGTTGTAAAAGGTATTCAGTCCGCATCAGACGCAAAAAGAGCACTACAACTCGGCTGTGACGGTATCGTAGTCTCAAATCATGGTGGACGAGGGCTAGATTCAAGTCCGGGTACGATATTGGTTCTGCTAGAGTTGAGGAGAGATTGTCCCGAAGTGTTCGACAAGATGGAAGTCTATATCGATGGAGGCGTCAGACGGGGCTCAGATGTCTTGAAGGCTGTATTGCTTGGTGCGAGAGGTGTGGGTGTGGGCAGGCCATTTCAGTGTGCAGTGCTTTACGACATGGAAGGGGTGGAGCATGCTGCGAGCATTCTGCAAGACGAACTCGAGACTGCTATGCGTCTTTGTGGTATCACAGATCTCAATAGAGTCCGTGGAGACATTTCGTACCTCAATACGGCTGAGTTGGAAGGCCTTCTGCCTCCGAAGCTGGAGTCAAGTTGGACTTCGTGGCTGCTAGGGAGGAGGCAGAGTAAGTTGTAATGTGGACAAGGTATCCTTGATGCAGTCAGCATCTCAATACAGAGGGCTCTTTATGATTCCAATCTAGCTATAATTGGGCCGGGAAGATGAATGCACTGAGAGGATGTTGGTATATTACTGAAGCCGTAAATCCAGATGTCCTCCAATGCCACCGAAAAGCAAGTGTGGCCTGAGGCCGACACGTCACCCGCACTGACCACTTTTTATGGACATCCATCCTCCCAAGCTGCCTCTCACACGACTCACTACTCCAATTCAAAGTCCATATACACCACTGCCATTGTGACTTGTCATTTGCCTGCGCCAGCCTATGTTCATGAGGACTCGACTACTGCGCTTTTGACTTTGGCTGATATCCCACGAGCAGCGACATCGAACTCTTCTCGCAGCAGCAGCAACACGACCAGTCCAGTTACACCCTCCGCTCCTCCGCGCAATACCATCTCCCTTACGTCCTCACAATAACGCGCTTATTAGACCTGCGCCGCCACCTATGCTTCCGGCATCGAGCATCTCGAGCTCCAGCGCGCCTTCCTGTGCGGCGGCAACAGTAGCAGACTTGGAGCAGTAAGAAGGTAGCAGGAACTGCCTCTCCCACTGGGAGAGGCTACAAGATGAACAACCACATGCAGCCGGGAGGGCCAGGAGCGCACCACGCGCCTTCCCTCCCGATGCATCATGCCTCGCGGCGCGAGCAATATCACAATTACCACCATCCTCCCCAGTCGCCGGGCGTGCAGCCGAACTACTACGGGAACCCATATCACGCACAATACTATGGTCATACGCCTCCGCAGTACCGATGGCAGCAACCATACCCGCAGCAGCATTTCGTACCACCTCCACATATGCATCAGTCGCCGTTCCAGCCTCGGTCGCCGATAGTTGTGAGCTCGCCAGCGGTCACACGACAGCCACATATTGCAGTGCCATCTCCATCAACGCAGTCCCCGAGACCGATTCCACCTTATATTCAGGCGCCCCAACCACAGCCTCCAGCTGCGTCACTCTCACCTGTCACTGCGCCAGCAGCAGCTCTACCGTCCAAGCCTGCAGAACAGCGGGTTGAGACGCCTCCACCTGTGCAACCAGAACCTACGCGCCGGCCATCCACCGTTCAGAACCCGTTATCCCTGCCACCTGAGCATGAACAGCCTTTCTGGCCTCCCGTGAGTGATGCACTCGGAAGCTGATAACGCCATTACTGACAGTGTGTAGCTCCCCTGGTACTCGATCCCGGAGTCTACTTTCCCCTCACGTGCCACACAACGCCGACGCCGACGGCGAAACCTTCGAGCACCCAACGGCGCCGTCGCATTGCCGACACGAGAAGAGAATTCCAAAGAGGAGCAGCAAGAGCAAGTCGTGTTGCAAGTAGCATCGGCAGAAGAGCCGCCCTCTGAGAGCTCTACCATAGCCGCGCCGTCCGAACCAGAGACACCAGCCACGTCGCAGGCGCCATCAGAGAGCGACTTTACACAAGCCTCAACTCCAGTCACGCCTGCTCAAGTGCCAGAAAGCTCGCCAAAGCCCACGCCCACACAGTCCCATGCGCGGAGAGATACGCGAACAGCCATTGCTGTACCGAACATACCACACCTGCCGAAGCCGAAAGAGGCGTCGCCGTCGGCAACCGTTAAGCAAGATGCGTTAGTCCAGACAGAAACTGATGCAGTCAGCAAAGAGGGTGTTGAAGCCGCGAGTGGAGAGCAAGCAGAGTCTACTGAAGACGCTGCACCAAACACACCACTACAGAAGGCAGCATTCAAATCTTGGGCAGATCTAGTCCGGCCTGCGAATAAGCCTGCGACGCCATCGAATACAGCAAATGGTCAAGCCGGCACAAATGGCTTTCAGCTCCACAAGAGTGCATCTCTACCTGACGCATTGA
Organism: Microcyclosporella mali; assembly: GCA_002785985.1. Taxonomy (NCBI): domain Eukaryota; kingdom Fungi; phylum Ascomycota; class Dothideomycetes; order Mycosphaerellales; family Mycosphaerellaceae; genus Microcyclosporella; species Microcyclosporella mali. Next base: position 2,026,816 of record NHNU01000001.1, read on the forward strand.
GACAGTACAATGTCAACACCGACCTTAAGATTCCCTTCCTTGAGCCAAGAGGTCTCGTCAATACTGGCAACATGTGTTATATGAACTCGGTGAGTAGGGCACGGCCTAAAGGAAACCTGAAACTACTGCTGACATGCTTTACCAGATTCTGCAAGTTCTGGTGTTCTGCGTACCCTTCTACAACTTCCTTGACCAAGTCCGTCTGCGTACTGTACAGTCTATGAAAAGCGAGACTCCTCTTGTCGACGCCATGATCATGTTTATGAGAGAATTCAAAGTTTTGGCCAGCGCGGATACGGTGGATGGACTGCGCTCGGTGCTTAAGCAAGAGCAGCTGGAGATGTACGGGGAGTCAATCACTCCCGAGTATGTCTACGATGTTATCCGCAAGCTGCCACGTTTTGCTGGAATGCGCGTAAGTGGTCACCTTCCGGCACGACTTAGCAAATACTGACGAAAAACAGAGAGGACATCAGCAGGACGCCGAGGAGTTCCTTGGATTTTTGCTGGAGGGACTTCATGATGAGTGTGTCAACGTCATGAAAGGCCAGACCGCAGATGCACTGTCCCAAGAGAATGGAATCACTTCGCCAAACACAGTGATGTCGCCCACTTCAGGAGATGGCTGGCTCGAAGTTGGACCTAAGCAGAAGGCTGCTGTCACTCGAACTGCAGGCCAGCAAGAAGAGCCATCGCCCGTCACGAAGATCTTCGGCGGGCATCTACGCTCAGAGCTCAAGGTGTCTCACATGAAGCCATCGATCACGCTGGAGCCATACAAGCCGTTGCAACTGGACATCGGCGACCCGTCCGTGAACAACATTATTGATGCGCTCAAAGGAATCACTCGCTCGGAACAATTAACAGGCGAGTTCGGCAATCTGGGAACTGCCAACAAGCAGGTCTTCATCGATACCCTTCCGCCAGTGCTCATTCTTCACCTGAAGAGATTCCAATACGACAACAGCTTCTCGGGAACTCAGAAGATCTGGAAGAAGGTTGGCTATCCGCTTCAGCTGGAGATACCCAAGGAGGTTTTCTCCCCTGCCAAGCGAGGTGGTCTGGCTGTTCACGGAGGCCCTCCCAAGTATCGCCTCACGAGCGTTGTGTACCATCACGGCAAGTCTGCAGCTGGCGGGCATTACACAGTCGACGTCCTGCGCGAGGATAGCCGCGAGTGGGTACGCATCGACGACACCATAATCCGCCGCATCAGACCCGAAGATGTCGCTGAAGGTGGCTCAGAGGAAGATCCCAAGGTTCTTGCCAAGGCCCTGGAGCAGCACAAGGCAGATCAGGAGTTGCAGAAACAACGCAACATGTACGAGGGTCTGGACGAAGCTGACAAGGAACCAGAGGAAGAGAAGCCCTGGTCTGAAGTCAACGGACACCCAAATGGGCATACGAAGAAATTCAGCAGTATCACCAATGGCACCGCAACTCCTTCTAGCACGACTGGTAAGATGACTCCAACGGCGAGGAGGGAGGGTGTTCGTGACAACAAGGTTGCGTACATCCTACTGTATGAACGCATTAGGGATTGAAGATGAAGCAAGATCCTCTTCATAAGGGCTGTCAACGATCTTCGGCCAAGCCATGCCACCAAACGAGAATGTGGTCCTCCTGGACCCCCACGATCAGCAATGGAATCGACGAGGACGGAAAGGCTCAACGAAACATCTTGTGACTGATGGGCAGAAGTGGATGACGCCAAGATTATCGTTCGGTATTACTCCCATCTTGTTGTTGCTCGCACAATATGTGCGGCGGTAGACAAGTTCTAATACTGTATTTCATGATGTGCATGGGTGGAAAAATGGAATTGTGAATAGTCTTATGCAACGGAAATGCCACCTATCAGTATGTATCTTCCTCTAATGTCTTTACTCATAAATTTCGAGCTGTGACGTAGGTGTCACGTGGCGAGGTCTACACATGCAGAAGTTTGAGATTCACTTACTCGATCTTCTGCTGCATGATCGTGCACATGAAAGCAAGTGACTCGAATTCGTGTTGCATCATTCACGTGTCTCGACCTTTGTCACTCTTTTCGCCAGAAGCTCTTCTCTTTCTAACAACTTCTCCTTCACAAACTTTTCTCCAATCTCGACATCCAAATTCCTACATCGATCATGGCGTCGCAGGAGGTCCTCACGACTATCGACGTCCCGGGTCTCAAGAAGATCGCCTCTGGCAAAGTACGTGAAATCTTCGAGGTCGATGGCGAGACTTTGCTATTCGTGGCAAGCGATCGCATTTCTGCGTATGATGTTATCATGGAAAATGTAAGCTTCGAGATTTTCCAAATATTCCAGTCTGCATGAGAAATCGTGAAGCTGATGGATGTCACAGGGCGTCTCAAACAAAGGCTCCCTCCTAACACAGCTCTCCGCGCACTGGTTCTCCCTCATCAAGCAAAACTTCCCAGATCTGAAAACACATCTTGTCTCCACCGCTCTCCCGCCTGGACTTCCCGTCTCGTTGGAGAAGAGAAGCATGCTTGTCCGCAAAATCCCCGTCATTCCTCTCGAGTCTATTGTCCGCGGCTACATCACGGGCTCGGCTTGGGCCGAGTACAAGAAATCTGGTACCGTGCATGGCATGCCTATGCCGGAGGGTTTGCAGGAAAGTCAGAGACTGGAGAAGGCTATCTGGACGCCTAGTACGAAAGCGGACCAGGGAGAGCATGATGAGAACATCTCGAGGGATAGGGCGGTGGAGATTGTGGGTGCCGATGTGGCGGCGCGGGTGGAGGAGGCGAGTTTGAAAATATACGAGTTGGTAAGTTGGTTCTCTTGCGTTTGTCTTCGGAGATACTTGGAAGGGTTGCGCTGACGATATTCCTGGGAATAGGCTAGAGAGTACGCCGAGAAGCGCGATATCATCATTGCTGATACGAAGTTCGAATTCGGGCTCGATCCTGCGACCAAGGAGATTGTTCTGATTGATGAGGTTCTCACGCCGGATTCGTCGAGATTCTGGCCCAAGTATGGGTACGAGGTCGGTAAGGGACAGAGCAGTTATGATAAGGTGCGAGATTGTTTTCTTTAGTCCGGTATTGTTACTAATGCTTGGTGTAGCAATACCTCCGCGATTGGCTTGTGGGATCTGGGCTCAAGGGCAAGGCTGGCGTCAAGATGCCCGAGGAGGTTGTGAAGGAGACGGCAGAGAAGTATCGGGAGGCGTATGAGAAACTTACAAGTAAGGCATGGGCTTAATGAGGCGGAGCGAGAAGGACAGCTATGAAGTTTCCGAAGGAAGGATGAGCAACATCTCACTTCAGGCGGTCATACGTTCTGCTCTTCGAAGTAATAGGACAACATGTTCGTCAAGGTCTTGTTAGAACCCTCCTTATCACTCTTCCAGTCCCGATGCTCTTAAATGCCGTTCCCACACCTCTTCACTCTCTACGCACTATCTACCACAGTCCTACAGTTCTTCCCCTCGGTCGACTCCAAGATATTCTTCACTACCCTCCACGACTTCGAATGGTCAAAGGCACATTCTCACTTTCCACGCCTTTAGAATTGACAACATTCAGGCCCACTCCATCGAGGGCGGTAGCGTCTCAACCAGTCTATTGGCGTTTAGATGGTCTGCTACGTCCTACCTTTTCTCGAGGCGGGCTAGAGGGTAAAGAGATACTGATGTACACAAATATCAGGTCGAGTCTGGAGCAGAGAGGGCCGTCATCTTGCGATCTATCACTCCTTTCGAGTTGAGCAAGCGCATAGAGGAGTGGTTGCATGTGCTGTAGACGGCCGGAACGGTCTAGTCTGCTGGTCGATGAGTTTGCACAAAGCATGTATAAAGCAATTGGCCCATGAACCAGCGATCGACAGTACTTGCTGCGCTGGCAAGGGGGCAAGGTGAACAATAATGGCTTATCCCAGCACGAAACCCATGGCCTGGATGACAATTTGAATTGCGACTCAAAGAATCAAGCATGAGCCTCGTCGAGGCGCGGACAGTTTCCAGGGGCAAACTTGTCTACAACGGCGATCATGAGCATGATAGGGGTGAAAATGACTTTCCCTGCGGGTCAGAAATGTGAGAGGTGAGAAGGGCGTTGCCAAAGAAGCTCGTGGGATGCTATGGCGCAGGAAGATACGTAGAGCAGGTATCACTTTGGGGACGCTTTGGGTAGCAGGGAATGTCGACGGGAGAGTGATGGTTTATACAATCATAAGCCGCCATTTCTTTTTCATCGCGAGTCGTGCCCTCATAACGAGTAAGTGGTGAAGTACAAAGAGTATTGACTGTATCGTCAATGAACGACTGGCTCTTCGAATTTCTATCTTTCACTTGCACAGTACCACCGTTTCTTTGCGAGAAAAAGCCCTTGCAGCTATCGAGTGCTTTGTCTTCGCGAAACCTTACAGTCGGCTCAAAGCAGCTTTCTGCTGTCACTGGAGTAGCACACTCTCTGGAATGGTATCCAACTCTCCGGACGTACTGACAGACACAAAATCCTGCATCGATCGTGATGCTTGAGTGATGTATCAGTCCTCCCACTTCGACACGTTTGGGGCCCAGAGGTGATTGATTCCACTGTATTCTGTGCAAGGCTGCGGTGAGAAGGCATGCCATTACGAGGCTCTTCTCGATAGCAATCCTGACTACCCAGTCGATATAGGCATGGTTAGTCCACGAATTTTTGGACGATCGCGAGGGATGATGGTAGTACACGTGATACTGGAGCATGCCGCCAATGGTACTGCCAGCGTTGATGCTGCTCATTTCAAAAGGGGGTTACGGCCAGCGAGATGCTCGTGTAGTGAGTATCGCGGACATGCCGACCACTCTCTTATCGTTTCGCTTTCAGTGTCCTCTCCCATGGTCATCTATGTTTTCCCTGGGTTTGTACAGCAGATTACTCAGGTTTCGAGCATCGATTGGCATCCAGTCTGGAGGTCATTGTACTTGCTAATCCAAAGAACTCTACGCGCAAGACCGCATCCGTGAGAGGTAATCGTCCCACGATTATCGTCTCAATTTTGTTTAGCTACCACCGGGGATATAAATCTTGAGCTCGCGCTGAGTCCATGGCTCACTGGTGCCGAAGCGGATCGAAGGAGTTCATTTCAGCCGGCAGGTAAAGTCGTCTTTGCGCCTTGGGTTCCAGCCACAACAAGGTGTGCTCTTCTCGTTGCATCTCGGCCTTCAATCCCTTCAGAGACATCGTGTGAAATATGGCTGCCAATGGATTTCTTCTCTCCACATCTAAGCCCGTTCTCATACTGCGCACGCAGTCTCTTCAACCCTTCACATCCTCAATCTTTCATCTTGTTCCTTCCAGGGGTATTGCCCTTGAATCTCTGTTCAAAGCACGTCCTACAGATCTCCATTCGTCTCAAGTGTCAGGCAAAAATCCGCATACTGTGCCAAGCTACCCACTTCCGCCTGATCCATCTCGATTACTGGATCAAGGATCTCTGCTATCGCACACCCTGGCTTTGTGATATAGTGAGGTCGGTTCACTGCTCCATTCTTGCAGTTCTCTGTATGTATGCATCTTTCGGCCACGCACGGGACCACATCATCAGGGAAGCTAGGACCAGAGACTGCGAAGTCTGGCGACAGATGAAACGGACTGTCGGGATCGTCGTATCGACCAGATTGCCAAATGTCAGTGATCCAAATGGCGAGATACGCGAGGGACTGCTCTTCCGTAGGTACAGTTTCAGGGTGTCCGGGGAACGACTGGCACTTGTAGGCCTTCGGCTGATACACTTTCGTGGACCAGAGCGGAAGCCATGGTGAGTTACGTCCTGGGCGAACATAACTTGGAGAACAGTCAGCCACCAAGCACGAACACGCAGATCAAGGCGATCTCTCCGGGCTGAGTCTCACTCCGAGCATGACCTGGTCCACACCAGCTGTACAAGACGAGTGTGTCCCAAGGCTTCCTGCAACCTGCAGATTTCAGCTCCGAAACATGCCATCAGATGTATGACCGACGCATGTTCCCCGCTATAACGTCAAGTGTCACACTGTCGCTAGCGAACCATGGCAAGTTGTGGTACAAAGTAGAGTATGTTAGGCAATGTAGGGCAACCTTTCAGAAAGCCGCGTTTCCATGAAGCTCAGCCCTTAATTCGAACAGACCAGCATCGCGAACGAGGGGCCCTGCACGCGGATGTTTTACATGTTGCAGATTGGCAAGGGTTCAAACTTAGCATAGCCATTCAGGCTGTTACTCGAGCGGTTGCGGGATGTTTCAGAGCGCAGTGGAGGAGATGATTCCTTCTCCCACAGCTCGCCTGCTCGACCGGCAAGAAAAGTGATGCATATTGAGGCTTTCCAGAGGAAGATAAGGTTCATCTTTTGAGTTACCTCATTTGCTCGTCTAGATGTTTTCGTGAGGTTCGACGTTCGAGAGCTCGCTTTTCCGACTTCCAAGCTATCGAGCTCAAGTATCAAAAACGTGTCATGTCGGCCAGTAGGTACTCATGGTACAGTGGTCGATGCTCCCTGGGAACTTTGATCAAGACATATGCTTCCCAGAATGAGCATTTTCGAATCAAAATTCAGGATTTCAGAGGCCACAATACGGTCTGATGGTGCCCCATCACTGGGTGTGATTCAAACTCACACACGTTTTTAAAGCCAACATCTTGCGGTCGCTCATGCCGTTCTAAATTGAGCGTGAAAGCTTTCATGGATTTGGGGATGCGACCGATTGATAACAACTCAGTGCCGGGGCGCGAAATCGTGTGATCTATGCAGAACACATTGTCCGACTGTTGTGCCCAGATGATCAAGTGGCAAGGTTTGGCGTCACCTCGATGCCTCAGAGCTGATTTTTGGATTCTACAATGCTCAAGGGTGAAGCAAATCCAGAGAACGGGCAAGTGCAGCATGACATTTGCTTCGCTGTTGTAGCGCTTGGCATGAGACGGTGGCCGATGGACGTTTCGACTCTATCCATGCGTGGTAACATGTGGGAAAAAGCCTTGCAAGGATCGAGGTTCTGGCGAGTACGCCTAGGGAAGTCTCCCGGTGTGACCTATTTCCAATCGTCCCCCAGGAGGGCAAGGCATCCGAGAGTATATTGTAGCTACTGAGGAACCAGATCGGGAGAGGAGAGATAGTTGATTTAGTGATATTGATGAGGTGGTTGTCATCGAAACCACCGCACGATGAAAGTCGTCCGTCGTTCGCATTGAGAACAAACAGGCGATCGAACTGGATCGTGTCGCGAGGATGCAATGGAAACGACTAATGAATGGGTAAGGAGGAGTGCAGATGCATAATATATGTGCAGAAGCGACGGGAGCAACCTGGAAGGGAGGTCCAGTGGGCTGGACCCACTTTCAAGCGAAACTCTAATTCGATTCGCCGGACCATTCGAAGTGGAACTCTGCGAAGACTCATCACGCGGTGCATGGCACTACCTCTAATGTTTCGACTATGAAATGGCCGACAAGCACATGGAAGTATGCTCCGTGATCTTCCGCTTCAGGGTCGAAGGCTCTCGTCTGACGAGCATTTCCTGGTGAACGTCGCCCAGACCGAAGAAAGCGACACCCAACAAGATACCCTTGACGATGTCTTTGGGTCCGCGCCTTCATCGCCTGGTCTTCATGCGCAGGACCGAGTGAGTGGCTCTGAAAGGGCAGAACACTCAGATATTCCTCGACTTCGAAGCATCCATGTGACGAATGGCTACCGCGAAGGCATTGCTGTGAGCAAGGAGAAATACATTCAAGAAGGTTTTGATGAAGGATTCAGTCTGGGAGGGGAAGTGGGGAGGAGGGTTGGGTGGATACTGGGCGTGCTGGAGGGAATTCATGGCGCTATGAGGAAGTGCGGTGAAGAGAGCGTCAAGACTGTGCTGCAGCAGGCGAGGCAAGAGTTGAAGGTCGAGGTCGTGCTTGGCAAGGAGTACTTTGGGCCTGATGGGATCTGGGTATACGATGTGCCGGGACAAGACGTCGAGGAAGAAATCACATTCGTAGATGTTGCCAATGCGCATCCTCTTGCGAAGAAATGGGAGCAGGCCATCTCGGAGCTGACCAAGGAGTATGATCTCGAGCTACATTGAGCAGCAATACCCACTTTATTCGTCGGAAAGTGCTCCATCATCGATGCGGAACAAAAGACTTGGTATGATAAGTTGCCCGCTAGTATCATACCATCCCGCAGCATGGTCTCTGACGACACAGACGTGAATACGGGAAAGTCGGCAGCGAACTCAAAGTGGACTCCACCCAAGGGCATGGATTACATGTTGCTTCCATCGTTCATAGCGAGTCTAAGATAGAGGCCGTCTTGCGGACGACTTCGCCAGTCGTCTCCGAATTCAGCGCGTCGACATCGGCACTACCTCCTACGACGAGCTGTTTGTGCAGTACGCGCGAGTCTCTCGAGCTAACATGTCCTGCCTATGGTTCGCGCGCAGACTACTGATATGCAGAGCTCTATTACAAGGTCTAGCCTTGAAGAGGGCCACAATTGATGCAAGCTGTCGGCGAGACGACAATCCAACCATGTTCTCGACGCTCCAGCTAATTCTCCTCCTATCCAATCGATCATTATTGAATCATTCATCAGAGTAAGACATGCTATTCGTTCCCGTGCGGCGACCGACACTACCAGCGGCCAAGGCCAGCCAGCATCTCTGAAGTTTGAGTTTTAAGGTTATTGACGGCTATCTTGGCATTGGAGCCCGTGCCATGTCACTCTTCTCCTCTCACTCAAATCAGTGGCGTCACTTCATGCTTGCAGCGTTCTTCGCTGTACCGAAATTTTGAGTGCAAACTGAAACCACATGGCTCGCATCGAACGCGCGCCGCCTGCTCTGTCACTAGGCGGGGCAGACAGCGGCACGTCACAGTCATCATCAATACAACGGACTACTTACTAACAGTCTATGGACGGAGGTTCCCCGGCCAGCAAAGTAGTCGTGGAGGCGCGTGTATGGCATGCTGGATGTCCCGCAGCGACGCCGCCAGCAGCATTTGGCTGGTTAGTTGACTCTGAATCTGTATACATATCTGCTGCAATGTGGAGAAAGTCGCCGTCGATTTGATCCAGGTCTGAAGAGCTTGGCGGTGGTCATGACGCGTGGCGCCGGCGAAGCCGCGGCGGCGACAGGCGGAATACGAGGCTCAATCTGGATCTACTGGGCCAGGTGAGGTCAGAAGAACCGTTGTTGACTCCCAAACTTTGCAACCGCTTGGGTCCTCGCCGCCATCTGGACTGCATCTGTCGTTTCCTCTGCCTTTCGTTTCGACCGGTATAATGTTTCGTGCGACTTCACCTTCGTTTTCTTTCTGCTAGCAATTGCTTCGTCCGGCCTTGTACTGCCTCGATTGGTAATTGGCGGGCGTTATGAGAATCCTGGAACTTCCCCCAGGTGTTTTGCTGGCCATTTTCGCATACTTAGCAGTTGGGCAAGCAACACCTGCGTATGGTTCGCCGACTCCTGTCTCCAATGGCACTCGCAATGCAACCTTGGCTACGACGGGCAGTGGTGCTTCGTATGCCAACGCTTGCTGGTCGGTGCAGGCCTCCTACACCTCAGCATCCGCGTCGTACAACTCTGCACATGCATGGGTATCAACCACACTCCTGACTCAAGGGCCCACATCACTGGAGTCGGTCACATATTACGAGAATGCTTCGACACTGTGCGATGGTCATCCTCGAGTGACATACTCGCCAGCAGTATCCCTCTCTACAGGGAACATAACGCATACAGGTCTGCAACCCTCGACCTCGACCATATTGGGAACGTACTTCTCGAATTACCCGAGTGCCTCTCCTACATGCAGCATCAGCCCTTCCGACTGCGATCCTCTATGGGCTGCCTACAGTAGCTCCGTGAGCGCTGCTGATCCTCTGATCACGGCTTCGCCCATCATGACGCCGCCCTGCTTGAATATGAGCCAAGCATCTGCCTACGCAGACGCTAGTTCTGAAATATATGGATGTGGCCGATGTACCATTTATGGCCAAGGAGTCCAGCTTGTCTTCTTCCCCACGACCGCTTCGATCGACTACTGTGCGAGCACTCCTGCGGCCAGTCTTACACACTATGGTCCAGGCGCTGTGATCACGGCATATGCAGGAAAGTCTACGCAGGATGGGACAGTCGATAACGGAACCGTTTTTGCCGATGGCCATGCTTTTACGTCTGGCACTGCATACATCTCAATCTCGACTGTCTATGCCGTTGACAGATGTTCCAAGACATTCGGAGTACCAGTCAATGATGCAATTTTGGCAATGCCGTCAGAATCAGTCCTCTCTCTACGCTATAGCCAGGACCACTTTCAGCGCTTGATGGAGACGGACAAGATTACCGGGTATCCAGTTTCGTATGCTGACTTCAACACGCCTATTCCGTGGTCAGCCTGGAATGGACAGAATCTTTGCGATCCTGGAGGATATGGAGGCTGGGCATGCAGCATAATTTATGAGCACTCCTTCCGCCCGCAATTGGCCATCCCTCCAGCTATCACCCAGCTAAGTCCTGACTTCGAAGGCTGCCAGATGTGGTACAATGGACTGTGGGACCCACCTCTCGCGCTCCAAGAACAGACGGCAGCCGACCGCCCTACCGGATACGGTGGAGGCTACGGTGCAACATCGACAGCGGCAGTACCTTCTGCTACGCCTGCGTCGCCCACCGCCCCAGTCACACCCTTGTCAGCTGAACAGCCGGCGAGCACGACCAGGGAAAATCAAATACCCGGTCCTACACGTCCAGCGAGTCAGCCGAGGCCAAACACTCCAGATGCTGAGCCATGGATGCAGCCTTTCGAAGTGAACGGCCACACGTTCTGGGCCAGTGGTGCTAATGGTCAGGTGCACGTCGACGGTGCAACCCTCACATCGGGAGGCTCAAGCAAGACTCTCCAGGGGAGTCTATACGCGAGCTATGGCGCTCAGGGTCTGATACTCAGCGGCAGCAGTACTGTGGCTTTTCATCAGCCCGCTGCGAGCTATTCTGCTGAAGCTGATTCTCAGTCGACTGGAGGTACAGGAGCGGCGATCACCAGCGGACTCTCCGGACCAGCTGAGCAGGGGTCCAAGCCAGCTGAAGCAGACACTACAACTACAGTCACAATTAATGGACAAACTCTCACCGTCGTCCAAAGCTCAGATGGCGCACCAATAGTCATCGACCAGTCAACAACGATCACACCAGGAGGTGTCGCGACGACACTCGCGAACGGCGAGGTAATCAGCGCTGCTAGCAATGGCGTGATATTTGGATGGTCTAGCACACTCGGAGGGAGCGCTGGAGAGCTTGCGTCAAGTGCAACTCGAGCCGGACCTCCGACCACGACTTCGTCTGGAGATGGACAGTCGGCGTCTGTGACTGTGACTAGCAGCACTTCTGGAGCTACGGCGAGGATGACTTTATTGTCAACGCTGAGCATTTCCTTGGCGCTGATAGCGCTCACGTTTGCGTTTGGGACTTGAAGTGAGCTGGAGGCAAGCAAGGTTTATGAGCTCGTGACATGAAATGCGTGGATTTGGGAGAGCGCCTGACGATAAATATGAAGAAAATAAGAAGCAGTAAGCTCGATATCCACTCAGGCCTTTACTCCGGACCGCGTCCGCAACGAAATTGCAAGAGGGCGCGAGAAACTCCATCCGGCGACCATGAGACGGTTGCCGACGCAGCACTTCATATTGCCACCATGATCGCAGCAAGGCTCGCTCGAGACGAACATCTCCCTGAGCACCATCACCAACCTGTCCGATCGAGCAAATGGCAAGGGCTCCGAAGTCTGAATATGGAGGATGAGCAATCCTTCGTGCTGACAGACGAGTTCACATGACGGACCACAACAATATGATAATAATGTCTTAGATAACCACGATGTACAGCTACTTTTGCGAAATGACTCAAATCGTCCTCGTAAGCTTTGCCGGCATCTGCCACCCAGTCACATTGGTATTCAAGCAAGAGATAGAAGAGCGAGTGGTCTGAAGCAAAGCCGATGGGTAGGTGGCGATTCGGAGATGAGTACATGCTCAACAATCACCTGGCACAGACCCAAAAAAAAGTCATCAACCAGCATTTCACTTACTGACTTGCTGACTGATGCAAAGGATGGTGTAGCATTTCATTCCATGATCGAGCGTCACGAAGAAGACCCCATTACAGGCGGGACCATCGATCCCGAGGACCGCAAGATCCCCATTCCCGACGAAGGCGTCCTCAGTTTCGCCGATTCCTCACTCTGCTTCTCCTCTCCACTCTTCCTCCACTTCGGTGCGATGATACTGTATATCATATCGTATCCAGACGAAGTAATGTGATTGATGGCCATTGCGCTTGAGTGTCGGAATCAGACATGTTGACTTGACCTATCAGCAGGAAAGGAAGGAGCGGAGTTTTGCATATGCAAGTGATGAGTGGGGCAGAGGATAAATATCATAGGTCGCGCTATTCTTGCCCGTCGTCGACAATGGCGGCTTTGCAGGAGAAGAAAGTGCGAGTTGGGAGGCAGGCTGTGCGAAATGTCAAGAGGAAGTCCTCTCTCAATAGGCGGGCACGAGTCTTGTGAAGGTTGATCTCTGGAAGGTAAGGATGGTTTTCTGGCGTTCAAGCTGTATTGGGCTGTCTGATCTGCCACTGGGCTTGCATTCGCATGTACATGACCATGAAAGCGGATGTCGAACGTCTCATTCACTCCTGGGCGGACGAGGGTGTCTGGAACTCTTCCTCGCCAGACTATGAAGTTCTGTCCTCAGTACAAGTTCGACTCGCCTTGCAATCTCGTATGGGCAATGCGATAGATGCCACGTTGGCTGCGAATAGGGAACAGTCTCCGAGGTGATTATGGGCATGGTACCCTGATATGGATGTGCCGCCTGGGTTCAGCAGACGAACGCTTTGCACGTCTGGAGAAACAAAGGGTGCGCATTCACGTGACGGCGCGTCGAGTGGTTAGTTGGATCTCCCGTCTTCTGTTCTTCCTTTCCTCTCCGTCGCGCAATGCCACCACCTCACATGGCATCACAACACAGCGCGTCGCCAAGGTCGATGACAGCCGCGGATGAGAAAGCAATGCGATGCAATATGGTTGGTACAAGCAGCTTTCAACCTTGGATTACTGTACTCCAGTCCTTTGTGCGGAATTCGGGCTGGGCGCGGCTCAATCCCGACATTCGCGGCGGCACCAGAGCACCGAAAAGCGGGCGTGCCTGCACGTCGGGTGGAGTAGTGGGCGACGCCTGCCTCAAGCATCGAGAAGTCGTAAGGGAAGGAAGGTGAAGCTCGTACGATGATGGGAAGGAGCAGTCGTCATCGAAGCCAGGCAAGGCAGGCGCGACCGGGCATGCTGGTCCAGATTCCCTCCACTTCCCCCCAGTCATCACAGCCAGCTCATCACATCAGGCCAGCTCAGGCATCATTCATCAAGGTATTCCACTCGACTCGATGGGCAAAGTCTTATCTTGCATCAGCCAAGCCCTGCGACTGCGGGGTGGCTTGCTGCTATAGTAGTCCGGTAGCTTCCTGTGATTCTGTACAATAATCAGGCCGCTAAGGATGCAACATGCTGCAGGTACACAGCGCGAATGTCCAGCTTCGGAAGGTGGAAAACATACACAAAGCAATGAGCTCCACTGCAATGCCTGTACCAACCAATAATGCGACGTTTGGTATCCCACGCGACGCCTGCGATAACAACAACCTTTTCCCTGGGCAATGGAGTCATCGTCCCGCCATCGTCCTCCTGGTCTACTGCCCGTGCGGGACGCCGAACATTGGGGACGGGATCCTATCAATCACTTCCCACCGCTTCCCTCGCCTGCAGATGTATGTTGATGCTACATACAAGCTACAAAAAGGCTGCTGCCCTCCCTACCCTCCACAATCAATTCCCGTCTGTATTCGTTGCCTGCTGCTTGTTATCCATCCTTGTCCCTTGCCTTTTCCCCCCCGGACAGCAGGAAATCTGGGACTGAAAAATGTTCTCCAATCGCTTCTTGAGCCTCGCCGCTGTCCTCCTCTCCTCGATATCGTTGATCTCCGCCTCACTTGGACCTCAATTTCATTCGGATTCAACATGGAACAAACGAACCAAGAGACAGTACTTCCCACAAGCGGCACAAGACATGTACCAATTTACCACCGCTGAAAATATCACAATTCGCTACAAGATGCCCGGCAAGGATGGCGTTTGTGAGACGACTCCGGGTGTCGAGAGTTATTCGGGTTATATCGATGTTGCGCCCAAGTATGTATGCCTGGCGAGATGATATCCATGGATCCATGGCTGACCACCACCCAGTGTCCATGTCTTCTTCTGGTTCTTCAATAGTCGTAGGAATCCTGCTACAGACGATTTCTCGCTCTGGCTGAACGGTCAGTACTTCGTTGTCACGCAATTTTCCCCGCGAACTTTTCTGACAGTGAACAGGTGGTCCGGGATCTGACTCGCTCATTGGACTGTTCGAAGAGTTGGGACCGTGCAGAGTCACTGAAGAGCTTGAGACTATCATCAACCCATACTCTTTCAGCAATGTCTCCAACATGCTCTTCTTGAGCCAGTAAGCAAAGCTCGAATCAATGTCACGGGCCATCTGGGATATCTGTTGACCTCTCTGCCTAGACCTGTTGGTGTCGCCTTCTCCAACCAAGGCATCATGAACGGCTCCCTCGGCTCGTATACTGGCTCGTTCTACAACTCCTCGCAAGCCAACGTCACTGGCACATATCCCATTCTCGATCCCATCGACGAGGGCACAATCGACACTACCGACTTGGCTGCTGTCGCCGCGTGGCACATCCTGCAGGGCTTCCTCGGTGGTCTTCCATACTTGACCGCCAACGAAGCATACGAGCCTAAGAACTTCAACCTCTGGACCGAGTCGTATGGTGGACACTACGGGCCAGCTTTCTTCGACTATTTCTATCAGCAAAATGCTTTGATCCAGAATGGTACTACGAAGGGATATCCGCTGAACTTCAAGACCCTTGGAATCATCAATGGTGAGTGGCTTGAGAGCTAAACAATGCCCAGTGGCCGACCCACTGACAACACCGCTTAGGAATCATCTCCGAAGAGATCCAGGCCGAGCACTACCCTGAATTTGCAGTCAACAATACCTACGGCATCAAGGCTTACAATGACACTGTCTACAACTACGCCAAGTTCGCTAACAACTGGCCGGGAGGCTGCCAGGCACAGATCCAGGGCTGTATCGCTGCTGCGCAGGAGATCAATGGCGGTTATGTCAAGGGCAAGATCACAAGTGTAGCCAGCCAGCATCCAGCAATCGCTGCCGTGTGTGCCGAAGCAGCGGACATGTGCCGTGACAATGTCGAGAGTCCTTACTACTACTTCGGAGACCGTGGCGTCTACGACATTCGTCACCCGTACGACGACCCGACGCCCGAGGAGTACTACGTCGATTACCTCAATCAGGCGCACATTCAGCAGGCTGTCGGCGTCAGCCTCAACTACACGACGTCCAATTCCGATATCTACTGGCAATTTCAGCAGACTGGCGACTTCATCTACCCCAATTTCCTGGCGGACCTGGAGGAGATCCTTGATAGTGGCGTAAGGGTTGCGTTGATCTATGGCGACGCCGACTACATCTGCAATTGGTTCGGTGGGGAGGCTGTGAGCAAGCAGGTCAACTATACTTATACAGCCGAGTTCAATGCGGCTGGTTATACACCACTGATGTACGGAGGCGTGCAGTACGGTGAGGTTCGAGAATACGGTAATTTCTCTTTTACGAGGGTCTATGAGTCTGGTCATGAAGGTAAGCCAAGCGAAGACGAGGAGTCGTTGCATGTCTGAGACGTTTGCTGACGTCTTGATAGTCCCATACTACCAGCCTGAGGCGTCTTTCGCTCTCTTCGACCGAATGCTCAGTCTTGTGGATCTGCCTACGGGAGAGACGCCTGTTACGCCCACGCTCGCGTCAAACGGGACCGCCAACAGCACACACACTGCGCCATACCCATCCCTCCCACCCACGGATACTGCTGCGGCCGCAGCGTACGCGTCGAGCGTGATTGCCTACTACAACTCATTGGATCAGATGCCACCACCAACTGGGTCGCCAAAGCAAAAGCATTAGGAGATGAAGGTGTGAATAATGCTGTCATGACGAGGGATTGTAGAATTGATTACTATACATTGATTGAATGGAATTACCTTGATCATATTCCAATACTCCAGTGTCAGACTCAGGCACTTTCTCTACGACTCTACTACCAAACTTGCGATTGACTTTCTTTCGTGAAATAATCGGCCCCGAATTTCATGGAAGCAGTCTTGGGAATGACGTAGAGACGCAGGAGAGGAGGTCCAATGCCACAAATGTTTCACGATCCCACTCCATTTATGGGGCGTGCCTGACTACTTCACCACTATCGGTGGTGTCAATCCATCGGTCATCGACGAACAGAGTCATGAACACAATTCTGCTAGGCCTCGCCGTCGGTCTCCTCGCACCACCACTGCTACTCCTCTTCCACACGCCCCATTCCCAAGATTTGAACATTGTCCTTCGCAGCTCACCGCAGCGACTGAGTACATCGGATATCGTCTTGCTGTACATCAAAGCCCTTCTGAAACTCGTGCCTGGCTACTCCCGCTCTCTAAGACCAGATACGGGGCGGACTGAATTTGAGCTGCCGCAAATTACTGTTGAAGGCAGAATTCAGATTGCCGACGCAGACGTGAGCAAGTTCAGGCAAGCTGTTCGAGCTGAGCGCCATGGGGAGGAGCGCAATGGGAATGTGATGTTCCTCGTCGCGCTGACGCTTCCTTTGCTCGTGGGAATCTTCACGATGAGAGGGTGTCCGGTGAAACCACTCGGTGCATAACAAGTCATAGGAAGTGTCTGGAATCTTCTGCTGATCGGTATATCTAGGAGCCGTCAACACGAGCAATCATTTCAAATTCACCGATCCAAGTCTTTGCCGGGACTTTGAGAGATTACGAGATGCGGATATCACCTACCAGGCGACCTTTGGCGGACCCGATCACCCAGGTAGGAGAAAGAAACGAGGCGTGGCGTTCTGCGTCAACATTACCATCTTCTCGTCTGGAAGGGCTATTGTCGAGCAGGCACTGTGGTTCTTGCAGTTTCTGCCCGCGACGACAGAGCCGAGATGGAATGGAGTGCTTGATGAACCGAAACGTCGTCCCGTCATGTCTGCGCGAGGAAGGGGACAGAGACTGCGAATGACCACTACAGACCCGAGTAAATGGGCCACTTGCTGTGGCGACTACAATCCCATCCACGTCTCGAGCATCGGAGCGAAATTTTTCGGGTTTCCGGGTGTTATCGCGCATGGGAATCATGTCTTGGCCTTGATTGTGGAGCAGCTGAAGGATCAAGCTTCTACAGAGGCACAAGTGAATGACTCTTCTGACGATGCGAAGCGGCTGTGCTGGGAAGAGGATGAGCCTTTCTGTGTCGAGGTTGATTTCAAGAGGCCTTTTGTCTTGCCGGGTGAGGCGGAGGTCAAGTGGGCGAAGGGCATGTTTGGTGTTGCGAAGGGTGACAGGGACGTTCTCGAAGGCTGTATATATCCTACTGGGAGCGTGGTGAAAGAGTAAACGACACATCCACATGAGAGCACGGACAGATATGGCGAGGGCAAGTTGCTTCTTCTCCTTGCAAAGTTTGATTCAACGTCTCTGCGAGGAGGATGTATTTGATTGTTCTGGAAGGAGGCGTACTGGCTTAGCCAGAACACCTGAATGCAACAGCGGGACCATGTGAGGAATGTCTTTCCTGGAATCTCCTCATAAAAATATTGGAGCTGATGGACACTCTGGCCACAGGAATACTGGCTCAGCCGGAGGTGCTATTGCCGAGATACCATGATTTCATGGCTGATGTGATGGGTCAACTGTGAAATCGAAAGACAACTAGTGTATTGGAGAGCCGGTTTGAACCGTGTTTCTGGCCCGAATTTGACGACGCAGCTCTGCGGGGCTGTAATCTCTGATCATGCTGATGACGAAGTCTCTGCCTCAGTCTGGAAGCATTATACTCGAAATGGGACACAGTGTTTCCGAGAAAAGAGAGGTCTCTTTCTCTTGAACGTATGACAGCGGCGAAGCGTTTCACATGGGTAATGAGAAGGTGAAGGAGGATGATCTAATGTTTGTTCCAGTAGTCTCTTTGCGACATGACAGTTGCTGAGTGCTACGCCGACAGTAGTAGTAGCCTGTTAGAAGATGGAGAAGCGGGGAGGTTTTGTCTTGTCAAGGTTTGGGAGCGGATTCTCGGGAAGGACCAGGGGGTTCTAATGGTGGTAAGTGATGGATGGTTGACAAGAATTGATCGATATGGGACTTCTCCTGCACTTCCCTTCAACAGCGTCTCTGCAAGAGTCCACTGTTAAGATCAGATGAGGATGGGCATGCTGACCTGGATAGCAAAGATTAGCATCGAGAAACAGTATGGCCTTGGAGAATGTGAGGGGATACAGGGTAGAAGCGAGCAAATTCCGGGCCAGCGAGTGATGGGCAGCTACGACTCATGATATACGTGGAAGGCTTTCTTGTGCGATTGAATGATAACTTCTCTAGGTGATTGAGGCAGCTGGTCATAATGGAGACGGAGATAATAGCCTAGAAGGCAGAAATGACAGTGGAGAAATGTGTATTCCTCAGCGATGTGATGGGAATGGGGAGGATAGATGGTGATAAACTTGGTGGTCAGTGAGGAGCGGCAACTCCTCATAATCAACACGACGCTGCTCACATGACATTTGGCGACGACATCTCTCGATGGACGAGGTACTGCATTACGATGCGATGTGAATGGTTGCTAAGAAGATAGAAACGACCGTGAGACAATGTGTATTCCCACGTAAAGTAAAGGACTCATGAGTGTAGACAGTGAAACAGGGGATGTGAGTGGGGCAAATACCTTGATAGATGACCAATGTGACAGTGTTCACGCAACGTTTGGCGACAACGTCTCTGCGATATCGCGGAAGCTGATTACGCTGACGACGGCGATCATGGCTAAGAAGATGAACCTAGCAGTGAGAGAGTATGCAATCCAAGAATATGTGATGAGGGATGGCTAGGGAATAAGGGGTCATTTGGGTGGAGGGTGAAGGGAAATGGAGTGGCAAATGGGTTCTGCACGCTGAGATCCGGCATGATCTCTGCCAGGACGGAGCGGTTGATCGTGATGGCGACAATGCCTTAGTCGAGGAGGCAATCAGCGAACGATGGATCTATCAGGTGGAAGATGAGGGATAATGGACGACAATTGGAACCAAAGTAGAATGGAGGGAGAACTTTCACTTTCATTGCGCTATATTACTGCTGCTTTACTTGCAGCCACAGAAACGCAAAAAGTGATGTGAGGGACGCATGGAGCCCCGCCTAACGGCGGCGCGTCTCCCTGTAGTTGCCAGGGAGGCCCTCACGCAAGTCCAGAGCGCGCACGGCATCCAGGTAGCTGCCATAGCAGCGGAAACGGATTTGGATTTCCAATCCGCCGCCGTGGCGGATGCGTCGCACACGCCCCAGAGTGCCGAAGGCGCCGAACGTGCGAAGGAGCTCCAGGTCGCCAGGCTCTTCAGTGTCACGACGGACGACGTAGATGTCGCGCTTTGCTGTGTTGGTATGCTCGACACGGAGCGGACGACCAGCGACACGGAGATTGTACCTCGTATTGGCAAGGCCGCAAGCGCCGTTAGCGTCCTGGATGCACTGAGCTTGGTCAGTATATAGCAACAACAGACAGCGGAAGAACACTCACGGTGTACTGGATGAGCGCATGAGGCTTGACGTAGTCGGCAGTGTAGCGACGACCGATGTGGATGGTGAAGCGATGGCCGGTGGGAATAATGCTGAAGGCTGCGCGGACGTGCCAATGCAGCTCCAGGTCAGTGAGGTTGGCTGGGAGGCTGGAGAAGAGTCAGTGACGTTGTCATATACCGAGAGCAAAGAGGCGGCGCTACTTACTTGCCGACGAACAGGACACCTTCCGCTGGGCAGGTGCGTTGGGAAGCTCTGAAAGCCTCCTCGAGGCCACGGAGCTCAACCACGTCGTGTGCGTCGGCGACATTGACCAACATGGTGGTGGTAGTCTTGGCAGAGTCGGAATGGAGCAGCGCAATCTTGGTGGCGTAGGGAAGCTCTGTATTGATTCCGGCAGGAGCAGAGGCAGTAGATCCGAGAGATGGCGGCTCAATGGTGCCAGCTGGTGTCTCGAGCTCGACGAGGCCACTGTCCATCTCCTTGCACTCGAAGACCTTGGCGAGAGGCATTTTGGACGATGCAGGATCGACATCAGCCGGGCGGTCAGCGATACCATCATCGATGCTGAGCTTGGTGAATGCTTCGAAGCGATGGTCGTCATTTCTGAAGACGACATGGCCTGTTGGGTTGTCTGGGTTGATGAAGCGACCCCAAACGGTCTTCTTCAAGCCTATGGCGCCACCCTGATGAGCTCCGAAGGTGTTGAACGCCATGGTGAGCAAGGCGGATGATGCTGGGGTAGTGAATGTTGACTGCTATCGAGTCAGTGTAAGGGTGCAGACAGAAGGGACGAGTACAGAAGCGCAAACCTGCGAAGTATAGGTAGCCGAGTGGACTGCGGTCGAGGAGCTGCTGCTTGATCTGCCGTTTATGAGTCAGTGACGAGAACATCAGACGAGATGGAAGAGGGAAGGGAGACATGCCTGTGTGGTGGAGGGAAGAGTAGTGTACTGCTTGAGCTATGGCAAGAAATGAATGCTGGAGCGGTGAGTGATGCTGCTGCTGCTGGTGGTACTACACGCGAACGATGGTGATTGTTGATGTTGATGTAGAAGAGAGCAAGAGAACAGAAGTTCAGGCGGAAGAAAAACACAACAACAGCGAGAAACAGAGGAGAAGTGGGCCTCCCGTGCTCATGTAAGCCTCCCAAATGCTACGAGTTTGTCCCGGTCGACCATATCTCAATGCAGTGCGGTCGTACACTCGCAGGCAAGGTTGCAGAGTGCAGAGCTCAGTCTGATGATTCGTCTCCAGCTGTTTTCCGTGTCGAGCACGTATGTGGTTGTTGTGGTGCTGTATGGCTGTTGCTTGGATGGTCCTCCTGATGTGCCTGAGGACCACCATGGATGGGAATGCCAAGCGTATGCTCCTTCCATGTCCACTGGCTCTTTCCCTGTCTATGGACCCACCGCTCTCTTCAGCCGGAAGGAAAGACCTGCGATTGCTCAGACAGCTCTATCTGTCAACACTGGAATGCGTGCAGAGGAGGTCTCTGGAGACGTGTGTGTTGTATTCGTTGGTGTCAAGGCAGTTTTGTAGCCTGTAATGTAGCAGGACAGCTTGCAATGGCTACGAGCATGTATCCTCCAGCACAACGACCGGCGGGTGATGGCGACGGGAAGTTGCTTGGTGGAGCATCGTGCGAGTATGGAGGAGGTATCGGAGGATCCGCGTATCGTTCGCGGCGGCAAGGAGGAAGTCGTGGTGGTGTATCGAGCTGCGAGTGATTTGCGAAGGAAACAATCGCGTCATTCCGGCCGTCACAGGCGGGTATCGCTGTCGAAGAGGAGGGAGCAGAGGTCGTGGAGATCGTGGAGGTCGTGGAAGTCGGTGTTCCCGTATCAAGGGCATGGATATCGCTCGCGTCGGCGCTGAAGACGCGGCGGAGGCTGTAGTGTAGCAAGACGGCTCGCTAAGACAATAGATCCGTCGTTTCCACCGTCACAGGCGAATATTGCTGTCGATGAGGAGGTTGTGGAGGTCGTGGAAAGTGTGAGTATCGTGGTAAAGACGTGGATATTGCTCGCATCGGCGCTGAAGATACGGCGGAGGCTGTAGTGTAGCAGGGCGGCTCGCGAAGACGGGGATCTGTCGCTTCCACTGCCACAGGTCGATGAGGACGAAGAGGAGGTGGAGCTGATAGAGGTCGCGAAGGCCGTGACGGTCGTAGGCACATCCATGAAGGCAGAGGCGAGGACACGAGGACAGTAGACAGGCTTGTGATCAGCAGCACCATATCCTCCTCTCTGGCAGGAGCGTAC
Organism: Microcyclosporella mali; assembly: GCA_002785985.1. Taxonomy (NCBI): domain Eukaryota; kingdom Fungi; phylum Ascomycota; class Dothideomycetes; order Mycosphaerellales; family Mycosphaerellaceae; genus Microcyclosporella; species Microcyclosporella mali. The sequence continues at coordinate 2,048,804 of NHNU01000001.1, forward strand.
ACGATCCCCAACGAGCCTCCATATTCGTGGTCGAGCAACCATGATGTCTCTCAAAGCCTATTGTCCGCCGTTGCACGCCCGTAGATAGTCGGATCCACGAAGTTGGTGATATCGTGCCCGGAAGCTGACATCAGGGACGAAGACAGCAACGAGAGAGACTCACAAACCATCGCGTCGCTGTCAACGGGCTCTCGCAATGCTTCTTGAAGCTCCTTGTCCGCCGTCATGGTCCGCCAGATCGACCACATCCTGAATAGGGGCAGTCTACCGAACGGGCCATATCATGTGTCGCCCGCCGTCAGCCTTCGACGGAGGCTACCCGACCATCGTGATAGTTTCCCAGTGCTTCTATGAGGCTTCCAGCAGCGCCTCATCCTCCGTGGCGAGGTCTCGGACCGTTTCATCTAGAAGCAAAGGCGATCTACGGACAGTGGTACCACGCCTCATCCACCATCAAGACCGTAGGCGGTAAGACCAGAGCATATCGCACCACCAATGTAGCATCTAGACAATACTTGATGCTTCCCGAACCTCCTCGTTCACCATCGTGGCCCTATAGCCTACGGAGTCCACTGCGGGAGCGATCGCGAGCGATGTGCTGGTTCATACATCCATCACCATCGGCAGAAAAGACGACGGCGACGACAGAGCCTCGTCAACCACAGCCACATTGTCATGATGATTCTCTGATGCTTTCGGAAGCTCCTTCTACACTGTCACAGTGTCTCAGACCGCCTCGTCTATTGTGATGTTGCTTGCTACCTCCGCCTCGCCTCAGCCGCTGAAATGTATGCCCATCCTCCTCGTGTGCTCGATGTATCCGCCTCACTGCGCATCGTCGCCCCAAATCCGGTTTGCTTCCACCGTCTGTACGACACTCGCATAGCTCTGTGCCTGTAACACTGCTCTTGAATGGCCCTGTGGTGGCTGGCAGGAAGTGGAAGAACAAGAAACCGCTGAGCACTCCGCTTGGAGAAAAGCCAGCGGACTTCAGTTGCCCTCAGACACCGAGAGTAGACTTCTGCCATTGTCTTCATCATTGCCGCGACATCATGACCATTCACAACGTCCTACTGCGCGTGAACGTCCTACGAGCTACCCACCACAACCTATACCGCAGCTTATAGGTGGTCTCCAACCCAGCAAAGCATCCAGCAAACCTTCAGAAACCGACCGAGCCACGAACGAACCATCGCAAAGGCAGAACGAGCTCTCGTACCGTCACGAACGATCGTTCCTGCAGGCCGACTTATAGCGAAACGCGTCCAGCAGCGCTTTGGAGACGAATCAAGAGGAGCTGCTGCGTATGGTCAGACGCCAGAGCCGTCACGCAGTCACAGCAGTCGCTTCAGCATCATTATGAGACGAGAGGAGTGACGATGCATCGCTTGGCTCTTCCAGAAGAGCTGGCGCATCCAGAGTTCCCATATTCATGTCGTATGCGTGTACAACATTGTCAACAGCCTCCACAGCCCGCTTGGAGCTATCTTGAACAGTCTCGATGTTGTCACTCATCACAGAAAGACCAGCGATGCCACTTCACTGACGAGGAGACAGTGTCAATCCCGGATGGAGCATTAGTACTCCCCGTTGACCACCTACGTTGAACCTTTTTCATCACAACCGTCCGAACTTTAGACCACCTCTTCGCTGGTCACTCTACCACCGTGTTGCTGCCACGTCTTCGAATGAGAGCAGCTCGCGCAACAGCTGAGTAAAAGACCACGGCTATGTCTGATGGCTCATACAGATGAACATACCCCGGACAAGGGGTCAGGTCTGATTCGAGGCCTACCGACCTTTCGTGCAGATCAGTAGATCGTATCGGTGCCAAACAACTCATGTAAGAGCAGTAAATTAGATGCATAAGCCGCAATAGATGGCAACGTCGCGATCGCAAGCGTCTCAGAGGACATACTGTACGTGGGAGAGTCAAAGCATCTGGTCAGGCCCTTCCGAACGTCGCGATACCACGGACATGCCTGGAGGGGGGCTCATCGGCAGTTAAGCTGGTGCCATTGAATGACAGACACTAAGCTGATCGATGAGTCTAGGTTCGCAGCCCTTGGCAAAGTTGCCTGTCTCCTCACGATCGCCTATACCATATGCTCGTCGTGTAAGTTAGCCAGAAGTATTGTAGCGAGCCCTGTGGCAGACACCGATGAAGGCAAGACACCGCGGAGGAAGACGGCGGAAGAAGACGGCGGACGAGAACAAAAGTGAAGCCTTGGATCCAAGAGATGTTACCCAAAGACAGCGACCCTCCCCTACCATTCGATCTACACGGCCAACGGATTCGACATTCGTGGATCACACTTTCGCTCGTCCCGGGATACTCCTTGGTAACGATTCCAGTTCTCCAGACTCTCGCAGCACTTGTACGATCTGAGCTGCTTCGAGATCCAACGGACCAGCCCTCTCTAGGTCTTCGCTCGATATCTGATCTTTCCCACACCAAACCCACACCCTCTCAGCTCCTTTCACAATCCAATCCCAATCCCTTCCAGTCTCACTCTCATCTCGCATATTGACACAAAGCTCCCTGACCCAGAACTTCCCGCTGTATTTTCTGCCGACCACAACACTCAAAGCATCCCAAACAGGCGTGGAAACCATGCAGGCACGCCCCGATAGCGTTACAGGTTGCCTTTCTACTGTGGCCAGTGAAGGAAGCGTTTCGAGGGCTGCGTATGGTGGGAGAGGCGGGCCGGCGTGTTCGAGGGACAGGAAGATGTTTGTCGGGGTGCTGTAGGACAGGATGGAGACGAGGCGAAGGTGTGAGGTGGGAAGATGGGTATATTGGAAGAGCATTACTGGGGAGGTGGTGATAGAATGGGAAGATGGATGAGATGATGTCGCTGCTCGGGATCCTGGACTTTGCTGGGCGGGGCGTTTCGGGTGGGAACGGCGAATTGCAGCCGATGGCCAGGTCATCAATCGTGCCGGCAGGGAGATAGTGCTGCAATCAAAATGAAGGAGTGATATGTAATATGGTTTGATAAGTGATTGCTGGTAGATTGGATGCAGATTGCAACGCTTTTTGTATATACAAACTAGAGATGCAATGCATCGACTGGGCTGACTGTACACCATTCTATCCACCCTTTAGGACTGAACAACAAATTGCTGACTGTGGTTTTTGTACAGCACACTACTGTCAAGAACTTGCAACGTCGAGCTGCGGATGAAGTCAATACCCAGATGCTGGGCATCGATGAACTTCACCTGCGCATAGCTGTAGTCATCGGCATAAGCGAAAACGTTGGTACTATAGTTCGCTCCAACGCTCGACAGTCCCTCGATGTTGCCCGCACCTCCCGCGACAATGTACATGGGAGCCTTCGGATTGTTCATGCCTGCTGAATCCGCAGTACCGTTGTAGACGGGCAAGAAACGCTGGCTGTTGTGGACGTGGCCGAATATGGCGAGGTCAACGCCGTATTGGTAGAAAATGGATTCGAAAGCCGTCTGGCACTCGGAGCAGACGTTGTCGGAGGAGTCGGTGCTATACCATGGACGGTGGCCGGCAACTATCAGCCAGGGTGTGACACTGCGGTCCACACTCGCGAGATCGGCGTGAAGAAAATCGAGCTGTTGGTTCGGATATCCAAAGGGACCAGCATCGAGACCACCACTGCCACCTGGACCGTCAGGAGCGTCGGTAAAGTCGGTCTCTGTGTCGAACATGACGACGTGCGCCATGCCGTATTCAAAGGAGAACCAGAATGGTGGCAGGGCGAGCTGGGATGCATTCTTGGCATTTGCCTGGGCGGCCTGATCTTTCGAGTGAGAGGCAAATGCAGAGGGCATGGTGTCACCAAATCTCATCATGAAGTCGGTAAAGTTGTTCTGGCCTTCCGGGCAAAGTCCAGTGGTATAACTGATCTCGGTGCAGTCGGCCTCGTGGTTGCCAGGAGAGATTTGATAAAGCTTACGTCCAGAGATAGGAGCAAGCTGATCGCCGTAGAACTGTTCGAGAATTGCTTGGTATGCGTCCTTTCCATCGAGCAGGTTCTGGCTCTTGAGGTACCAGTCGTCAGCGTAGCCAAGGTCTCCAGGATGCACGATGATCTCAAAATCGTCAACGGTCTGTGCTAGGGCGCCAATGGTTGTGTGATTTAGAGCTGGTTCGATGGCTGGGATGTCCCTCTTGTTGCTTGTTGTGAAGCCATCAGGGCCGTACACGCCGAGGTCAATGACCACGTCCATATTGAACGCAGTCTTGTCTCCAGGCGTGCGTGGACTGAGGAAATGACCAATAGTTGAATTGTTAGAGGCGATCTGATAGTAATACGTCGTAGCTGGCGAGAGATTGGCAAGAACTGTAGATCTCTCCTTAGCAAGAGTCGTGGATATTGGCGGATCTGTGTCTTGCTACCTACCAACGGACGTGCCCCATGTCCGGGAGGATGCGTATGTCCGAGAGTTGGTCGAGCAAGCATGTTGGCTGAGGTTCGTGCTAGAAGTGCCATAGCTCACGCAGCTTTGGTTGAGCTTCTCGTATGTGTTCCATCCGACAGAGACGGAGTTTGGTCCATATACTGCCAGACGTTGCTGGACGGGCGTGGTCAAATCTGCAGGGATAGATGGGTAGTTGACAGCCAGGGCACCGACCGCAGCCGAGAGCATAAGAGCCTTGTACGACGGCATGGTTCACTGATTTCGAGGAGAATTTCGTAGTTACTTCTTGTCTATAGCAGATAAGTTTGGAGATTCGATGCTCGTCCGGTGCGAGATGCGAGTTCGTGTTTCGCGAAGATCTGAGTCACCATGCAATTCCAGAACGTCTTGAAGAAATAGTCGTCGTCATCCCCGTGGGTGAAGACTAAGTGTTGCTCATATAACAGACGGCACCTTCTCGAAGGAGCAGTAGAATAGCTGCAAGGCACTCTCCGGGTGGGATTGTTAGCGAGTGCATGTGGGCAGAACGATTGGAGGACAACAAAACTTCTCCTGGCAGGGCTGCAGCAACGAGACGAAGCATGGTGAAGCTTTTGCAAGAGAAGCACATCGCCTGCAACTTAACCGCGGAAGATGCACCTTCGTGGTCATCCCTGCGGATGCGATTGGCGGAGAGGTCCATCGTAGCCATCGCCACGTCGGGATCTGCACAGAGGCGGACCGGGAGCAGTCTTGTCTGAGGACCATGGCCGTTCTGCATATATCCTTTGTGTCATCGTGTCTTGTCTAGGCAAAGGCAACGATTTCATATAGAGCAAGATGATGCTGAAGAGAGATGAGGGAAAAGAAGAGAGCTCGAGAGGAGTCTTGGGGAATGCCCCCTTGTTAAGTCCGAAGAATATCCGACGTCATCGGACGGCATTCCTCTGCCCTTCCCTCTGACCTTCTCACTCGCCATATGTCCTTCACATTCACGCCAAGTCGTCGATTTCCAATCCCATTCAATACTTATGCCACATTCGGATACTTCTACTGTGAAGCAGAAGACGGAGGAGGATTTCATGGAGCTTCTGCCAGCCCGCCTTCTCCAGCGTCTAGTAAGAAGCGCGCAACATAATTTTCTCGACAGCGAACAGGAAAATGTCACCTCACGTGCCAGTGCAATGCAGTCTACTGCATAGTGAGCCGATCAATGGATTGGATGGCCATCTGTTTCTGTTGATCTGAGAACAGAACAGAGGGCAAATGACGATCTTTAGGTAAATGTGGACTTCTTCCTAATCCCAGTTCTTCAGATAAGTGGGGGGATGCCGCCAAGTTGTCTGGACATTCTCGCAATGGCTACAGCATGGCTCACGTTTCAAGTGATGTCTGTTCACGAGCGCTCTAGCCTCTCCGCTCTACAGATGGTTGACTGTGATGGTACTCAAATGCAGACTTCGGCATGGCTGTGTGAAGATAGTGTTGTTCACCTCATGAATCCTCGACTGCTATCTTGATTTTACTGTCCTTTCATCGGAGCACCCCCAACACCATCCGAACTGCTGCTACTTCGCATCACAGTTGTCTCAGCCCCCTTCGTTGGCTCGGTGCCATCAATCGTACGTCCAGACACAACGCCCTCCTCCTCGTCAGGCCGCCAGAAGTCCTTCTTGCCTTTGGAAGCACGAATCAACCAGGGTGGGAAGACTCCTCCGGGCAGCTTGTAGGTCCAGAATTCCTTGTACTCTTTTTCGGCTGGACGAATGCGATCTCCACTGATCTTCTCCACAAGCCAGACTGTGGTATTAATGAGGATGTAAGAGACGATGCCGGCAATAAGGCCGTAAGCAATCGAGTAGGCTGTGAAGACGGTCAGTATGCGTTCATATCACTCAGAGATGGGTTTCTTACTGAAAGGCATGATAGCGATGGTCAAGAATGCTGGTATGGCGTCGCCCAGATACCGCCAGTTGATCTCCGCCGCGGCTTTGCTCATCAACGCACCAACAATGACAAGCGTGCAGCCAGTAGCCCAGGGTGGTATTGAGGCGAAGATTGGCGCGAAGAAGATCGAGATGAAGAAACAAAGACCAGTCGTCATGGCTGTCAGTCCCGTGGCACCACCTTCGGAGATACCAGCGCCAGACTCGATGTACGCAGTCACTGGGGGACAGCCCATGAGCGAGCCAATGGAAATGCCAAAGGCGTCGACCAGGTACGCAACCGCCGAGCCCTCGAAGTCCTGAGTCCTCTCATCAATGGCGCCGGCGAACTTGGCCATGGAGTACAACGTTCCAGTACAATCCAATATGTCCACATACAGGAAAGTGATGGAAGCGACAGCAAACTGCCCTCCATTCGATGTGATAGACCAGTCCTGCACAGCCAGAACGTTCTTGATGGGACGGAATGTTACGACCTGCTTGAAGAAATCAAACATCGAGTCGCCGAGCTCGGTGTACGGGAAATACGTCACAGGCGTCCCTCTGGGCCAGGAGATAATGCTGACGAGAAGGATCCCGGCAATGATGGCGCCCTTGAAGCGGAACATCATCAAAAAGACGGTGAAAATGCCGCCGCAGAAGATCCCGATCCAGAGAGTCGGGTTGCGCATTTTGGTGCCCGAGGGACAGAGTCCTGTCTCGTCGAAGGCAGATTGCACACAGCCGGCTAATTCGAGAGGTGTTGAGGTGGCTCCGGTAATCAGGCCAATTCCAGCGGAGTAGGTCAGTCCGATCAGGGTGAGGTAGAGACCTATGCCGACACCAGTCGCCATTTTGATGGAGTGTGGGATCGCTCTGGCAAGCCACTGTCGAAGGCCGAAAATCGTGAGAGCGACAAAGACGAAACCTTCCACGAAGATGGCTGTAAGTGCTTGCTCATAAGATAGAGAACCCGATCCATGGTATCCCACGACGTTGAAGGTGAAGTACGCATTGAGACCCATGCCCGGAGCGAGAGCGATCGGCATATTCGCAAAGAACCCCATACAAAAGCTTGTCAGAGCACTGATCGCCGCTGTTGCCGTCACGAGATCACGGTTCACTTCTTGCACGCAGGAGAGATATGTGGTGTCCGTTTCGCAGAGATCGGGGCTGTCGGCTGGGCACACGCAAGTTCCGCCGGATTGAGAGACGATGCTTGCGTTGACGGAGATGATGTATGCCATTGCGAAGAATGTAGCAAGGCCGGCACGAATCTCGGTGAAGAAGTAGGAGCCTTTGCGCTCCCTGGGCTATGACATTGTGGTCAGCACAACCTTGATACAAGAATCGTGAGCATTCTTACATGTCCGCTGCCTTCCAATCTGAAGTACCTGCCCACTGCGCTCTTTGCGACAGCGGCATTGGCGTTGTGCACCATATCGTTGAAGCCCATGTTTGCTGTGTTGGAGGAACGGTTTGTGGCAATACCGGGAATTCTGAGCAGGAGAAACCCAGCGACATGTTTATATCTCAGTCTCGCATACGATCTGGACCCATGTCGCCGCTCGCGTGGTGTCCGAATTGGTTGTCAAAAGCGACATGTCGATTGGTTGGAGATTACGTGGTGAGCATTCCAAGCACTTGGCGAAGCTTGGGAAACGCGAATTTCATTGCCTTGTCCGCTCGGATTAGGCGAGCTGATTTGCTCTCGAACGAAAACAAATGGTGGAGAGGGAAACCGAAAGAACGATTGGGATCGACTGCACGATCTGAAGTGAGAATTCAGATCGTTACGGAACAGTCTCTACTTGCACCAAGTTATTCTAACGTGCAGTAGATAGAACCGGTAAGGTGGATATGGCGAATTACCACGTGCTTGGCGTTGGCGGTAGGATTGTGGCGCAAATTCTATTCACCTTTTCCGACGCAGGGCTGCTCAGCCTATCTGTCCAGACGTTTGCGCATGTCGCCGATGCCTCACGAAGCATTGTCGGAATGTCTCTTGTCGGGAATATTCCATCTAGATTACGTCGGAGCACGGCGGCAGACAACAGGCCACTCTCCGATTGCAGATCTGTAGGCTGGGTCTCGCCTTGGGACAATTCGATCTAGAGAGTTGACAGTAGTTCGATGTCCATGCTGATTGAGAAGTGGTTCCCGAACTTATGCTTCCCACGAGTTCTCCTCCTCCTTGCATTGACCGAGCTTCTACCCATAACTCTGCTGGCTAAGGGATGCCTAAAATTCAGACCATCCAGTAGCTTTTCGTTCTTGTGTCGTCATCCTGCATTGCGGCACTCGAGGTAGAAACACGATCCGTCCGTAACACGACTTCGTCGAGGTTTCGAAAATTGCACCGTAAGGATCGCAGGCTCCATTCATGGCTCTCATGTCGCCCATTTAGCGATTGCACGGCGTCGAGAGTGTTGTGGACATCAAGATCAGCAGCCAAGTGCTCCGGAGGGAACAGAGAGAGCAAGGAAGATGACTAATACGTTCATCGGCTCTGCAACAAGGGCCGGCACTCTCCCCTTCCTGATCGTCTCGGAAACAACTCACCATCACCTTACAACGTTCCGACATAAGCTTCTTCCATGTGTCGATATATACAATAAGTTATGATTCACATGCTCAGCGTTGTCCTTCGGAAATGGCCGGTAGATCTTCTTTTCAACGGGAGGTTTCCCCATATCACATAGACACACCAAAGCCCAGTAGTATGTTGCCGCCCAGTAGTAAGTCGCCGGGTTTCTTGAGCTCTGAAATCAAACATGAAGCTTGTGAAGTCTATGGTTCCAGCGGAGGAAATGCTCAGTCGTCGTGAGTCTTCATATGGCTACTCATGCACTGACGCACCTCAACAAGCCAATATCGATATCTCATACGTTGCTACTACAAATTCAACCTGTAATACGTGATTGAAACACAATGTTCACTTGCTTGCCGTGGTCAAGCCTGTGCTGACCTGTTGGCCTTGAAGCCAAAAATCCACCGATAGCTTCGTGCCAGACGCAACATAGAGACTCTACGCATGTGAGAGAAAGAAAGGAAAACGTCGACGATATTATCAGATTTATGCGGTAATTTTGCTTTTTTCAAACCTGCGCATCCTTCATCCGATCATGCTTCAGAAGTAAAAAAAGGTCGTGCCTGATGCGCCATACAAGACCGCCAATGCAAGCCTCAGTCTGACCTCCCATATGTAAGAAAGACAGCCGAGACCTGCATGAATTCGTCTATGCAACCATCGCAGTGTAATCACCCATGAGACTGACGGACATACCACTCTTGACCCTCGAGTACGATGGCGTGCCATTGCAGCTCGTACTGCAGTTGGTATCCGAACCAAGCACAGTGATTTTACTGATCACTACACCTGGATTGTAGCCAAAATGTCCAGACATGCTGAACAGGCCATTCGCGGCGTAGTCGAAGTGGATATATGAGCAGCTGGGCTGTACGAGCGAGTCTCCATCGTCGAGATACAAGTCTCCGGAAGCAGTCCCATTAGCAGAAGGCGCGATGACGATATTGAAATCTTGCTTGCGGAGTTCGGTGGTGGTGTTGGCGGAGTTCAGGCGCTGAGCGATAATGGAGCCGCTCTTGTAGTAAAGCGGAATGGATGTGAAGGCCACGTCTGTCAGTGTGACGAAGGAACCTGTGCCTTGAACCTTGGCACCAGTATAGTAGTCGTAGAAGAGATCATTGGGCAGGTAGATGGTCGTTGTGGTGCTGTTTTCTTCTGTGACGGGGGCGACTAGCAGGCCGGGACCGTAGAAGAATTGATAGCCAAGGGGAAAGGTGTTGGCATCGGCCGGGTAGTGGAAGAACATGGGCTGCACGAGGGGCGTGCCGGTTTGGTTCTGGGAGTACAGGGCGGTGTAAATGTAATCGAGCAGTTTGTAGCGGATCGCGATGGCGTTTTGCGCCGCTTCTGCAACAATCGGCCAGCGGTAGAACTCGTGTGGGATCACATCGTTTTGGGCATGGTTGCGGTAGAAAGGAGCGAAAGCGCCAATAGTAGCCCAGCGAGCGCAGAGCAGCTCGTCAGTGTTGCCGCCGAAGCCACAAACATCGCTACCTACCATGGGGATCTGATAGAAAGCGGCAAATTCGAGGATCTCCTTGATGGTGATGAGGTAGTGGAACCAATCAGCAAGGTTGTCGCCTAGCCACTTGCCTACATCGGTGCCAGAACCGAAGTTGGTAGATCTCGTGATGACCAGAGGACGCACTGTAGGTCGGCGGTTGATCAGGGCGATTCGCGATGCCGTGGACATCTCGCCACCGTACAGGTTGTGGACATCGTAGTTGACCATGCCATTATAGACCACGATATCGGTATCAGCGGTCTTGTTACTGAGACCTCCATTGGCATTGCCGATGTCGTAAGGAGGATCTATCAGGTTGCGACCGGGTAGACCAAGCATGTCTCCCTCAGCGCGACGTCGAAGTGTATGCAGCGAGCGACGGGCCAAACTGCTGAGATCAGACAGCCATCTGGCTTTTGCTTTGGCAGTCGTAGTAGCGTTCGTGGTGAAAGTGGCAGTATCCACGGATTGAGTGCTGTTACAGTCGCCAGTCGTGACTGTACGATTGACACTTTCGTACGTGTAAGTACCGTCGAGTTCTTTACGAACATATTGGTAGGTGACCTCGGTGTTCGCTGGCATGTCAATAGTCGCAGACCAGACCGGATAGTTGTCGGCACCCAGAGGCGCAGCATTGGTGACGTCTCCGTCCGGTCCCCCGATAGTGATTGCGTTGCCGAAAACGACTATGTTCTGGCCATACACGGTCGTAGCATCGACATTGAAGGTGACTTCCGCCTTGCATACCGGCTGGAAGTCAGCCGGAAAGCCTGCGATTGGTCGAGGTGAGCCCAAGCGGACAGCGGGTGGCTGAGGAGGATCTCCCATTGCGGCAGCCTGCTCTTCGGCATTGGTGCAGGGGTAGTTGCAGAAGCTGCTGGGATCGTTCATGTCAATCCAAAGTGCATCGATATCGACTCCTGTATCGGCATCGAAGAAGGTGCTGAACTCCTCGTTCCAGTATTGTTGGGCATTCGGATGAAACCAATCCGGGAAAGCGGTGACACCAGGCCAGACCACACCTTTGTAGATCGAGCCATTCTTCATCTGGAAGACACCTAGATCCTTGCCATTGTTGAAAGCCGGGTAGTCCTGGTAGGCAACCGCTGGATCTACCATGACGACGTAATGCTGCTGGCGGTCGTGCAAAGTGGACACGAGCTCGCGCATGAGGTCTAGAGGGAACCGAGCAGGATCAAGAGTGAAGACTCGTCGCAGGTACATGTAGTCGATGTCCGTCCACATCGTCTCCAGAGGAATGTTCGCGGCAGAGTAGTTGGCAACGACCTCGGCGACCTGGTAGACATCCTGGTAACCGTATTTGCACTGATGAAAGCCGAAGCCCCAGTATGGCATCATGGCAGCCTTGCCTGAGACTTCGGAGTATTGCTGCGCCACTTCAACAGGCGAGGGACCAGCCATGAAGTAAAAGTCAAGCACGCCACCGAGAAGGTCGTACTCGAGGTATTGGCCATTGCTATCATCGATTTTGTAGTTCATGCCGTTCGAGTTAAGGAGGAAGACGGCGTGTGTGCCATTGGTGCCACGGTGATCGAAGTGAATTGGGTGAGTGCTATACAGGTTGGAAGCAGCTGGTGTCCCGTAAGAATCGCGATTCCAGACCACTCGAGTATAGTCAGATGTGTTCAGCATGCTATTAGATATCATCAGCAATCGTGGGCGGGTTTTGAGATCAAGAATTGAACTTACAATGGGTCGGTGTGCTCTCCCGTGCCGTATAGGCTTGGATTCTGTGGCAAAGACGTCCGTAGGCGCACATACTGATCCTCGAAGATCAGGGATGCCGCTGAAGTATCAAACAGAATGTCGCCGGTGGTCTTGCGTGTGACAGTGAAGCTGAATGGATCCTCGACATACTCGAACACGAGGTTACTGTCATCCGCACTGACCCCGTCGAAGGTCGGGCGAGGAAAGACGGAGCTTGGTACTTGGTAGACTTCTTTATTGGCGTCCTCAATGAGGACATGAAGGCGATTGTCTAGAGTGCCAATGGTCAGCGATGAGTGGGACGCAATTGGAATGATGAAGTTTACCAGTTTGATACTCGACAGTCAGAGTGAGATCCTCGAGGTCTGTTCCAAAGACATTGCAAGGCGTGCCAGCAAGAGTGAGCTTTGCGGTCAGGCCATTGGCAGTGGTCTGCACGTTGCTAGCAGAGTAGCCTGGACAGGTGAGAATGTCGGTGTCGTTGGTTGACTGGCGACGATATGGAGATAGCGGAGTTGCAGAAACGAGGGAGGCGATGAAGGGTACGAACGCGAAGAGCGAGCGCACAAGAGGCGCCATCTTGATCGCCTGCGGAGAGTTTTCGAGGCAGGCAGATGGTGCAGATGCAGGTGGTGGTAAGGGAGGGAATATAAAAAGACGTGGAATGTAGAGATGTTTATGCGAATGATGAAGTAGTAAATCTGCCCCACTGGGGTAAAGACTGTGGGGTCCCGCAGATTCGGGTCGATGCGGTCTGTGAGACTGCCACTTTGAGACTGTGACTGTCACGGGCTGGTGGGTGGCCGTTACTCGCGCAAAAGTGGGCCGTTTCCGTGCCCATACCCATGCACCAATACACATACCCGACCGCCGTTCATGTTCACGCGACACATGCACTTCTGGAAGAGTTCCTAGCGCAATGTCAGCAGCCAAAGTGAAGGCGAAAGACGATGCGCGCACATGCAAAGTGCATGGGCTTGGCAGGTGCACATGCACTCCTCTCCTCACGCAGGACAGGGGAGAGCTGCTGCAGAAGCCCGCTACGGGCAGCAGGCATTGCTGGCGCTGGCGCAGGCGCATTGGCGAGGTCGATGAGGTTGCGTCGCGGTTACACGAGTAAGATGCTCGACCACACAATGCTGCGGGCAGGCGTGGAGTCGGCATTGGAGGCGCTTCTAGAAAGGCAATCCCCGTCAATCAGCTGGCGCATCGTGCATGATTGTCGTCAGGACTTCCGTCATCATCGCGACAGCAACATGGAACCTCGTGACAGTATCGGCCATTCTTTCGGAGGGGCAGATCTCTTCTCTTCTTCTCATCGCTTCACTTCCCCTCGCCGCTCCACACGCACCTTACAACACCCGCAATAATGCTGCCTGCTGGCTGACTTACTTGTGGACTGGGCGACAGATCACTGGCTGGGGCTGCGCGGCAATTCGGTCCCGACTCGTCCAATCTCGTCCTCGTACATATCTCCTCAATGCCAGGTTGCTGCGATGCCGACCTGGAATACTGCACATGTGACTGACCAACTGACTCCCATGTGAATTCGCCCCAGTGAATTCGCCCCGCTCATCACATGCGAGGTTGAGACTCCTACCAAGATCATCTCCAAGCGAATGATCTCACAAGCAAGCAAGGAATGCAGATGGAGATGAAGAAGCAGTGTGATGAATGGGAGCGGGAACTGGGCACTGGGAATTGGGGATTGGGAGGTGGGAGGGAAGGGTCGTGTTATTAAGCTCAGTAAATTCCTGATTGATAGCCGAGAGATGCCGGATGCTGCGGTGCTCCGATCATTGGCGCGGAGACGACTCCGGTTCGGTCCGACCCATTCAGCGCGTCAGTCCAAACAAACGCGACTTTGACATCACGACAGCATACGATACGACAGGCTTCCATGGCCACATCTTATTGACCGCCTCCAAATCTCCCATCTCCCATCCAAACTCTACGGTTGAGCCCCGGTCATCGATCTGATACATACGCTTCGACGACATCTGATGGCAGCACGATGACAACCGTCTCCAGGTTCCTCGACCATGGCTAGCAAGGATGTCTTCCGCGTCCGTCTGAATTGTCTGGACAATTATCAGGCTGCGCCCTCGTCTCTTGACGCGCCCATCTTTGGCCCATGGACTGGCTCCTCCACTCAACGGGATAAGCTCCCTCACTTCCCTGTCATTCGCGTGTTTGGCTCTACGGAGACGGGTCAGAAAGTCTGCGCCCATATCCATGGAGCATTTCCATACCTCTACGTTCCCTACAACGATGCCATACACCCTGCCCAGCTGGATGCATACATTTCCACCTTCCGCCACTCCATAGACCATGCACTCGCTTTATCGTACCGCCGGAATCCATACGACAATCCACGCAATGCCACATTCGTCGCACACATCAGTCTGGTCAAAGGCGTGCCCTTCTTTGGCTACAACGTCGGCTACAAGTATTACCTCAAGATCTACTTGCTGAATCCTCAGCATATGACCCGCTTTGCCGACCTCCTCCAGCAAGGAGCCATCCTCAAACAGGTCTTCCAGCCTTACGAAGGTCACATGCAGTATCTGTTGCAATGGATGTGTGACTTTAACTTGTACGGATGTGCCTATATCGAAACGAACAAGCCCCATTTCAGGCAAGAGGTGCCCCCCTGGGATGACTTGGACGACCCTGCGCATTTATGGCATGACCGCTCCATACCAAGCGAGCAGACTCTAGACGCCGACAAGTTTCCACGTCAAAGTCACTGCCAGCTCGAGCTGGACATTTGTGTCGAAGACATCCTAAATCGACACTCTATTGAAGCCCGTCCACTGCATCACTCGTTCATCGAGCGTCTGTCCAGTCTTGACAATCTCGCGCCAGAGGAGAAGCTTGTACACTCCATGGCCGGTCTGTGGAAAGACGAGACTCGCCGTCGAAAGTTGCGCATGGGTCTGTCGGATCCCTCATCCTCTCCATTCCCGCCAGAAGTGCTGGTCAGCATGTCTGCCGACCCAAGAAACAATAGTGACGGCGGATGGATACATGAAGAAGAATTTCGTGAGACCATCACCAAGCTGGCAGACCAGGAGCGACGTGCCCGGGGAGGAGTCGAGCTTTCTTTTGAGAGCTTTGCCACCCGCGCCAACGAGGACGATGGTATTCAGACGGTATTCGAGAGCATACAGGAGCTTTTCCATACAGCACTGGATCTCAAGTGGGCGGCAGTCCGAGCAAACGAAGATGAGGCGATTGATGTTGATTTTGACATTGCAGACGAGCTGAGACCTCGTAAGCCTACAAACGCACCCGTGGTCGACATGAGCAGTATCACGCAAGTGATGCACAACGAAGAGTATGAGAGCGACGAGGAGGTGGCCAAGAATATTGTCCTCACCCAACGCCAGGGGCTTGCAGTCACTATGGCCAAAGCCGGAGTGGAAAACCTTCATGGAGTCGGAGAGTCTGACCAGAGTGACACCCAAGCGGAAGTCGTTGACAAGAAAGCTGCAGAGGCAACAAGGCTTCTCGAGAATCCTGCTTCGAGAGCGATCAAGCGTGGCGCTCCAGGCTCTTCACATGTTCCTTTCAAGAAAGCCAGAGTGGATGCCACCGACGCTGGGTCAAGCCGGCTTGGAAAGTTTCGTATCAGGGATGTGCGACCACTTCGTCAAGGTAATAGCGCACCACTGTCTGCAAAAAGCAACCCGCAGCTACCGCAGGCTACGCAGAAAGCAAATGCCGCTACTTTCATTGAGGAGACCGCAGGCATGCCACCATCAGGCCAACCTCAGCCATCTCAACGATCTTCGCAGGCGTCTCAAGGCATTAAGAATGTCTTTCCACTGATCAAGAATGGCGACCACGACGAGGCCAAAATCAGGCTCGGCCAACGTGATGATCTATCACACGTTCCTCGCAGAGGCTCTCAGACTGCCCGTAAGGACGACTTCTTGGCATCGTCAACTGGGAGAAAACCTGTCAGCGTCGCCACTACAGAATCATCGCTCTTGCGTCAGGCCACCATACAACCACAGCTTGCCGATGACTACAGAAAGGTCTTCGCGACATCGATGCATGCGGATGTCTTTGTGTTCGGCAATTTACCGCCTTCCTCCAACTACGTTGGGCGCTCCGTTGAGCCTTCCGTCATGTATCAAGATGCATACTATAGCTACGAGAAAGATGTACCGGAGCGGATGAGGGAATACGCAGGTCAGGAATTCAGATTGGGGAGTACCACGCTCCCCTTCTTGCAACCCTTCAACAGGTCAGGTGCGGTTCGAGAAGGCAAAATGCTCCTGCCGGACAAGAAGACGAGTGATTTCCTCGAGCAGAGGCGCAAGTATCAATGTGGCTTGAGGTCGTGGGAGATAATGAAAGCGCCGCCAGCGTTCGTTGAAGTCCAGCGATGGTTAAGCCAACAGCCGCCCGAGAAGCCCGACGATCTAGCTGAGCTCGATATTGATGGACCTCAGCCTGCTTCGCAGGTCAAACGGAAGAATCGCCCTGCAGCAGAGCTTTCGCAAATCGAAGAGCCCACCCAAAAGAACAAGCATGGATTCAAGTACTCCCAGAAGAAAGCCAGTACCAGTGTTCAGCATGAGACTGGATACATGAGCACTATGAGTCTGGAAGTCCATGTGAACAGCCGTGGCGATCTTGCTCCGGACCCAGAGAAGGACGAAATCAGCTTCATCGTATGGTGCATTGCAGATGAGCAAAGGGACGAGCAGAACCAACTCGGAATAGCTCTCTTGAACGAAAGGAATGACGACGATGAGATCATCGACAGGATTCGACACATGGTCGGAGTCGATGTCCAAATTGATGCCGAGGACACCGAGCTTGACCTACTGAACAAAATGGTTGATGTTGTGCGCACATACGACCCAGATATCCTCACTGGGTACGAGGTTCACAATGCCAGCTGGGGGTATCTGATCGAGCGAGCCCGCCTACAGTACGAATTCAACCTGCCCGACGAATTCTCCCGGATGAAGTCACAATCGCACGGCCGCTTCGGCAAAGATGCAGATCGATGGGGTTTTACGCATACCTCCACGGTACGAATCACTGGCAGACATACCATCAATATATGGCGTGCGATGCGGTCGGAGCTGAATCTGCTTCAGTACACGGTGGAGAATGTTGTCTTTCATCTTCTGCATCGTCGAGTTCCACACTACTCTTATCAGGACCTCACACGCTGGTACCAGAGTCAGAAGCCTCGCGACTTGGCCAAAGTCTTAGACTACTTCGTCACACGCACGAAGCTGGACCTGGAAGTCTTGGATGCCAACGAACTCATTCCTAGGACATCGGAGCAAGCCCGGTTGCTGGGTGTAGACTTTTTCTCTGTCTTCAGTCGTGGCTCCCAATTTAAAGTCGAGTCTCTCATGTTCCGTATTGCGAAGCCAGAGTCTTTTGTACTTGTCTCGCCTAGCAGGAAACAAGTGGGTGCTCAGAATGCACTGGAATGTCTTCCTCTAGTCATGGAGCCTCAGTCGGCATTTTACAACAGCCCTCTGCTTGTGCTGGACTTTCAAAGCTTGTACCCTAGCGTCATGATCGCTTACAACTACTGTTACTCCACATGTCTTGGCCGCATCACTGAGTGGAGGGGCACCAACAAGATGGGCTTTGCCGACTTCAAAAGAACACCCGGATTACTGGAGCTCGTTCAGGACAAGCTCAATATCTCGCCTAATGGTATGATGTATGTTAAGCCGGAGATGAGGAAGAGCTTGCTTGCAAAGATGTTGGGCGAGATCCTAGAGACGCGAGTAATGGTGAAGAGCGGCATGAAAGTGGACAAGGATGACAAGACATTACAGCAACTGCTCAACAACAGACAGCTCGCCTTGAAGCTGATCGCAAACGTGACTTACGGATACACCTCTGCATCTTTCTCCGGCCGTATGCCTTGTTCGGAGATTGCAGACAGCATCGTACAGACCGGCCGCGAGACACTGGAGAAAGCGATCGCTTTCATTCACTCTGTTGAGCGCTGGGGTGCCGAGGTCGTATATGGCGACACGGACAGCCTTTTCGTCTACCTGAAAGGTCGCACCAAAGACGACGCTTTCAAGATCGGAGACGAGATTGCAAAGGCTGTGACAGACATGAATCCACGGCCAATCAAGCTCAAATTCGAAAAGGTCTATCATCCTTGCGTTCTGCTCGCGAAGAAGCGGTATGTCGGATTCAAGTACGAGAGTCCCAGACAGGCGGAACCTGAGTTCGATGCAAAGGGCATTGAGACGGTTCGTCGTGACGGCACGCCTGCTGAGCAGAAAATCGAAGAGAAAGCGCTCAAATTACTCTTCCGCACAGCTGATTTAAGTGCAGTGAAGCAGTACTTCCAAGCGCAGTGCACCAAGATCATGTCCGGTCGTATCAGCGTACAGGACTTCTGCTTTGCCAAAGAAGTCAAGCTCGGCACCTACGCCGACAAAGGCCCGCCTCCGCCAGGCGCCCTTATTGCTACTAGACGCATGCTGAAAGACCCACGAGCGGAACCTCAGTATGGTGAAAGAGTCCCTTATGTCGTGATCACTGGCGCACCAGGCGCTAGGCTCTGGGAGCGCTGCGTCGAGCCTGAGCGTCTTGTATATGACGCTAATGCAGAGCTGGACGCGGATTACTACATCAATAAGAACCTCATCCCCCCGCTTGAACGAATATTCAACCTTGTCGGTGCGAATGTCAGGCAATGGTACGATGAGATGCCCAAGATCCAGCGCGTTCGAACGAGCACTTCGAACCATATTTCTACGCGGAAGACTATGGAATCGTATATGAATTCCTCCCTGTGTCTGGTCTGTCGTGCCCGTCTACCCACGACCACGGACATTCCACTGTGCCATTCCTGTCTGAACGAGCATTTTGCGAGGTCGATGGGCACGCTGAAGCAGATGATAGCGAATGTCAAGAAGAAGGTGCGTGATTTGCAGGATGTGTGTAGAAGTTGTGCGGGTTTGGGCTTTGGAGAGGAGGTCAGGTGCGATAGTAGGGACTGTCCAGTGTTCTACAGCCGGGTGAAGGCGGAAACGAAGGCGAGGGGGGTTGAGCAGGGTGTGGGGGGAGTGGTGGAGAGATTGGAGATGGAGCGTTTGGAGTGGTGAATTGAGGCGATGGAGTGAAGTCGAATTGTGGACCCCAACATGGGCCATCTCATCACAGTGGAGCTCCAAAGCTCAGCTGTCCGTACATGCAGGGTGCGCTTACCGACCCGACGAGCCGCGAAGGCGACATCGTCTCTTGAAAAGAGGTTTTCATTCGGATTGAAGTAGTGTACTGACTCACATTCTGACATCGATTGAATGACATCGTTGCAAGCGAGCAAAGACGGGCAAGATGAGCGACGAAAGCAACGGCAAGCCGAGTGGACACAGCCAGTCCAAGAAACACATCATACTCAATGCTTTCGACATGTGCAGTACGCCTTTCGTCGCAGTCGCTCCGCTCTCGGACGTGCAGCTGACTGACTATCGGTAACCAGCAATCGGCCACATGTCTCCAGGCCAATGGAAAGACCCTCTCGATAAATCCACCACCAAGCGCTCTCTCTCATACTGGACCAATCTCGCACAAATCCTTGAAAAGGGCTCCATCAATGCTCTTTTCCTCGCCGACACCTCTGGCCCGCACGAAACATATGGCGGCTCCGCAGACGAATGCATCCGTCGCGCAGCGCAGTGGCCCATGACGGATCCGACCATTCCCATTTCCGCCATGGCAGCTGTGACCAAGAATCTTGCATTTGGGATCACAGCTTCGACGTCCTTTGAGCAGCCATTCTTGTTGGCGAAGAAGTTCTCAACGCTGGACCATTTGACGAATGGCAGGATCGCGTGGAACATCGTGACAAGCTATAAGAAGTCCGCGTTCAAAGCGATCGGGATTGATTCTCCCATCCCGCACGACGAGCGCTATGCGCAAGCGGATGAGTACATGCGAGCGGTGTACAAGCTCTGGGAAGCTTCCTGGGCTGACGATGCAATTCTGGCGGATGCAGAGAACGATGCTTATTTTGATCCGAGTAAAGTCAGATTGATCAATCATCACGGCAAGTACTATGATCTGGAGACGAGACATATCGTGGATCCCTCTCCGCAACGGACGCCCTTTCTTTTTCAGGCCGGGACTTCATCTGCAGGGTCAGACTTCGCTAGTCGCCACGCAGAAGCCGTCTTCGTGCAGGCCCATGCTCCAGACGTCTTGAAACCCAAGATTACGCATATCAAAGACCTGGCGGGGCAACACGGTCGAGATCCAGAGTCTGTCAAGTTCATAGCGACCTTTGTGCCCATTCTGGGACAGACAGACGAAGAGGCACAGGCCAAATACGAGCATTTAAAGGCCAACGCATCGACAGTGGGCGGCTTAGTCCTCTTTTCGGGATGGACAGGTATAGACATTTCGACCATTCCAATCGATAAGACTTTGACAGAGGAGGACTCGAAAGAGGAGGGAAGAATAGCGTCGACGATGAAGGCTATGACTACGGCCGCCGCTGATGGGTTAACAATAACGCCTCGTGTCGTGGCGGAAAGGGCATCCATAGGTAAGGAAACACAGGGTTTGTTCTTCACCGGGAGCGCGCTGCTGATGTTGGGCAGGTGGCATGGCGCCAGTCAGCGTCGGCTCACCCTCAACTGTGGCCGACGAAATGGAACGGTGGATTGCGGAGGCCGATCTCGACGGCTTCAATATCGCATACGTGACAACGCCAGGTACCTTTGAGGATGTCGTCGAATTGCTCGTTCCGGAGTTGCGAAGGAGAGGCGTGTATCCGGATAAGGTCGAGGAAGGCTTGACAGTCAGAGAGAAAATCTATGGCAAAGGACAGGCAAGATTGAGAGCTGATCATGCGGGCGCGGCATTCAAGTATGATGTGTATCAGGAGGAGCCGCCGTACATGCCAGGCGGTAAGCAGCAGTCGTAAATCGACATCCTCGACGGTCCATAACGAGATACAAGGTAATCTACGTCTGTTCTCTGGCTTGGACACCATATGGGCATGGCATGTGGTGAAGGTCGGTCAGAAAAGTTTCAGCGTCCAGAGTCGTCACTCGAAGAAGAGATTGTGATCAGGCCGCTGGAATGAGGACGCACTTCCCTTTCTTCTGAGCAGCACTGAATTCTATGGAATTTGTGGGAAGCTACAAAGGACTTGGCCCCGTTTCCGAAGGAGATCGGACCTGAAGGGCGGAAGCTGTATCGGAGTATAGAAAACTTGGCTGGAAAGAAAGACGCCGTATTATGCCGCAGTGTTGCAAAGAAGTATTTACATAACATCGAAAAAGCCCATTCGTTCCTCTGCGCTATAGGAATTTCACACCATTACACGGCCATGAACACGCCGACCGCCAGGGCGATGATGGTGACAGCAGTAAGCTGACGGCCGTTGGTAGCAGCCGCACCTGTATCGCCGCCTCCAGTGCTGTTACTCGAGCCAGAAGTCGAGTTGCTGTAGTTCGTGTCCTCTGCTTCGGTGGTAGAGACACCGTTGCTGAGATCAGGTTCTGTGGTGGAAGGAGTACCAGCCCACTGGCTACCCTCAGTGTCGGCGAGACCTGGGCCGGTACCTGCTCCATCGTCGAAATACTTCTCTGCGCCTTCTGGCATTGCTGGAAGGAGAGTGGTGCCGACTTGCCATTCTTCAGTCTCGGCGGGGCACTCAGGGATGGTGACATCTGTGCGAGCACCACCGTCTCCGGATGGATTGGGAGTCGCGGCATACTTCTCCTTGAGACGATCAAAGTCCTCGTTTGGAACGATCTCGCCATTGCTGTTCTCCTCAACAAGGCCATATCCGTTCGCTTCCAGTGTGTACTCGTAAGCAAGACCACCCGAGTATGCGATGGTCATCTTCTCATCGTAAAGCGCAGAAACCTCGTTCCACTCGCGAGTATTTGTGATACAACCGAACTCGCTGAGGAAAAGTGGGAGGCTGTAGTTGCTGTAGGTCTGCACCTTGACATTCCAGCCGGAGGTCTCGAAGGTGGAGGGATCGCACCAGGAGTAGTCATTGAAAGCGAAGAAGTCGGAGCGGGCGACCTCGTCTTCACCACAGGCAAAGTAGAGGGCTTGAGATTCGATATTCTCGGCAACGTCAGCGGAGGAGTAGCCCACGGGGATGGCGCGCGAGGATTGAGCGCGAATGTAGTTCTTCATGTCGCGGGTCACGGCTTTGATGTAAGGGGCAGCGTTGGTGTTGTTGCGGGCGTTGATAACTTCATTGCCGGAGAAGAAGAGGAGGAGGTTGCCTTGAGACTGCAATCAGTGGGTGGACTAAAGCACTTCTCGAGTACGCTGAGAAACTTACTGTAGCCAGCGAAAGCGTCAACGGTAGCGAAAACAGACTGTAGGTACACATCATTGTACGATGCATGGAGCGAGGCAAGATTCTCCCTGTTAAGAGAGTACTTTGGCGTGTTAGCGTCCAGTGCAAGGTAGATTCCAGCCTCGCACAGCATCGCCATTGCCTCATCGTGATTGGCGCTGTTGTCGATTGTATATATGCGGATTGTGTTGATGCCGAGCTCTGTGAATCGCTGGATGTCGCGCGACAGCGATTCAGTGTCGAGCAGCGGATCTGCGGCGTCTGCTGCACCACCAGGTTGGTATGCTACTCCTCTGACATAGAATCGCTCGCCGTTTGCCCAGAAGGCATTGCCGTTGGTGGTGACTGCGGGAAGACTGCAGCTCTGTCGAGGAATAATGGATGCTGAAGCCAGAGACGCGAGGGCCAGCGCCGCGCCGCTGAAGGTAGTCTTCATGGTGATTGGTGGAATTTGTGAAAGTCTGGAAGTTCGCAGCGAGTGTGGGTGAATGAAAAACGGCTTATTATGTGGTACTTCTGGTAACGAGTGTAGAAGAAAGACAAGAAATGTCGACACGTAGAAGAAGTTGCGAAGATGGAGGGGAGGAGAGAGAGGAAAGGGAAGCAGTTGTCGCGTTGTTCGCCCTGCCTGTTATTTTGACGAGGTGACACGACTGCCAAGCTCCCAAGACCCGTCCAAGAGCATTGGCAGGAGGCGCGAGATATCTCGAGTGCCAATGACCTCGAGTATCCCACATCGCTGCCGTTTCAACATCAAACAGCACGGGTCTGATGTATCCTCGCTGTCTTCCTTCATGCATAATGTACATGTGTGGTCGTGGTGTACCGCCTACCTTCTGTGTCCCTGTCTCTTTTCATCCCATCGCGACTGCCTCGTCGAGTCTGAAACGTGGTAGAAAGGGTCGGCAGGGGCGCTCTCTCGTTGGGAAGTCGCGCATCGTGTGGCGTTCCTTCTTCTGAGCAGATCTCAATGATACAGTGCTGGTGCTGCGGACTCATCACATCATCATCTCCTGCGACGCGTAACATGCGGGCGATGGTGTCTTGTTGGAGTCTTGTCGCTGTCTTGGGAGGCATCTCCGCACGGACTCCCGGCGACAGCAGCCAAGCCTTCCATTAGCCGCCGCCACTGCCAAACGTCTTCCTCCTCCTTTTCATTTCCACTCTCTACCAGCAACTTCTCCTTCACCACCACTAACAGTGATTTGGCATCTTGTTAAGTCCAGTCGAGCTGCAATGAATTCGCACTGAATGATATACAGTTATAGATACAGACTACGTCATCATCAGCAGCAGAAAACCCTAGCTCTTTGCCATCTGGCCAACCAGTTTGAGGTGGTAACTACTACCCAGCTATGCGTCTTGCGGAGTAAGTCCAGAATGAATGCCAAGTGCTCTTATGTATAGCTGCCATAACATTCGAAAGTCAAAGTCGAATCGTGTAATTCGAAGCAAAGGGTCGACCGTAGGATAAGTGTTAAAAGAATATGCCTAACCTCAATATGACCAGCAGCTCCAGACAATTCAGCACGATGAATTCGATCTGGAATCATACGGATATTGGGACGCTGCGCAGCAAAGCAGGCGACTGTAGAGAGTCTCCATTCAGCTGCTCAGCTTAGAGATCCTGCACCATATGGAGCAGCACGTTCGCCAACGACCAGGACTGCCCGCAACCAGAGACAGACAGTGAGCAAGAGGAAGAAGACAAATCTGAACGGGCTATTGCCCTTGACGCCAACGATTGACATCCTGGACTGTCGCCTAACAGTGATCACGCTGACTGCGTCGACGAAGCTGAGGGCGAGTTCTTCATCCACGTAGCTAGATCGACGTCTAAGGAACAGCAGATGAACCCCGAGATCGTTCAGCGAGCCTGGCGGATTGGGAAGAGGGTCGAGATTGGAAGAAGCCGTTCAATTGAGCCTTCAGCAAAATTCAAGAGACCGCATGGCGGTCCACGGCTAAGTGAATATCGTGTAACTGTGACACTGCTCCGGCACTCTGCTCTTCTCGTCACGAGCCAAATCCACAGCCGTCGCTGGGCCCTGGCTTCTTACCTCGCTGCAAATCAACGCCAGCCCATCCCAGAAAGTCGAGCCTACAATGTTGGCGACATTGTCTCGATCTGTCTTGATGCCGTGCAGCGCTTATTGCCGTGCAGTATCAACGAATTGTCTTCTAATATCGCCTACATCCTTCGGGACAATGATGTGCCATCTCTGGGCCGTCTCGACTCTTGTCAAACTCCCGCGTCAGCTGTCCTGAAAAGTGTTGACCACGTAGCCCCAGAGCACTCCTAAGCTGTACAAAGTGATACTCTCTTTGGTCGTGCTGAGCTTGCCTGTGCCTAAGCTTGGCGGCGGCACAGCGATTTCCTGCGGTATCCTGGCGCGATGCTGCTTCGAGACTGCTTGGCGGGTTCGGGCTGCCAGACTATCGACTGTGCCGTGCCTCTGACATTCCAGCGACCTACAGTATGCGAGCACCGCGAGCCAAGTCAGCCAGGGCTGATGATAAATCTCGTGTCAGTCCCAACAATTTACGGCGGGCTCCGCTGGCAGTATTTCAATGGTGCGGCACTACAATGTCGACCTCATCTGTCTGACTCACCAACACACGCCTCATTTTTTCCTCTTTAATTGGCCCTTCTATGAGTGCGACTTGTTGATGATCTTGTCCTGGCTTAGATTTGCATACCGTGGACTGTAGTAAAGTACAGCTCGGTCATGATACCAAAGCGCCATCCACATCATCGAAAGACAGTGCGAAAAGCAGTCCTCAACGTATGCGGCCAGCCTGTCGAAAGGCACTCTTTAAAGCAATCCAACGGCAACTTTGACAGCAATTTTAGAGAGAAGATCCTCGAACGTCGAGACGGGATGCGCGCCTGAAGAACGTCCGTAATCATGACACCACCCTGCGAGCCAAAGTCTCGGGCTTCGAACCACGAGCCGCACCGATGACGTCTGGATATGCCCATTTGCAGCTGTCTCAACCACAGCGTCACGCATGAAGGAGTCTGTCACGGCCGCGGCCTGGTGTGTGATAGGACTCATCCAAAATCTGGACACAATCGATTTCGATCGGAAAGGTCGGCGGACGACCTGACAGCAGGTGCACCGTTGTCAGACGTCCAGCGACATACATTATCAGTCGCAAATGTAGGCATGCAGGGTATTATCAACCTTCTTGAGACGAATGAACAGCTATCGCGAAAGCTGCTGAGACTGGCAGAGTGTCTGTATGGGCGGTGGCAACACACCAGGGTATATCGTCCGTCCAGGTCCATGGTCCGCATACTGAGTCTTGCAGTGTATCAAGCCAGCGGACCGTCTTCGAAACTTCAGGTTGTAATGCGGTGCGCGTCTATGAGAACGTTTACAAAGTGAAGGGATGGCCAGACGAATTTCAAATTGCTCTTTCAGGCACTTACTTGAAAGGTCTGTGCACCGCACACAAGCCAGAAACATCTAATCCAAAGAAGTTTTCTTTACAGCCATCCACATACGCATTCTCGTATTCTCGCGGCAAGCATAGCACCGACGCACAGTTCCACCATGCCGGAATCACAAGATCTATGGCAAGGGTCTAGTCGGAGGTCCGCGCCCGGCTCTGCGGCGATCGTAGATGCTGACGAACTCATGCGAGGTACTGGCCTCGAACCGCGGCAAGATGGATCTGCGCATGAAGAGCGCCCTGGAGAAGTGGCATTCGAAGCGCAACAACACAAGCTCACGCCTGACCGGCTGTCTGAAGGAGCAATGGCCCATCAAGAACAAGCAGCGCCTCAGACGCGATCTGAGGAACTGCACGACGTCACCGAAGAATCAGCCGCAGCACGCTCTATACTTCTTCAGATGACAGAGGAGCAGATCACCGAGCTCGACACTGCGATAAGACGCATGCACTCCAAGGAGAGCACATTGGATGTGCTGGTCGAGATTTCCCATAAGCTGGACAAGAGACTTGAGAAGAACGCCGATGAGTTGAATAAGTGACTGGAGAGGGAGGAGGAGACGGCCGAGGAGACTATTTCGAAACCTGAGGATTCTGTTGCCAAACCCAGACAGGAAGCAAATGACAGCCGAGAACAAGCAGAACCTTGCGTTCTACAAGGAGCACCTGGACCGGCAGTCAAATACACCTATTGAATACCAAGATCTGCTGCAAAGCAAGCTGAGCGACGCTGTCGACAAGAGAAATCCGAAGCGTGGTGTCGCCGATCATCTCGACCTCAACGGCGAGGAATACCAGGAGATAACGGTGCTCGTCGCCGATGTAAGGTCTTTGACCAAATTTTTGATGAAAAGCTTGCCGAGTTGAGGAAATCGATCCGTAGAGAGGTACAGTCTTTGTCCGACAAGAAAAAGGATTAGCGCAATATTGTTGACCTGGAATGCAAGGATCTTATGACTACAGTGCGAGCAGCCGCAAATCCGCCGAAGACGGCACAACAATCGAAAGTCTTGAAGATGCGACAACAAGACGTGAAGACGATGCAACAGGACGTGTGGACGCTGCGACAGGATCTAACGAGCTTGCATGCGGCAGCCAAACGAGGTTCGAATCAAACGATACCGACAAGACAGATACCAGCGACAAGCCATATATATCTCCGCCAAAACCGAACCGATTTTCACGAAAAGTAGCGTAATCGAAAGCCCGCATCGAGCTCTCCCACGCACCCACGACGTAGCAACGCGCCTGCAGCGCCGCCTACGTAAACTGCGCTAGAAGTTCGAAATTTTCGAAGTTCTTTCTCCTGAAATTCTAGACCCTAAATTGCGGCCTACTTCCCCTCTAGGAAATCCGGACTCTGGACCCCACGCCCTACGCCCTATACCCAACACCTAACACCCTACACCCTACCTATAAACAACTACCCTAGAATAGAGATCGACGACCCCTAACCCCTACCGTCGTCCCTAGATATACTAAGTATATAAAACAACGAAACTATACCGACTAGTAAGAAACGAACTATATTTAGCGTCGAAACACTAGAAAATAGCTAGCTAAAACGTATTCTTTTCCCTCTAACTAACCTTATAAACTAATATATTAAAAACGCCTGCTAATCGCTTATTAAAGCAGCTTAGCTCCTCTATAGCGACGAGAAGAAATAAAGCTAAATTCTCGACCTTCTATAAGTATTCTACGAATTCCTAGAAGAAGGTACTCTACTAAAAACAAGGACGACCTCTAACTCGATAATTATATCTAGGATCGAACACCTAGAACTAATAACAAAACGCGTAACCTAATAGTAGATATAAAACATATAAAACATACTAAATAGCTAGATAAAATTATAAAGGATATATACGTTAGTTATAGTAAGTATAATAGAAAGTATAGATATAAGTGCGAAAAGTATAGACGAAAGCCCTATACGTATAGACGAAGGTAGCTAAATAATAAACGTCTAGAAATAAAACTAATTCTAATAGAAACTAAACCTTTCGCTTATTATTACTATCGAAGATAAGGAAACCTAAATCGACTTATACGTCCTACGAAACGAAATTAATAAAAGAGGTATAGTACGCGGCTATACTTAGGGCGTCCTAGTAAAAGTAGCGAAGAAATCGATTAAGAACAATCTTGTTCTTACCTATACCTTACTTAAAGTAAAGATATATATTTTAGAATACCTTAATATACTTAAAGAAGCGAAACCGAAGGCGATCGTTATAGACAACTCGTAGTATAAGGTTATACTCTACGGGATTCTAATAGCCGAGTCTAATAATACCTAAGGCCTAGACCTAGTACGTTAAGAACTAGAGCTATATAATAACCTTAAGATTATAGGAAACCTAATCTAGCTCTCGAACAAAACAAATAGGGTAATAAAGACTAGTAGCTTAATACTAATAGCCTTCGAGTCCCTAGTAGACGCAAAACGTGCCCTCTTTACTAGCGTCTATATTAGAGGACGTATAATTCGCGTAGAAAAGGCACGGGATAAACTAAGGACGAACTATAACTAGATAAACAACACCCTAGAAGGATGTTAGATATAACAATTAGGATCCTATAAGCGAACATAAACTATAGCCTATAAGTAACCGAAACAGTCCTAGAAATAGGTATCCGTAAACGTATTACTATAGTTATAATTTAAGAGCCCTAGTTCCTAAAGGAAGATAACAAATAGACGCGACTAATTAGCTATACTAAATACACGACGATAATACTAGCCCACGACCCTAAAACACGCTCTAGGGTAGTTATATACCTTAGTAAACACCTCCTAGTAGGACTTTAAACGAATTCTAAAGAAACAAACGACATCGATTTCTAGATAATTTAAATTCGAGATAGATAAGGACAGACCCTCTAGATCCTTAACGTCTATAACAAACGAAATACCGAAGATAAATATACTCTAGAAAGAATAGTCTATAGATAGACGTTATAAGGTAACGTAGTCCTAGTAGGTAACCTAAATATCCGATATCTAAACTAGGATTAAAATAGAAAGGATATAGGACTTAGAGCAACTACTCTAGTTAACTAGATAGAAGGGAACAACTTCTATATCTAGAATATATACGGTAAAGGTACCTTCTACTATATATAAATAGACGTACTAAGCGTACTAGGCCTTACGCTTACTAGAGGCACCTACTCTAGATACGATATAAACTAGCGCCTTTTCGAGACGGGATTAGACTATAAAGTAGTAGCAATCGAAATCCGCGGAAAAGAGAATAACTAAGAACTAAAGGAACTACTCTATAAAACCTATAATATAAAGTAGGCCGACTAGAAGGCGTTCGCTATTACTATCTAAAGTAAAGTATAAGAGAGTACACCGATTATTAACGCTCTAATCTAGGCCTATAGATAGAGATCGGACGCGTATAGACTAAACGCGTACGCGTATAGACTAGATATCGATAGGAAAACAGATAACCTACTCGATCTAGCAGCTAAGATCTTCTTGGATCTAATCGCTAAGGCTATAAACGAAGCGATACTATAGAAACAGTTAAGCCTATAATCGAAGAACTAGTAGCACTAAGGGCTAACTACCTTATAGAAAATAATATACTAAAAACACTATAAAATACGTAAAAGCCTCTACCTAGTAAGGCTTATAGAAATCGGAACAACTACGTAGATAGTATAGATAGATAAGAGAGAATACCTCGACGTAAGGAACGCCTACTTCTTAGTAATAAAGTAGGCTAAGACAGAACACTAGAACAGCTTCCTAGAAAAGAACGACCCGAAATCGATCTTTAAGGCTATGTCCTATACTAAGCTAAACGTTAGAGCTAATATTCCGACGATACTAGGATAGGAGACCTTCGAGGGAAAATATAACGCCTTTAGGAATATACTCTTCCCTACCCCCCCGGAGGATAATAACGTATTTCTATATATAAACTAGGAGAACTATACTATCGACTAAACATAGGACTAGAAACTAATTAATCTAGAAGAGCTAGGGGCAGCCTATAGTAAATCGAAGATTAAGGGAAAGATATAAGAAATAGACGGTATTACGTAAGAGATAATATCCTACGTATTCTAGGTAATATCTACTCTTTTTACAACAATCTACGGTACCCTCCTCGAAATAGGGCATATCCTACGCTACTAGCGTATAGCGATAGGCGTTATCCTAGCAAAACCTAGGAAACTAGACTACTTAATCCTAAAGGCGTATAGGGTTATCTTACTCCTAAACTACCTAGGGAAAGTTAGCGAACGAATCCTAGCGAAACGCTTAAGTAATATAGCCGAAAACGGATACCTACTATATAAAACTTAACTTAGAGGATAATAAAAGAAGTCAGTAGTAGATACCCTACTCCTCTTAATAGACTAAATCGAACAAGCGAAGAAATAGAAGAAGATTATATCTATAGTCTTCCTAGATATAAAAGGCGCGTTCGACTATATCTTAAAAGATAAGCTCCTATAGAAAATGAAAGAGTTACGACTCCCCTTTACGATAATATTATAGACGAGATCGTTCCTTAAAAACCGATCCCTACGCCTTACCTTCGACAACTAAATTAAAGAAGAGAAACTAATCTAGATAGGAGTACTATAAGGTAGCCTAATCTCCCCGATCCTCTTCCTAATCTATATTAGAGACCTCTTCCCCCTACTATAAGACGTAACCTCCCTCTCCTATATCGACGATATTAGCCTTACTACTATCTCGAATAGTATAAAGGAGAACGTATAGATACTAGAAAGAGAGGTCGCTAGGATTACGGAAATCGGTAAAGAATAAGCTATCGAATTCGACCTAGTAAAGACCGAGCTTATATACTTCTCTAAGAGGAAGGAAGTAGTAATAATAGATATCTATACCCTAAACAACGACGTTATTATCCCTACGATAAAGAGCGTCCGTTAGCTAGAAGTTTAGCTTAACGTATATCTACGCTTTAAGGAATATATTTAAATTAGAATAGGAAAGGTAGTATAAGCCTTCTACCGAATAGAATAACTTATAAATCTCGAAAGAGGCCTATCTATAAGAGCAGTTTAGAAGCTCTATAACGCGTATATTACTATAGTCGTAGACTATACTAGTCTAGTCTAGTAGAAAAGCAAAAGATTAATCTAGCTACTCTAAACCCTATAAAACAAAGTAGCGAGGAAGATACTAGGAACGTTCCGTATAATACTAAGTATTCCTTATAAAGTCGAAGCGCTATTACTACTAGTAATAATCCGACTTAAAAGATAAGCTATAAAGTACGTAATCCGAACATTAGGCCTAGGAGTAGACTACCTAGTAGCCGAACTACTAAGGAATACCCCTACCCTAAAGCACTCGCTAAGTAGGAAAGTATAGACGAAATTAACACGATCCGAGGATACTCTCTACCGCCGGAACTAGGTAATAGAGCCCTAAAATAGCTATATACTAAAAGAAGTATAGGCAAAAGTATAGACGAAAGTAAACGTATAGACGAAAGTATAGTAGAGATAAGTCTACTAAGACGAGAAAGTAAAGAAAAGGTCCTAAAACCTAATAAGCTACTTCTACCGCTACGACTAGAAAGATAATAGCAAAGAAGGCCTCCTAATTCTCGAAGGTAAACGCCGATATATAAGCGCCTTCTACTTACTCCTATTTAGGCACGGATACCTAAAGAGCTACCTCTACCGCTTCGATAAGATACTAAGTAATAAATATAGCTACGGAAAGATTAAGACTATAGACTATCTCCTCTTCTTTTGTCTAATCTACTAAGATATATAGATATAAAGCGGCCTCTTAATTCTCGAGAAACATAAGAATATACTATAAGACAAAGACGGTAGATAAGTAATCTTAAAGTTTATTAAACTTATAGGAGTTGTAACACGTAAATAGTATCTTTAAGGACGCGAAGTTATAGATTAAGTATAGACGGAAAATCTACGTACTAACGACTACGCTTAATACCTAACACCTAATACCTAATACCTAATACCTAATACCTAATACCTAATACCTAACACTTAACACCTAACACCTAACACCTAACACCTAACACCTAACACCTAATACCTAAATATAGAAATTTTGTTATTTTACATTTCTTAGAGGAGGATTAGAGGGGGCGTTACCGGGGACAGTCTATCGAAATAAATACGCCTTTCTACTTAGTACAAAAACGCCGAAAGGCCGTGTTATATAGTCCTAGACTTAGACAGCACGTTAATAGAACAAACAAACAAACAAACAAACGAGGTTCGAATACGCTCCGACATAATCTATCGAACTTAAATGCGGCGGCGAATATAGATCGCCCTACCTAATAGGATGATCTAATTAATTCGACCGCGGGTGTCGTTTTGTGTAAAGAAGCCCTCCGGAACAATGTTTAGGAAGACTAACAAACGTATAGCTATAAGTATAGAGGACTATAAGAATCTGCTTGTAGTGCTCCGCAGCATGAACGATGATCTATGTCGCGTTGGCATCCGATCCGACAATCCTAACGCCTCGATCATCGAAGCATCACTTAATGTGCTAGTTAGCCACTTTGGTAATAAGGGCTATAGTAAAACCTTACGGTGAGATGTTTCTGTGCTGATGCTATTAGCGATAAGCTGTCGTCGCCCGGCTCGCTAGCGCATCCGACGATAATCTGTAGACCGATTCTACTATGATAGCGGGTATTCCGTCAAGTGCCGACACTGCAGCCTATATATAGAGCTTCTAGTGCAAATGCACTACATTGACAGAACAATCTACTCGATCCATTACTGCGACATCATGACAAGTAGGTTTTGGAATGGTTAGCTCGTTACATTTAGTAAAACATTTTTTGTAAACCTTGTGCAGCCAATCAAAACGGACCCAACTCCTCTCTATAGTCATTTTTCCATTCGACACCACCGGCTCTTGTCAGATACATAGGGAAAGGCTAGCATTCGTTACTCACTTACGAGATTCCATTTTGAGCGTTAGATCTACCTACTCCGAGGACGAAGAGGACGTTTAGGGAGAACTAAGGAGCAGGAAAATTATCCACAGCCGATAGGACGCAAATCAACCCTTGTTAAGCTCCCTAACGACTATGAGGACTTTACAATAGGTGCGTCTCCTGTTCCACACGTTAATTATCAGCCGCTACTAGGGTACTAAGCGAGACTTAGAGCATTTGGCAACTTACTAGAGGTAGCCCAAAGCAGCACACGACAGCGTAGGACAAGCTGCTCAGTGAGCTATAGGCTGCCTAGTCGTACACATTGATTCCCTTCACAAACTAGAACCTGCTAATATGGCAAACTCCCCTGACCCCCTCCTATACTGTATCTGCAACAAGCCATTCGCTATCCGCGTAGGTGTATGCTAAGGTTGGGACTCGTGTTCAGGCAAGACGCAAGACACTCGTCGCTGCTCTTCGCCCTGCCACTCAATGTGTCGCTCGTGGACTACCTTTCTTCACCGCTTACATTCCCGCTCGTCGCTCTATTGATCTAACACGCTCGATCGTTTAGATACGCTGGATTGTCCGAATATAATTTGTCGTTCGGAAAAGCTAGATTTTCCGAAAACGCTCGATTAGTGGAAGCCCTCGTTGTTTATACCCGTTTGTCTACATGCAGGAGGTATATAGTACATGCTAAGAGCACTTTTTCGTACGAAAGCACCTTGCTTTGTAAACATTATTTAATCATTAGATAACACGACTATACAAATTTCACGTTAAGTGCGTGTCGCAACTTAGAGGCAGCAAAGCGTACGGATGTCACTCGGCGCCTATCATACAAGAAATAGGCTAAACAGAATTGAGTAGGGTGGAACGTCATAAATAATCGTGGAATCCGTGCGGGCGATAGCTAGGGCATAGACTCTCAATCGACGCCGCCACCGCTACCGGATCGGACGATCGATAGGCACATTTGTATACTTGTATATATTTTCAGATGCTGCTTCTGCTCCGACACGTCAGCGTAGTCTAATTGCGGCTAGCTAGTTGCAGTGTTTTAGGATTCGTTTCAGGTAACTAGAATTGCCGATAAGGCAGGTATCTAGGGTAGAGGGCGAGGACGTGTGGACTTACTAAAGTGCGTGCGACCCTTGTAGTACCACTCACCTCATAGACAGTTGCAAAAGGCGTAGTCAAGAGCCTTAAAGTCAGCCTGTCGACGACGGGTCTATAGTACGCTAGAGCGCTTAGTTTGCTCATAACTGGTAGCGTTGTTGCGCTCGTTCTCAAATCCGTCGCGTTCGGGATTTTGGGTGTAACAAGCCGTCCGTCTTGGAAGTGTAGGCTTAGAATTCGTTAGAGTCGCTTATTATCACGAGCATGTTTTGGCAGCTAGCGCGAACGAGAAGGATTGTAAGCCAATGCTAATATTCACGGTTCATAAGACAAAGGGCGAATGTGGAAGCAGGGCGGGAGTCGAGATGAGAAGGCGAGAATATCTTAGAAGAAGTTGACCATTCCAATGATCATTGTTGCGACTTGCTAGTACAATTCGACGACTTGGGATTCGGCATTACGCGCCCTTGCGAGCGAGTACAATCGAAAGTGCGCTGGTTCTCACGTCGACAGGTGGAGAAGGGAGGCAGACGGAGGACCATATATATGCCCAACGCTGGGCCACTTGATCAGCCCTCATCGATGTAGATCTGCCGTCTGTCACCTTCCAACCTCGTGATTGATGCTACCTTTTTGCGACCGGAATGCGAAGTCGTGATTATCCCCGGCTTCGTTGGCGTCGTCAAAAGAATCGGCTTGTCTCTTCTCCGCGCTTCCTTCTATATTGCGACGGCTTATGAGGCACTTGAACGAGAAAAGAAGTGCGTTTGGAGAGAGCAAGTACTAGACGAAAACGTAGAAGAACAAGCACGACAAAAAAGATAGAGGTGGGAGTCTAGCAAAACGAGTTATAGACGACTTTAGGAAGGCCGAGTACAGCACGAAAAGGTTGTGATGACGGATAGGTGACTTGAAACTAACACAGCAAACACGCTGCGGAAAGATCGGACAGCGAGTACGACGTCAACGAGGGGAGAGTATAGACGACGATAGAAAGGCGTAGGTAAACCGAAGACTGGGGCAACGTATAAACAAAACCAAGTGGGGAGGGTGTGGATAGATAGATTTTAAGATACAATGAAGGCGAAGTCGACGTTATAGGGCAGGAGATCTAGAGACGTGATCGAACTTACATGAAGTGATTTACGAAGAGAGTATACCTCGGGAAAGCATCGCACAGTTTTGAGAGATCTGGAAATTTTGCTTGAGCGTCTCTTTCGTATCGATTCACTTTGCGACATGTAGGGCTTGTACAATTTCTAGCTTCCGTGTCTTGGTCTTATAATGTGACGGCATACATGCTAGCGAACAGCTGAAGACTAAGCGACGTTCTAAGAGGGCATTCGTTTTCCTCCGAGTTTGTTGTTGATATAGTATAACAGTCGGGTAGTATACAGTTTTATATACAGTTTATATGAAAAAACACGGACATATTTGCGCCCTAATGTTAAATGTAGTCTCGACACCTGATGTTTGATCATAAGTACCAATCGGCCACTTTCAAAACCTCGAAGCCCTACTAAACAATCACTTTCTCGATGCAATTGTTAGTGGGAGTCGGTAGGAATCGGTATACACGGACGGAGGCCCGATCTTAGACCCTAAAGCAGACCCCTAGAGTAGGTAGGTCTCTCTCTAGATTCTATAGCGCTGCTCGCGCGTCTAGCCTGACTTCTACAGTGCTGAAGCTTTGTAACAGTAACGGGCGCGAGCTAGTAGGGCTTCTCCCAGAAGTCTAGCTCGCGGCTCAGCAGTGGTCAAATGTGGATCTGATCGATTCCGTTATTGGACTTAGACAGTGGTGGTCCAGTCTATAATCGCCCGCGTTAAGCTTTGCCATGCCCCAAGTGATGTTCTTGATGAGTCCGGTAAGTAGTGCGTTTATGTCTTCCGCAACAATGGAAGTCGAGCTTATACAGCATCGCAGACGGAGCCGCTAATCGAAATGATGTCCGTCCAAGACCTCGCCTCCCCACGCCACCTAAAGGCCCGGTAAGGACGTCGAGGATACGCCTATTCATATTGCTGCTCGTTAGTTCCATACAAACTTCCTAGATTTGGAACCGTGCATCTCATATATAAAGTCTAGACCTGGATTCAACGTTGTGACACGCTGGATTTAGGGTTCGAACAGCTGAAGGCTGCTCAAATCAACTTCAAATCAAGTTCCACACACCGCCCTAAGGATGCTTGTTGTAGCTAGAACCAAGAACCTTAATTCTGTAGATTGAACGAAATCACATCAACTTTCTTGATCTCTCCTGCTCAGTTCCATCTGCATAACAGAAAGAGTAGACATTGCAAAAAATAAAAAAGGACAGATGGACCAGTCCCAAAGAAAGCATTGGAAGGAGAGTGGAAGGTTGTTCTAGCGCCTGAAGCCGCGCTGTTCAACGAATCTTCGTCAATAGATGTCCGGAGCTTTGCACAATTCGACTTGGTATACTCAGACAGAGTTCGACATGTATGCTCGAAGGAGCGGGTTCAGCAGACTCGTCTACATAGTGGGAGGTGCTCGACGTAGCGCTTCCTACAATGCTGCAGATAGCACAACCGTGGAAATGCTTCAGAATCAGATGTTGTGGACTAGCTACTATCAATATCATCGATTATT
Organism: Microcyclosporella mali; assembly: GCA_002785985.1. Classification (NCBI taxonomy): domain Eukaryota; kingdom Fungi; phylum Ascomycota; class Dothideomycetes; order Mycosphaerellales; family Mycosphaerellaceae; genus Microcyclosporella; species Microcyclosporella mali. Next base: position 2,085,400 of record NHNU01000001.1, read on the forward strand.
GTGGACGCGTGATGTAACACAGGTCGGACAAATATACGATATTGGTACGGGGTAAAAGTGCATTGTATATGTAGTAGAACATAGTAGGTGATACCTAGAGATATAGACTTCAAAGACTCTCGTGAGCCGCCCTCTCTCGTGAGACTTAGACTTAGCGAAACCTTTACCGAAGATGCTTTTGTACGATATGATTTAGTCGAAAATGTTTGTGAATTGTTGTTACGTACGACGGCACACCTCTAGTATAGTACATACTACTAGGAGTTCTGACGCAGTCCAACTCTTGGAATGTTTAGCGTATCTACTCGATGCGATTAGGGCAGCGATAACTCGACGAGCTAGGAAGAATGCACTCTCCAGGACTGTGCTCGGAGCTTCGACAATAGGACTCCCTCAAAATGTCCTAATTCCTCCTCTCTCTCACTTAAAAGAGTTATCAGCGATGCCAGAGCCACAGGGTCCGGCAGTCTAGAAAAGTATATGAAAGACATTGCTGCTACTCACACTGCCGGCACGTGAACGTCAATGTAAATGGCCTCCCGTTAAGTCGAACATTTACAGAAGTCGGCTTCTTGCGGCGGGATTTCGCCCCCGAAATGGGAGCAGGTGGATCTCTCCAAAGTCGTCTTCTCTGAAGCTTATCGCGCAGCTGCTGTATCTGAGGTTCAGGCGACAGTCCTCAAGGAACATCACGCTCTTAGCATCCAGGTTTTCGCCGCATGCCCTATATGTCATTTGCCTCCGCGATGAGCTTTATCGTATATCTCTACTGGGTAGAAAGCCGACTTCAAGCCCTCCTTGTCACACCTTCCATTGAACTGAGACTTATTGTGTCGAGAAAGTATATCGCGTGCAGATTCAAGGCACCGCATAGGACAAGACGAAGCGAGGGCATATGTGGCAGCGGGTTTTCGAGACAATCGAAATTGATTGATAGCCTACATCCCCTAGACGACAATTGAGCAACATGGTCTCTGAGACTGCGCATACTACGCGGTATGTGCAGAGCTTGAAAACACTCCGTTCGACTTCAATTCGCTCCTTATAGGCTACAGTGTTACAAAATCGGTAATTGAGGACGATTTTTCTGATGGTTCAATCTAAAGCATTGGCATCAAGATCAGATGGCTGACTCTCCACTCTGCCTTAACGACGCTAGGCTTGAGCACTCTGCGGAACCTAGTTCTGGTCGGTTCAATGGACTTGTTCTTTGACAGCAGAAAGCATAATCTTTCGGAGAGAAAGTGCAGAAAATATTCAGAGCTGACCTCACGACGTAGTCCACTGCAACAGTGAAATTCGGCAGCTTCGCTCTACCGCGACAACACGTCCGTGTAAGGAGCTGGTCCACTCAAAGTCACATCTGAGTACGACAGATCGACCGATTGGCGATCACGACAAACCTCAGCATTGACCAAGACAGTCGATCTGGCAGACACTGTAAGATTCCACGTCTCAATTCCCAGGACAAAAACCCGCTGGACAAAATGCTTAGGGGTAAGCGCTTTACAGACGCTACACACGTCCACTGGATCTCGCCCACCAAAAGGCACGGAGTCGAAATGGCATATAATATAGAACTTCTGGTCCAGATAGTTCGCGAGAGGTGTCTGAGTGTAGAGAATGAGGTTCAGTTCATGAGTGATGCCTGTCTGTACACGTTGACTTGGATGTTCACACGGCAGCTTTTGTCCGTACATTCGGGAGTGAAGTCCGTGCACGTCACAGCTTTGTTCGTGCCCGTTGATGATCTGTCCGTGCATTATGGTCTCCACTGACACATGTTTGATACGTATGGACGATGGGCAGCAGTCTACGTAGTCCTCAACTTGTTCACTGCATACTGTACTGCAATTCGTACCCACTCGGCATCTCTGGAACTAACGCGACCTTTCTCGCGATCTACCCCACGATCGGACCAGACTATTCGTTAATGTCTCTAGGTTATTCCAAGCCAAGCAATACCGACTCTGTCAATCTCGAGCGTCTGCGCATGCGCAAGCTACGATGAATGCCAATCGTTGTTAAGAATATCTGTACGACGGTCGGATATCACGATGAACGTCGAGGGTGTCGCTGGCAGTCACCCGATAGGCCGACTGCGGGTGATGCCCTCGCGTCTATAAAAGCGTCAACAACCATGCGCTTATCAAAGGGTTTCAATAGTCTGTCTCGCACGTGTAAGCTTGTCCTCGCTACCAGAGCGAATCAAACCCGACGATAAGATCATCTCAGTGCTCGAAACTCATACCGTGGTCGGTCCACGATTATAGCTACGCGACTGAGGAAGTTTATCAAGCTGTCTGTCTTTTGTGCAGTACTCTTCGGGTCTTATCAGGGGCATCTGCATGTCCTCCCTCCAGGTGGTCCTATATGTATTCCCGCATAGCACTTAAGTCAGATGCTTTGGCTTTATGTGGGCTAGCGCACAGACCTTAGACATAGATATATTAGGGCAAGGTAATATAGGTGCTATAGTATCCTTACACTTCTCCATTATTCTGAAGAGATAGATCATCTCCAAATTCTTCCTTTTATTATTCCCTATCTTTGTAGCTCTATATAAGGCCTTATAGCTAGTATATAAGAGGTGCAAGTCTATATGTACAGGCATAGTATAGCCTAAGGCAGACACCTCTAGAAATCCTCCTACTAGCAAGACAACATAGCAACACACTAGAACAACATAGGGCTAGGGCCCTTTAGATATATAGAAAGCCGTCGTATATTGCTCTGCTAGGTCTGCCAGTATAGTGTAGTACCTAGCTAGGTGGAAACATATCTAGCAGTATACTACTTAGTCCTCTTATTCTCTTAGAGGAAGACACTTAGGGAAAGGGTATTATAACTCTAATATCTAGCTATAGCAGTTACAGAGGTAGTCTTCCTAGCGCCTTATAAGCCTCCAATTATAGGTATTCCTATATAGAAAGGTTGCTTAGAATACAATAGTTATAGTTATCTACTAGGGTCTCTAAAGAGTATATAAAATTATTATAGAGATAGTTATTAGTAGTAAAGTAGTAAGATAAAGGGAGGCAGCCTTATAAAGAGATAAGAGCTAGATAGGAATTAGAAATAGACTACTAGATACTCCTACTAGTAGCTATTTAGAGCTCTAGGATAGAAGAGGCTAACTAAGGTATAGCCTAATATAGTACTATAGTAGGCCCTAAGCCTAGCTACTACTAGGAGTAGTATACTATAGAGGATAAAGGAAGCTAGGTAGCAGAAGAGAGAAGAAAGGATAGTTACCGCACTTAATATTAGAAGCTAGGCTAACCTATAGCTAGAACATACTAGCTAGGCTAACTACCTACTTAGCTTTAATAGAAGTAAGCTAAAGGAGAGTCTTACTATTGTTCTAGAAGGAGACTAGGCTCTCTCTTAGGTATATAAGGCAACTGTTAAAGTAATATATTAAGCAATAAGGGTATACTATCCTACTCTAGTACCTAGGAGTGCTCTACTCTATATTAATAGGAGGGAGACTAG